>CM059186.1:175388985-175464280 GCA_030323885.1 Branchipolynoe longqiensis
TTTACTTATTTTGGCCTGTGGTTTTAAATTATCATTATGGTGATTATTATTGTCTGTTTAGAATGGTGGTTCAAAATTACTGTTGAATGTTTTATTTTCAGGAAATTCACATTTTGGCCTGTGGTTTTAAATTATCATTATAGTGATTATTACTGTATGTTTAAAACAGTGGTTCAAAATTACTGTTCATGGTTTTTTTATTTCAGGAAATTCACAATTTGGCCTGTGGTTCTGAAACATTATTTGGATTATTATTGCCTGTTTGGAACAGTGGTTCAAAAACTATTGTTGTTTGTTGTTGATTTCAGGAAATTAGCATTTTGGCTGTGGTTCTGAAACACTATTTTGATTATCGTTATGTGTATTTCGAATGGTGGTTCAAGATTGTTGTGGGTTGTTTTTGATTGCATGAATTTATATTTTGGGCGTGTGGTTCAAAATTATTGGCTTATTGGTAATTAAATATTAAATGTTGAAGTAAGAGGGTAAGGGGCCCTTACTAATACATCCAAAAATGGAGGCTAAATTCCAGCAAGCATTTTAGATTGATTGATTGATTGGTGGTTGCTTTACGCCATGTCGGCAGCATAGGCCATATTCATGGCGAGAAATGTTTGTTTTTGTTCAAACCCTCGCTTTTACATGTAAAAGCATACAATCAATTTTGTGTCAATGGACATTCATGAATTTTGTAAACTCACAATCGTAATAGCTAAATAAAAGTCTAAATGATAGTATTATTCACTGATGAAATTTGTTTAAAAACCTATATAAGGTGGTACAAACCAGCTGCCCTCACAAAGGCTAAAATGTTTTCTTGTTTTACTTTAGTAAAAAGGTCATGCATGTTGTTTACAGTGTAAAATTGTTGGCGCAGGGCCATGAAATCCACACAGTTTAATAAAGTGTGTTTTAATGTGAGTGGGGACTGACATCCAATAGATTCAGGGGGAGGCTCCCCCTTGAGCAGAAAAACGTGTGTTAGCCACGAGTGGCCAATATGGCATCTTGTTAAAACAACCTGGTCGTGTCGCCCTTCCAGGCGACTCTGCGGGAGTCCGTTCATCGAGGGGGTAATTCTATGGAGTTTGTTGTCTGGGTGTTCATCCCATTCGATCTGCCATAGGTTCCAAATGTATTTTTGAATGGTAGGTTTCAGATCAGAGTGGGGAATATGGAAGTGTTCCAATGGAGCAGTCAGGGCTCAAGTGGCCACTTGATCTGCTCTCTCATTTCCTGGGATACCCACATGACTGGGCACCCAACATAGGTGAATGTCAAATTTTGCTATTGAAAGAGAGTTTAGTTTAATGAGTACTTTAAGTAGTATTGGGTGGTCCAGTTTCCTGTTGTTTAAAGCCTGAAGGCAGGAAAAAGAGTCAGTGAAAATGATGAATTTATGACTGGCTGAGGTTTCGATGCACTCTAACGCGAGTAGGAGTGCTCGGGCCTTAGCAGTAAAGATGGAACTCTGATCTTGATTACGCGTACCTAATTCACGTCCGTGGACGATTGCTGCCGCAGAGACTCTGTTGTCTGTCTTTGACCCATCCGTGTAAACTGCTAGGTGGGAGCTAAAAGCACTTTGCACATCGATAAAGCTTTCATGATATGAAAGTGGGTACGTTTGAGATTTCTTCGATATGGCCAGCTGGAGGATGATGTTTGGTTTCCTCAGCTGCCAGGGAGGAACATCTGAATATTGTGAGGGTGCTATGTTATGTAGATTTGCCTTCAGGGCCTCCAAATGAGGCTTTATTCTGAGGCCTAACGGCTTTATGTATGTTGGCCTTGATTCATAGAGGCGTTCATATGGTGGCATAAAAATGTAGTTATATGCAGGATTTAAAATATTTCCTTTTAATTTCATCACATATTGCATAGACAGTTTGAGCCTTCTACTCTTAAGGGAAGGCTCTCGGCCTTCGACATAAAGGCTCTGGATGGGCGAGGTTCTAAATGCCCCCAGGGCCAGCCGAAGGCCTTGATGGTGTATAGTGTCTAACTGTGATATGTATGATTTCCTGGCTGAACCATAAACAATACAGCCATAGTCCAATTTTGAACGTATTAATGTTCCAAATAATTGGAGCAGAACAGTGCTGTCTGCTCCCCACTGTGTGTGGGCTAGAACTTTTAAAATGTCCAGTCCCTTAAGGCATCTGGACTTTAAATACTTAATATGAGGGATAACAGATAATTTGTTGTCAAAGATCACTCCTAAAAACTTGTTCTCTTTGACGACTTTTATGGGATCATTTCCAATTGTTAAATTAGGTTCATGGTGCAAAGTCCGTAAAAGACAAAAGTGCATGCAAACGGTTTTCGATTTGGAGAATCTAAAACCATTTTCCATTGCCCATGAGGAAAGACTATTTATGTTTAATTGGAGCTGCCGTTCTATAGTGTTCATATTTTTACCTTGTAAGTAGGATGCAAGATGGGAAAATATTGATTTAGGGAATAGATAAATTATGGTAAATGAGGGAATTTTCAGTTAGGCCTGGAGTAGATAAAAACAAGTAGAAGAGGAGGCAAAAGAACGCTATCATGTCTATCAGACATGGTTTGCTGATAGGAAAGCAAGGGGTGAGATTCCAGCTGATGCTAACCCAAAGGATCTTGCAGGTTTATCTTTGGGGATTTGTTTGAAGGATTTAAGCTAGCTACATAAGCAAAAGTGAATTTTCTACACTGGTGGGGGTCACAGATGGATCTGTAAATGGGGCCCTGAGAAAATGGCTAGATGGGATAGATGCAGCTAGAGCACATGGAGGAGACAGGTTTCATGACTCAGTGACACTGGCATTTGCTTTGACACAGGGCTCTTTAAGAGATGTCCTGAGATCACTCCAGAGGAGACAGCATGATACACCATCATCATCATCATCATCATCATCATGCTGTCGGTTGCGATGCGACAAAGACTGCTTTGATTACTTGACTGCCGCTCTCCATTTAGCTCTCTGCTGTGAGAGTGACATACACCAGGGGACGTAAAACAACAACAAACAAACAAACATACACCATGGGATGTTGTTAAAAAAGAAGTTATGGAAACACTGTTGACAGCAGATGAGGAGGAAATCTTGCAGGATACAGTGAAGCGAATGACTTAGACTAAGCATGAGACTGAGGTGTCACACTGTCATAGATTGTGGGCTGCAGTAGCTGGGGCATGGGAACCTGTGGATTTGCAAAGGCCTGGCACTACCAAAACATTAATTAAAACCATCATTAATTCTCTCAGATGTGGTAATGTTAGATGTGCTATTCGCAGACAGAAGCCCACTACTATAGAAGAGGTGGTAGTTCTAGTGAACACTGAGGGGATGTCAAAAGAAGCAGAGAGGGCCCTGGGAGAGGATGATGAGGGGGAAGAACCAATGGATGTGTCAGCAGTGACACACGGTCGACCATTAGTGGGGAGAGGGGCAGAAATGGGGAGCATAAGGGAGATGATTAGACAGGAGATAGGTGAAATAACTCAGGCATATCAAACTATGCAGGGGGAGCTTAAAAGCATAAGAAAATGTATTGATAAACCTGCCATGTATTCTAACACTGCACCTTGTGCACCTGTGGGCTATAGCAGCAGTTCACCACACATGCAATATCCGCCATTTAATGTTTGGCCAACATCCATGCTGGACAGTCCAGAGCAAGGTAGGTGGAATTACCAAGGGAGAGAGCAGGGCAGAGGGTGGATTTCAGGGCAGGCGATGGCCCAACTTTTACCTGTAGAGTCAAGCACGAGCAGGGAGGTTCTCTAGTGGAGGGCCCCCCCCCCCACCCGGATCCTGAGGATGCTAGTACTGTGAGGGTAACCACCGTGCATTTGAGTGTCCAAAAAAGCAGGAGGCTATGAAAGCTCTCAAACATTTGAGGCAGATGGGAGCGCCAAGAGTTAATGCAGTGCATCGGAACCAGGGAAACTAATTGACGCGACCGATCACCAGCCTTGCATAAAGCTCAACCTTGGTGGGGTGGGTTTTGCAACTTTGGTGAGTAGGTCAATTATTACACATAAATGTTGGGATCATTTATTGGGAGCTAGGGTGGTGGCTTCACAGTTAGAGCAGGGACATATATTGAGATCACTTTCAGGCCATGTAATACCAACCTTTGGGGTGGTTGAGGTACTTGTGTATGACAGGGTAGCCGATTTCTATGTTGTAGACAAATTGCATGGTCATGACATCCTGCTAGGTAGTGATGCTATGGAAGTATGTGGAGGAGAAGTTCACTATGAATCAAGAGAAGTGCGGTTATGTGGGCATATACTCTCCTGAGCACATGTGGGGCACACTGACCGGAGACTAGAAGGAATAGTCTCAGAAATGGACTATTGGAAGAGGTGCTTTCCTGTTCTATTTCCAGATAAAGGAGCTACATCTGTCTAAGAGTAGACAAGCTGCACCCCACCTATGACATACACAAAAGAACCGAAGTGAAATTACTAGAAAATAGGAGAATAATTCATTTGAAAACACTAGCATATAGCTACAGTCAAAACAATAAACTCCGAACAAAACCACAAAGGGCTACTAGAGCAAATAATGCGCCACTACTGAAGCAGACCAGAAGCCAAATAAAAGCTCATGAGAGAAGCATGCTGGAAATGGCCGCCAAGGTGTGGAATGCCCAAACAGTAAAGGAACGACAAATTCCTGACCTAAAAACTTACAAAAAATATCTGTGCAAATCAGGCTAGGAAACCCCCCACTAAGCTGCACTGCAAAGGGGCATGTGATATGTCACAGCCCACCAGCGGGATGCCCAATGGAAGGTAACCATGCCAAGAATAGCCAGATAACACACCACACAGCTACGTACAAGCCTATGATATGTAAATAGGAGTAGGCTAGTCTAGTAATAAGAGTAGAACAAAATAAAATACATATATGCCAAGAAAATCCAAAAAAACTAACATAGGCTACTAACCATACCAACCAATTATCTATCTGCTACTGAAATGCAGGCAATCAAATAACTTATCAGCAGCTGCTGTGTGGTAAAATAACACCAACACTACAACTGGTCAGCATTGAAAACAAGCCTGGGTAGCCGGGCTTATATGCTATGGACAGTATAAATACCACCTCAATTTAAAAAAAACACATTGGGGACAGTGAAGGGGATAGAAATGCACATTGACACAGGTAATACACCGAGAGCATATGCCATACCACTAGCAAAGTGGCATATTGTTGAGGAAGAAATAACTAAAATGCTTGCTGATGATATCATTGAACCTAGTTGTAGTCAATGGACTAGGCCACTAACTCTGGTATCTAAGAAGGATGGGTTGTGCGGTTCTGTGTTGATTACAGAAAGTTAAATAAGGTTACACGCAAAGATGCCTACCCACTTCAAAGAATTCAGGAAATATTTGATCAATTGCATGGTGCTAACGTTTTCTCAGCTATAGATCTGAAGTCAGGATATTGGCAGGTGGCCATGGCCAGAGACAGTATTGAAAAAACTGCAGTGACCACACACCGTGGATTGTTTCAGTTCAAACGTCTTTCAATTTGGTCTTTGTAATGCCCCATCGGTATTCCAGAGGCTGATGAATAATGTCTTGGCAGTTTATCCAGTAACATTTTGCTTGATTTATCTGGATGATGTAGTAATTTACTCCCCTGATGAAGAGAAACTTCTGTACGGACCTGCTCCAGAAGTTTTTCTTCATGAGGGGAGTAAATTACACTTCAGGATAGAGGGCTTGTAATGATAGAATCAAAATGCCACTTTGTGGTGGGGAAGCTGAGGCTTTTGGGGTTTGTGGTTAGTGCACACGGGCTAAAAGCTGATCCAGATAAAGTAGCAGCCATTCGAGACATGGCACCACGTAAATCCAAAAAGAAAGTGAGGCGGCACTTGGGGTGTGCAAATTACTATCGACAGTTGATAGTAAACTATGCTGGAATTGTTGCACCCATGACCTATCTGACCCGAAAGAATGTGTGTTTTGCATGGAGTGAAGACTGCCAAAAGGCATGGAATGAATTGATGGACAGCCTAGCCTAGGTTGTGCTTCAGTTCCCTGATCCACAGAGGCCCTCCAAGCTGTATCCTGATGCATCACACTATGGCATGGGGGAAACCAAGGCATGGACCATCCAGTGCACAGGATTTCGGGTAGATTCAAATTCAGCACAGCTTCGTTACTCAACTTTGGAGCGAGAGGCATACGCTATCATTATGCTCTCGTCAAATTGAGACTGTATTTGTATGGTGCTGATTTTTGTTATCTACACAGATCACAAACCTCTCAAGAGTCTGTTCACAGGGGTCATGCGCAATACGCGTGTCCAGCGGTGGGCAGTCATCTTAGCAGGATGTGCAGCTCCCATAGAGTACATGAAGAGGTGTGATAATATCTGGGCAGACATGCTATCTAGATTAAGATCTGATAAGGTTGTTGAAGAACCCTTAGAAATGGCAGCAGTGTTAGCTATGGCACCTGAGGAGGAAGTACCCTGTCAATACTATCAATTGGATGTGGATTTTCTGAAGACAGAGCAGGGGAAACTGAAGGAGTATGAGGAGGGCTAGAATGAGCAGAATGATTATATTTTGCATGAGGGTCTCCTGTACATGCTTAGAGCACTAACAGGTAAAGATGAGTATCCTCGGCTTGTGCTTCCAGAAGCGTGTCGCAAACAAGTAATGAAGCGAGCTCATTTAGATGTTGGGCACATATAGCAATATAGCGAATGGTAGACAGGAAGTGTGAACACTTATTTGTCTCTCATTTTTGCTTGAGTGCAAGTAAATAAGCAACACAAGGAGTAATTAGTAGCATGTGGTGAATAAGGGTTCAAATTTCCCTGGATCATCAGCCCATGCCTTTTCTAATCTATTCTTGAATGAATTAATTGACTCGGCATCAATAACATTTTGTGAGAGACTGTTCCATATATTTATGATCCTGTTTGAGAAACTATGTTGCCTTAACTTTGAAATGGCTCTGGGCTTTACTAGTTTGAGAGTATGGCCCCGACTGCCTTCTCTTTTATTCAAGGTGAACAATTTGTTCATATATATTTGATCAAAACCCTTCATAATTTTAAATACTTCAATTATGTCACTTCTTTTCCATCTGTAGGAAAGGGTAGGAAGTTTCAATTCCCTTAGCCTTTGTTCATAGGGTAGGTCCTTTATAACTACAACTAATTTCGTTGCACGTCTCTGAACCTTTTCGATCTCCAGAATATCTTTCCGAAAAATTGGGCTCCAAATCTATGGACAGTATTCCTAAATTGGCCTAACAAGAGACTTAATTAGAATGAGAAAATTGTTCTTGTTGAGGCGATGGAAAGTTCTTTTAATTATTCCTATTATTCTTTTAACATGGCCGTTGCAAAAACACTGGAGCGGCTGTGGGAGCATTTCAGTTGGCCAGGTATGGCAAGAGATGTATGGAAACATGTATCTCGCTGTGCACCATGTGCAGTCACAAAAGTGATAGGCCACTACCAACTGTGATGCCACTGCCAACTGCACCAGGATTGATGGTAGCAGCTGATTTGTCCAGGCCCTATCCTGAGAGTAGGCAGGGGAACTGATATTTGCTGTCTATTATTGATCATTGCACTGGGTATGTAGAGGCAAAACCTCTACCCAACAAGTCTGTACCCGTCACAAGTCGCTACCCGTCCTGATATGACCTTAGATGTTGCTAGGACGTAAAACAACAACAAACAAACTGTACATACAGTATGCAAACTGTATATACAGTATCCAGTAGTAATTACAGAATGGATATATAAATCTATATATATATTTGTTTTTTTCCTATTTACTTCACACATGGCGTTATTAGGATAGGGCAAGGATTGGTGAGCTAAGTATCAGGATAATGTGACTGAGTGGGATACTGGGTCATGGCACCGGCGACCTGATTTCCCAGTGGGACAGCACTGTAAAGTTGCCACGAGTGTGCACTGTATCACGTCGGTACCCGTCCTGATATGACCTTAGATATTGCCAAGAGTTCATCATCATCATGCTGTCAGTCGCAACGTGACAAACACTGCTTTCATTACTTAACCGCTGCTTTGTGCGGTTGTACATTTCATAAAAGCCTCTTGCAAAGTGTTGAAGTGCTACTGGCTTTTGCAAGTTACTAGCGGCACTCTCTCAGGGAGCAAATAGAGGTCTCACACCAGCAAGAACATGTCAAGACAGGTGCAAACTATTTGTCCCTGCAGTGGCTGGTTGGGAGATGTTGGGAGTACCATTCATCACCGCCCTTAATGCTGCCACGATAAGATGGTTTTCTGTTAGGGTTTGCTCCCTTAGCCTTTGATTCTATCAAGAACCAGCACTTGTACTACAAGGCAGTGGTTTACAACTTTGCAAGGCAGGGGCGTCAAACTCCCTGAGGTATTTTAGCACCTAAGGTATCCGAGGTACTGCATTACTCGCATACCTCAAGAGGTAAAACCCCAACAACCAACCAACTAGCTCACACCCATGAATATCACGTATATCACACACTCACACTCACACACACACATATATATATATATATAATATATAGGTTCTGGCTACAAATGACAAAGAAAGAAACAAGATAGTAATTATGGAAAATAGGAAAATTAATAGGAAAATTATGAAGAGTGGGACGAGTCAAACGCCCAGCAGCTGCTTATATAGGCCGGCGCAGGGCCGCAGCACATGAAGCAGCACAGCTCCGCAGCACAAGGAACACAATAATAGATAGATATGAGAAATTCAAACAATCGAATAGCAATAACAATAACAAATAAAACAAGTAAAGTGTATTTTCCGCTGTCTATAGACGTATAACGTTTTTATACGCCCTATATATATAATATATATTATATATACTGCCTTGTGGTACAGGTCCTTGACAGAACCGAAGGCTAAGGGAGCAAACCCTAAACCGAAAACCATGTCACTGTGGCAGCATTAAGGGCGGTTGATGTATGGAACTCCCAACATCTCCCGACCAGCCACTGCAGGGACAAATAGTTTTGCGCCTGTCTTGACATGTTCTTGCCGGTGTGAAACCTCTATTTGCTCCCCGAGAGAGTGCCGCTGGTAACTTGCAAAAGCCAGCAGCACTTCAACACTTTTGCAGGCAGCTTTCATGAAATGCCTGTCTTCTGGCTACAGAAAGAGAGGGTGCCCCCGTCTCCGGTTCAGGGATACCATCAAGAGAAACCTGAAGCTGAGAGACATTAAGACCGACTCATGGACGCAACTCTCACAGCAGAGAGCTAAATGGAGAGCGGCAGTCAAGTAATGAAAGCAGTCTTTGTCGCATCGCTACCGACAGAATGATGATGATGATGATGATATATATATATATAATATATATATATAAAGTTCTGTCTAGTTTGGCTGTATCAATTTGCTTCGCCCTGCTTTCCTGAGGTAGGACCATTGTCTACTCACACATTTACATGCCACCTCGCACATCGCGCATGCGTGAGCTGCTCTCGAGCCCGTCCCACAGTCGTGAGCTGCTCACCGACTATCCCCCATGCCTAGGTATCACCTGCTCCCACTTCCTCTCAGTCCAATACAAACACTCAGCGTCCAGCCCACCCAAAGCGCAGCTCAGGGGCAGCTCATCTCGTATGACCTACACGACGCGGCCACCTGTGGCGCCCCCTGGCCGCCGAGGGACCAACGCCGGGCTCCGTGGTCATTCTGTCACCGGGCATCTGTCTGATGGTTGGCACCGCTTGTTACCAACAAATCACGGAAGAGGATGTAGAAAAAAAACCTACACTACACTCTTTCTAATCTATTGGGCAATCGTAGCTGACTCGGTAAAGTGCAGGCTTCTAGTGCGGAAGGTCGGGAGTTAAATTCCGGGTGGAGTCAAACCAATAACTTACTAAATGGATACTTGTCACTACCTTGCTTGGTGCTCGGCATTATTAGGATAGGGCAAGGACTGGTAAGCTCAGTTATCAGGATAATGTGATTTGAATAGGAAATTGGGTTATGGTGCTAGTGGGTTGGTCTTCAAGTGGGGCTGCACTATAAAGTCACCATAGGTGTGCACTGTCATAAGTCGATACCTCATGGTGCCAGTGGCCTATTTTTCCAGATGGACAGCACTATAAAGTCACCATGAGTGTGCACTGTAACAAGTTGGTACCTGTCCTGATATGACCATTAGATGTTGCCAGGATGTAAAACTCCAGCTATCAACCAACAGTTAATGGCCCTGTCACATTATTATGCTTCTCACCGGCGTGCCGCCAACGCGCAAAATAAGTTGTACACGTCGAGCACGTCCAACTTTTCGGCGGTTTGGGAAAAAGTTTGACGTCAGCGCAGCGTGTTAGTAGCGCGTGCCCAACGTGTATCAGTGCATGGCGAAAAAAACCAAAAAGAGGTTGGCGCACCGTCCTGATATGACCTTAGATGTAGCTAGGACGTAAAACAACAAAGCAACAATTTGGCGCAACGTGTGGGAATGACCGTCATGCGCGCGCAGTGTGCACATAGCATTCGCATAATGTTATTCCAGCGCGTCCAACGGATCTCGACATGCGCCTAACGTCCCCATAATGGTCGCACCCGCACATTGGCGCACGTCGGCACACGTCGAAAGTTTTGTGCAAGGACAAAACTTTCGACGCGCGCCGACGATCCTCGCCGTCCATCAACATGTACTGACGTGTACCGACGTGTACCGATGCACACCTAACGCGTGTGTAACGCTTCTAGATGTCTCCCGACATTTCGCCAAAAAGTGACACACGTCGACGCGTGTTGGAGAGAAACGTCGTAATGTGACAGGGCTATTACAATTCGAATCTGCTTCCTGATAGCGATATCAGTGGGCTTGATATTGCCAGTTTGTTCAGTTCAAGGCGCCGCTGCCCACTTCCGGTTCACTTCCGGTTCACTTCCGGTTCACTGAGTGATTCTCAGGGGAAATGAATATCGTCATTTAGCGGGTTTGTCGGGGGGGGGGGGGGGTCGCGGGGCCGGGGGGTCTGCGCCCGGCCAAGGTTGGCCGAGAGCTGTGCCGGGTAGGTGTGGTGGGTGGGGGCCTAGATGGCGGTGATGAAAGAGGTCGGGCAGGTATAGGTGGGTGTGGGTGGTGGGTGGTGGGTGGTAGCACCGGTATGGGTACTAGTGTTGATGTGGGTTGGATATTGACAGTGGTGGTGGTGGTAAGCTGGTGTTTTGGGTATGGGTGGTGTCTTGGTTGGTGTCTTGGTTGGTTGTTGGAGCTTTATGTCCTAACAACATCTAAGGTCGTATCAGGGCGGGTATCAACTTGTGACAGTGTGCCCTCATGGCAACATTATAGTGCTGCCCCACTGGGAAATTAGGCTGCCAGCACCATGACCCGATATCCCACTCAGTCAAATTATCCTGACACTGAGCTAACCAGTCCTTGCCCTATCATTTTAATGCCGAGCTCCAGTCTAGGAAGCAACAAGCATAAATCTTTATAAGTCATTTCTTTGACTCGACCGGGAACCACACTCCTGATATCCCATCCCGCACGCAAGGCCCATTCGGCCACTGCGCCCGGTAGGTATGGGAGGTCGTGTTGATGTGGGTTGAATATGGGTGGTAGTGCAGCTACCAGAGGTGGTGAAGTGGGTGGTGATACACTGATAGTGGTAAGGTGGCGTTGGTGTTGATAGTGCTGAGGTGATGTGGGTAAGGGTAGTGATGATGCCCTAGAGTGGCTATTGGTTATGGCATTGGAATGAGGTGCCAACCAGGAGTCGCGGGTGTGGAAGACGAGCATAGGGTGAGTGGTGATATTCTGATGGAATTATATGAGTGGTCCTAGGAAAGGAGCATCGGGTGTTGTGTTTGGGTATTGGTGGGCTGGCTGAGATAGGCATGCAGTATGAGTGGTACCAGTGTATCACGTGGTGCTGCATTACCAATATTGACTAACACAGGTCCTGCAGTATGAGTGGTACCAGTGTATCACATGGTGCTGCATTACCAATATTGACTAACACAGGTCCTGCAGTATGAGTGGTACCAGTGTATCACGTGGTGCTGCATTACCAATATTGACTAACACAGGTCCTGCAGTATGAGTGGTACCAGTGTATCATGTGGTACTGCATTACCAATATTGACTAACACAGGTCCTGCAGTATGAGTGGTACCAGTGTATCACGTGGTGCTGCATTACCAATATTGACTAACACAGGTCCTGCAGTATGAGTGGTACCAGTGTATCAAGTGGTGCTGCATTACCAATATTGACTAACACAGGTCCTGCAGTATGAGTGGTACCAGTGTATCACGTGGTACTGCATTACCAATATTGACTAACACAGGTCCTGCAGTCTGAGTGGTACCAATGTATCATGTGGTGCTGCATTACCAATATTGACTAACACAGGTCCTGCAGTATGAGTCGTACCAGTGTATCACGTGGTGCTGCATTACCAATATTGACTAACACAGGTCCTGCAGTATGAGTGGTACCAGTGTATCACGTGGTACTGCATTACCAATATTGACTAACACAGGTCCTGCAGTATGAGTGGTACCAGTGTATCACATGGTGCTGCATTACCAATATTGACTAACACAGGTCCTGCAGTATGAGTGGTACCAGTGTATCACGTGGTGCTGCATTACCAATATTGACTAACACAGGTCCTGCAGTATGAGTGGTACCAGTGTATGACGTGGTGCTGCATTACCAATATTGACTAACACAGTTCCTACAGTATGAGGGGTACCAATATATCACGAGGTGCTGCATTACTGGAGTTGACTGAGACAGGTCCTGCAGTATGTGTACCAGCATATCACCTCATTCTACATTACCAGTGTTGATTCAGACAGGTCCTGCAGTATGATGGGTACCAGCGTATCACGTGGTGCTGCATTACCTGTGTTGGCTGAGACAGGCATTCAGTATGACGGGTACCAGCGTATCACTTGGTGCTTCATTACCGGTGTTGGTTGAGACAGGTCCTGCAGTATGATGGGTACCAGCGTATCACATCGTTCTACATTACCGGTGTTGACTGAGACAGGTCCTGCAGTATGAATGGTACCAGTGTATCACCTGGTGCTGCATTACCGGTGTTGGCTGAGACAGGTCCTGCAGTATGATGGGTACCAGCGTATCACATCGTTCTACATTACCGGTGTTGACTGAGACAGGTCCTGCAGTATGAATGGTACCAGTGTATCACCTGGTGCTGCATTACCGGTGTTGGCTGAGACAGGTCCTGCAGTATGATGGGTACCAGCGTATCACATCGTTCTACATTACCGGTGTTGACTGAGACAGGTCCTGCAGTATGAATGGTACCAGTGTATCACCTGGTGCTGCATTACCGGTGTTGGCTGAGACAGGTCCTGCAGTATGATGGGTACCAGCGTATCACATCGTTCTACATTACCGGTGTTGACTGAGACAGGTCCTGCAGTATGAATGGTACCAGTGTATCACCTGGTGCTGCATTACCGGTGTTGGCTGAGACAGGTCCTGCAGTATGATGGGTACCAGCGTATCACATCGTTCTACATTACCAGTGTTGTCTGAGACAGGTCCTGCAGAATGATGGGTATCACCGTATCACCTGGTGCGGCATTACCGGTGTTGGCTGAGACAGGTCTTGCAGTATGATGGGTACCAGCGTATCACATCATTCTACATTACAAGTGTTGGCTGAGACAGATCCTGCAGTATGATGGGTACCAGCGTATCACCTGGTGCTGCATTACCGGTGTTGGCTGAGACAGGTCCTGCAGTATGAGTGGTACCAGCGTATCACATCATTCTACATTACTGGTGTTGGCTGAGACAGGTCCTGCAGTATGAGTGGTACCAGCGTATCACATCATTCTACATTACCAGGGTTGACTGAGACAGGTCCTGAGGTATGACGGGTACCCACATATCACATGGTGCTGCAGTACCAATATTGACTGAGACAGAACCTGGCAATATGAGTGGTACTGGAGTATACAACATGATGCTGGGTTACCAAATTACCTAGGACATATTCCACATTATGACTGTTCCTGTCTAATAGTACTTACTAAATGGGGCTAGTATGGATGGCCGACTAAGGGTGGCACACATACATACAGACCCATGGACTGTGATATTGATCCCCTCCACAGTGTCGTAGATGGGTCGGTACCCGCTACCTGTCCCCAGGCCAAGCTGGCGCCCTATGCCAGCTTCTACTCCCGACCAGCTGGTCTTGTCTCCACTATCATCTTATCTCGTCTCATCTCATCCCGACAACTGTCGAATTCTATTATGTGTCGCCTCCTAATTACTGTACTGTCCACAAAAGGACTCATTCTCACTGATCAAAGTACTGATCGATGTACAAAGATGTGCCGGATCATTTATCCTGTTTCAACTTGTTACTGAGAACACTACTATGTCCCCTTTGTAGAATTCCTTATTACACATGCAGCTTGTCTCGTATATTGAAGGAACAGGCGTGGGGAGACATTTGACACTTTTGCTAAAAAAACACACCCACCACGTTTTCTATTTGCTTGCTGTGAAGTTATTATCCTGGGCCGCGTTCAAGGTACGCCTCAGAGAAATTCCTGATGTCATGCTAGTCTGAACGACTTTAGCTGTTGGTCGCTTCGAAAATGGCAGTTCCCATAAGGGGCCGCCATTTGCAATGGAAAAGAAGCACTCTGATTGGCCGAAATCACTGAATACACTGCCTCCTATCTGAAAAGCGAGACATCTCTGAGACGTCTCCGAGGTGTACCCTGAATGCAAATAGGCAGAAAACCGTCGCAGAGACGTCTCTGAGGCATCTCTGAGGCATACCCTGACCATGGCCATGTTGTCCTAGATTGCAATAGCATAGATAATGTCTTACTTAGCGAGGCATAGGTATATTAATTATATTATTATAAAAATCAATCTGGCTTATCTGGATAAGGTTCCATTTTATAGCGCAGACCTAGTGAAGAAGTGGATGATTTAAAGTGGCTTCATATAAGAATTGGTTTGCTTGTAACTTGAGACAGCCTACCCTATAAATAAATTACCCAGTGTGATTTACCAAATATCAGCGAACCTGATATTTGCTGGTGGTGGCAATGCCTAAGAGCAGAGAGCGTGTATATAGATGAGAGGGACAACTCACGCGAAAATCGGTAACACAGGCTACAGTGGCGCCTCTCGCGGTCATTGTTGAACAAGCCTGGAGTTTGCCTGTACACACAGTGCAAAACATTAGTTTTATTCAAAATTAATAGAAATCCAGAACCCTAACCTTATACATTTAATATAATCTTTTTGGTAAACATGTTTTCTATATGTGTACCAAGCGATTTGATTCTGGGTGGTGTGGTTTTAGAGATATTTCAGTTTTTCTGTATGAAGATTGCACACGACCATTGACAATGCCTTGAGTCTGCCGGTACGCGTACAGATGTCATAAACTGTTCAACAACCACCACTTGGAGCGCCACAGTCGGCAGCTGTTACACTGTATAGTATGAGAGTTGTCCCTCTCATCTATACACGCCCTCTGCTAAGAGTAAGTGAACAAATACTGCTATAGTTAGTTACGCACATGTTATATATAGTACTGTGTGGGAATGCGGCCCTGTTTATATTTCCATAATTTCATTATATAGCACATACATTTCCGCTGCAACTGACTGGTCTGTCACAGCCGTAGGGAAGGTGGCTGGATGGTGACGCCACAGGTATTGTATGGTACATGATAATATATGATCGTCCGTACATTTATACTCGGATACTCAACCAGTGGTCCACAACTGGTTCATCAAAGGCTGTGGAATGCGCTTCTTGTTTGTGGGAAAGTGCATATAAAAGACCCTTTGCTGCTTATCAGAAACAGTAGCCTATGCGGCGGCAGCGGGCTTCCTCCAAAGAAATATGTCAGAATGACCATATGTTTTATGTCCAATAGCCGATGATAAAAATCAATGTGCTCTCGAGGCGTTGTTAAATATAACAAGCTTTGTATACTTGGATCCTCGTTATATATCATGTATAACCTATATATATAAAAAATTATATGGTGTATAAGAATTATGTGCTGTATAAGCATTATACGAGTATAATTATCCGTAAACTGATTATCCTTTAATGGTGCCTCTGGTTGCACCTTATCTGGACACCTCACAACTACTAACACTTAACAACTCAGGCGAATGGACAGGCTCTCTGCCTTGCCTGGTGCTGCCACCTGGCCTATTCAGCTGCCACGATTGCCATAGAATACAGTTTTCCATCCCACTACCGTGTTTGTCTTTCATTCCATCTTGTAGGAATAATTATACAAGTATAATAACGTGGAATTCTATACTATCCTAACACCCACCCACCAGTAATCGGGTGGTTGAGCCTCGGACTACTCATCTACTACTCAGGCTTCAACTCCGACGTTGGCGCCACCGCTCGCCTGCTCACTATCCTACTCACTTAACGCCGAAAATATATGCTGGGGACAGAGTGGAAGTTACCTGTGGGGAACTGATAGGGTTTTGTATTTAGAGAATGGAATGAATTCAAACACAGTCTAGGTTGTTCACCTCGGTCCGTGCTGATACATATGTAGTAATGTCCAATTCAAATCCTATGAAACTGGAAATTATTGGTAGTTCGCTTGTTTGCCTATAGTATAGGATTCACTCTATATTGTGAACACCCATGCGCTCTTTCTTTAAAGGCTGGGAGCGCCTGCGGGTTTCGCATGCTTGCATTTTTAGGAACGCCTGAATGTGCCCGCAATCAGGTAGCGTTGTATTTTGGATATGATGTACACATTTTCAGGAAAACATTTCTAGGAATGCAATTCAACTAGAAGCACTCCCTGGCTGTGCGTGATTGGAACTTATGGGCACGTTTGGGCGCTCCTGTCTCGAAAGGGTTTCAGGAGCAAGCACTTTCCATTACCCTGGTCTGGACATCTGTCTGGATATCTGTCTGGATATCTCTCTGGATATCTGTATGGATATCTATCTGGATATATATCTGGAAATATGTCTGGATATCTATCTGGATATCTATCTGGATATCTGTATGGATATCTGTCTGGGTATCTATCTGGATATCTTTCTGGATATCTGTCTGGATATCTGTCTGGATATCTATCTGGAAATATGTCTGGATATCTGTCTGGATATCTGTCTGGATATTTATCTGGATATCAATCTGGATATCTGTCTGGATATCTATCCGGATATATATATGGACATCTGTCTGGATATCTGTCTGGATATCTATCTGGATATCTGTCTGGATATCTGTCTGGATATCTATCTGGATATATATCTGGACATCTGTCTGGAAAGCTGTCTGGATATCTATCTGGATATCTTTCTGGATATCTGTATGGATATCTGTCTGGGTATCTATCTGGATATCTATCTGGATATATATATGGAAATCTGTCTGGATATCTGTCTGGATATCTATCTGGATATCTGTCGGGATATCAATCTGGATATCTGTCTGGATATCTATCTGGATATATATCTGGACATCTGTCTGGAAATCTGTCTGGATATCTATTTGGATATCTATCTGGACATCTTTCTGGATATTTATCTGGATATATGTCTGGGGATCTGTCTGGGTATCTGTCTGGATATCTGTCTGGATATCTATCTGGATATCTATCTGGATATATGTCTGGATATCTGTCTGGATATCTATCTGGATATATGTCTGGATATCTATCTGGATATCTGTCTGGAAATCTGTCTGGATATCTATCTGGATATCTATCTGGATATCTTTCTGGATATCTATCTGGATATCTGTCTGGATATCTGTCTGGAAATCTGTCTGGATATCTATCTGGATATCTATCTAGATATTTGTCTGGATAGGAATGGTGAGTTGTGAGCGTGTTTTTGCAAACAAAGGGAAACACTTCGCCTAGAGTAGTCCCCATTCCCGGGGTAGAATCCTAACCATAAGACTATCTAGGCCCCCTGATGCAATCCACCTAACCAGACCCACCTGTGTATGTGGTATTGTACCTGAGGAGGTCGCTGACCACACAGCTGTATGGTAGACATGTTTACCAAGCCTTGGACATTGTTCAACTGGTCACTAATGAGCCTTGCGGGTTGGAGAGCTCCTAGCAAAAACACCGTCCTGCAATTTTGATGAGCTCACCGGACATCCCTCAGAGTAGAAGAATGTCAGCGTTGTGCGGGTAGTGGAAAACCTTAAAGAACCTGCAAATTTGATTGTTTGTTCTTCAGGCCTGGACTTTTCTTGGAATTTCGGCAAAGCTCTTGGAAAACGGAACTGCAGACCAAAAAAAAGGAAACAATTGTGTTGGTGTTCTTTTTTAAAAGGTGTGACATGGGGGCCCCTGACGGATGTTTTCGGAACTAAAGAAAGAAAGAAGTGGCCGGGGATTAGGTTTTCCCGCCAATTAACAGATTTCCTGGGGTTCCTTCTGTTTGGTTTCGTTGAGATCAGTGAATATTTAGTACAACTCTCCCTAGATATTTATATCACAGTGTGCTGTATAATTGCTCAGCATCTCACAATAGTGGCGCCATCTCTGAAAAGATCCTGTGAACCAGGTCACATGATCAGAGAGGTATGTTTTCATTGGTCCTTGCGCTTAACATCTCAACAGTGGCTCAACAAAATAGAGCAAATCATTTTTTTTCCATATTGCTCCCGCCAAACTTTTTACGTTGTAATTTGAGTGATTTATTGAGGCAATGTTGGTCTGAACAAGTTGCGCAACAACTTACACAATTTGATGCACCACCGGGCGCAGTGGCCGAATAGGTAGAGCCCGGGCCTCACGTGAGTCCGCGTGCGGGAGATTGGGAGTTTGGTTCCCGGTCGAGTCCAGCCAATGACATACTTCAAGCCAATTAATACTTGCTGCTTCCTAGCCTGGCACTCAGCTTTAATAGGATAGTGCCAGGACTGGTTGAGTCGGTGTCAGGATTATATGACTGAATGCGATATTTGGTCATGGTGCTGGCAGCCGGGTCTCCCAGTGATGCATCACTATAAAGCCACCATGAGTGTGCACTGTCACAAGTCGGTACCCATCCTAATATTACCTTAGATGTTGCCAGGACATAAAACTCCAACAACCAACCAACCGACTTGATGCACCATGTAAACAAACCATAATAAACGACGATTAGTACAAAACTCGTCTGAACACTGCATTCCATACACTGTCTCACTTTGTTCATCAAAATGTATAAAAAGATTCCTCCAGTGTGTGTGGCGCGAGGGGGGGGGCCTGCCCACCAAATACTCCGGCAACTGGGTGGGGTGGGGGGGGGGGTAGTGGGGGGAAGGGGGGGGGGAGGGCAGCACCAATGTGCCAAGGGGGAATAGATATATACAGTATATGTTCCCCTTGCATTTATACTCGTACAATGCGTTATACATCACATATATATATATATTTTTTTATTTGTCAAGAAACCCTTTGGACCTTACTTGGAAATGCGCTGCTTCAGACGGGACCCCGCTGTTATTTCACCCGTGTGGTCCCGATTGGCAAATGACTGCATTGTTGAAGGGTCCCTTCTCAATCCACCATAACCTGTTTCGGAGATAGCCGGTCGATCTAAAATAAAACACTAAAAAAAACAACGACAAATGAAACACCCGGGGGCGTGAAAGCGGCCGGGAGTCAGGTGGCAAGTGGTTTGACATGGCCATTAAAAGGTGCAAAAAGGCTTCTATTCAAGGGTTATTGTTCTGCATGCAACAAATGCAGGTCTCCTCCCCCCCCCCCCCCCACACACACACACAGACACTATGCTTCAGGGTGGTAAAGTTGGTTGGTTGTTGGAGTTTTACGTTCTGGCAACATCTAAGATCATATCAGGACAGGTACCAACTGGCGACAGTGCATACTCATGGCGACTTTATAGTGCTCCCACAGTGGGAGACCATTCCGCCAGCACCATGACCTGATATCCAACTCAGTCACATTATCCTGATAATGAGCCAACCAGTCCTTGCGCTATCCTAATAATGCCGCGCGCCAGACTAGGAAGCGACAAGTATCAATTTAAAAGTCATT
The DNA here is from genome assembly GCA_030323885.1 of Branchipolynoe longqiensis. NCBI lineage: Eukaryota > Metazoa > Annelida > Polychaeta > Phyllodocida > Polynoidae > Branchipolynoe > Branchipolynoe longqiensis. Next base: position 175,409,025 of record CM059186.1, read on the forward strand.
GGTTGCCATGAGTGCGCACTGTCACAAGTCGGTAGCCATCCTGATATGACCTTAGTTGTTGCCAGGATATAAAACTCCAACAACCACCTATGGCGGTTACAATGTCAGGGATGAGAAATTTCCGATTTTCAGCGGATTTCCGTTTTTTTGCACAGTCTGGGGACATTTTTGATATAGGTGTAAATTTGAGGAGAAATAAAAGTGATGGGGGTACGTTTCATGTAGTACTCTCCAAGCATACGTTTTGCACAATGCAGATGACCAGGTCTGCCCAGAGAGCATTCTGCTGTCATTAATGGGACTGTAATACTATTAATGTATTATGGCCCACCTCACCGTTAATTTCCGATTTTTTCCTCCCACACCACTATCGTCCCTGAATGTGAACCACTGGTGGACGATGACTTGTACTTAAGGAGAGGGCGCGTGTATAGCAGCCATATTGGTGGATGGGAGTTGTTGCTAACTTGGGGGGGCTCACGCCGCGCCTCACACTTCACAAAGGCAACACCTGAAACCAGCTTCTGTGACATATTGAAGGTCGCACTTGCGCATTAGGAGACCCTTTAGGGCAGGCTGGGAGTGTGCGTGTTGTAACATATATGGGGGTTTGGGTGTGGTGTATGTGTGTGTGTGCGCGGGGGTGGTGGTCACCATTTGACCTATTAATCAATGATGACGTGGGTACTGTATTCGGTATAATGCCACTCAATGTCTGTTCACCCTGGCAACATCTAAGGTCATATCAGAACGGGTACCGACTTATGACAGTGTGCACTCATGGCAACTTTATACTATAGTCCTGGCCCCACTGGGAGACCAGGCTGCCAACACCATGACCTGGTATATCCCACTCAGTCACATTATCCTGACACTGAGCCAACCAGTCCTTGCCCTATCCTACTAATGCCGAATACCTGGCTAGGAAGCGACAAGTGTCAATTTTTAAGTCATTGGTTTGACTCGACCAGGGTTAGAATCCCACGATGTACAAAAACAGGAGACGGACGGTCAACTCATTCGGCCACCCTGTCTGGTGGAGATTGAGTCAGTGGCCCGTTCCATTCTGTGCGCATCCATATCTAATTACCAAGACCGAAATGAAACCAATGAAGTGCGACATGCAGGAGTCAGACGCTGGTATCATTTATGACCCCTTTTCCCCCGCAACCCCCCCCCCCTCTCTCTCTCTCATTAAATAGTCCATATGCACGAACGCACCGTTATCTTTAATTGCGTTGGTAACTATCGGCGACATAGTAGTATATCGTTTAATAAATATAAGCAGCTGGGATGTGCCTGCATTATGTGCCAGTGGTCACGCTATCCACTGCCGGTGGCTGCTACATCTACTGCCCCCGTATGTTGTGCCTGCCCCCTCCGCCCCCTACCCCCCCCATACCCCCCACTCCCTCCTCGACTGGTATGAGCGCTGCGTTATCGTGTCCGACTGGTACAAGCGCAGCCCGTCTGGTATCTACCGACCCAATGCCGGACTGTTGCGGCCGTTGCGGCTTGGTGTCCGGTCGGTAGGGAGCCATAACGGCCCCGGGCCAAACTGGAGCAAGCGCCGTGACTGGCTGTTGGGCGTTGCGGCCTGGTGCTCGGCCGGTGGGGGGGTGGGGGGGGGGGAGGGATAACGCCCCCGGGCCCAACTTAATCAGGCGCGGCGGCCCATGCCTGGCTGTCGGGCTCGGCGACTCCATGCCCGGCTGGTCATGCCACAGCGGCCCCGGGCCCAACTTAATCAGGCGCGGCGGGCCCATGCCTGGCTGTCGGGCTCGGCGACTCCATGCCTGGCTGGTAATGCCACAGCGGCCCCGGTGTGGCGGTTTCAGCTTGTTCCCGTGCTCAGCCATGTCCCGTTGCTTCTGCGCATGCGCGGATTTCGCATCAACTCGGGTCACCCAAGCCACTTATTGGTGCATGCGCACATCCTACAAACACGGGTCGAATAATCGAATACACTTCTCCGTGCTCGGGTGGACAATTTTTTCTTTTTTTTTTAATAACCGATAAAACTACAGCAAAATAGGATTTAAAGTATTTTATGATGGCCTAGTTTACCTATATTTCCATTTAATTAATCTAAGTTATTCTTTTTTTGCACACGGCACGTGTATTTGTCGACTCCACTCGCTGTGTTCTATTTGAAATTCTGACGACTCGGATGACCCGAGTCACCCGGGTAGTATTAATCGATTACAGCCATGCTTATTAGATTCTGACGCATGCGCAGAAGCGAGGTACATGTCTGAGCACGGGAACACGCTGAAACCGCCACACCGGGCCCAACTGGAGCAGGCACAGCGGCCCCATGCCTTGCTGCCGGGCTTGGCGGCCCCATGCCCGGCCGGTAGGGGCGGGGGGGGGGCATAGCGGGCCCGGCTACAACTGGAGCAGGTGCGGCGGACCCGTGCCTGGTTGTCGGGCTTGGCGGCCCCATGCCCAGCCGGTAGGGGGGGGGGGCATAGCGGGCCCGGCTACTACTGGAGCAGGTGCGGCGGGCCCGTGACTGGTTGTCGGGCTTGGCGGCCCATGCCACCGGTAGGGCGGGGGGGGGCATAGCGGGCCCGGTACAACTGGAGCAGGTGCGCGGACCGTGCCTGGTTCCGGGCTGGCGGCCCCATGCCCGGCGGTAGGGGCGGGGGGGGGGGGCATAGCGGGCCCGGCTACAACTGGAGCAGGTGCGGCGGACCCGTGCCTGGTTGTCGGGCTTGGCGGCCCCATAGCCAGCCGGTAGGGGAGGGGGACATAGTGGCCCCCGGGTCCAACTGGAGCAGGCGCAACGGCCCCGAGCCGCCCAACTGGAGCAGGGGAAACACTATGAAGTCACCATGAGTACGATATGTCCTGCCTGGTTGTCGGGCGCGGCCACCCCATACCCGGCCGGTAGGGGCGTGGCGACCCCATGACCGGCCGGTAGGGGCGTGGCGACCCCATGACCGGCCGGTAGGGGCGTGGCGACCCAGGGTCCAACTGGAGCAGGCGCGGCTAGCCCATACATGGCTGCCGGGCTTTGGTTGCCCCATGCCCGGCCATTAGGGGGGGGGGGGGGGGGCAAAACGCCTGCCCCTGCCTGGCTGTCGGCCCAGTGCCCCCCATGCCCGGCCGGTAATGCCACAGCGGCCCCGGGCCCAACTGGAGCAGGCGCGGTCCTGCATTGTTATCTGCCCGCGGAGACCAATCGGGAGGCGGCCGGGCGGAAATGATGGCGTGCCCCGTATGTATTATTGAGAGGCAGTCGTGACGGCGCCCACAATTAATTTGTGCCGACCGGGCCGATTCAACGCAGCCCCCGACGCTATCTTGGCCTATCTTCGGACGCAGGTCCTCGTTACCACTGGCCGTTCCCCGGAGACCGATAGACCCGACATAAACATGTATGCGCCTCGATGGGTGCGTGCGTGAGTGTGTGTGTGTGTGTGTGTGCGTGTGTGTGTGGTTGGTTGTTGGAATTTCACATCCTGGCAACATCTAGGGTCATTTCAGGACGGATACCGACTTATGACAGTGCACACTCATGGCGACTTTATAGTGCTGCCCCACTGGAAAATCAGGCCACCAGTACCATGACCCTGATATCCCACTCACTCACATTATCCTGATACTGTGCTAACCAGTCCTTGTCCTATCCTATTAATGCCGAGTGCCAAGCTAGGAAGTGACAAGTATCAATTGTGTAAGTCATTGGTTTGACTCGACCGGGAATCAAACTCCAGATTTCCCGCATGCGAGACCTGCGCTCTACCGATTCGGGTACCGCGTCCGGTAGTGTGGGTGTGAGTGAGTCGTCCCGCTGCCCTCCTGCTGGTCTGCGTGCAGCTTGAACTCTGGCTCTCCGGTCAAGGTCATTACATATTAATAACATTGCCTTACATGTGGGTGCATTCCCCCCTATCCAGGTGCGCCGGATCCAACCTTCACCGCTTGTGCACCTTTTAATTTATATGCGTCCTTTCCATCTCAGGTACACTTGTCCTCATCTCCCACATCCCAGATCCGCCTATGGCTTGTCAAGAAACTTGAACAGCGACATATTTAATTCATTAGAAGTGTGCAGTGCATTATAAGCTGTGTTTACACGGGAAAATGTAAAACGATCTAGACAAATCGATTTATATGAAGCGATTTAGTGGCACATTTACACATGGAGCGGTTTAAGGCAGGAATCGATATCTGCACATGAGCAAGTCCAGACTAACCAGCGCCAGTTTGGGTTCGTCGACGTCGCCATGTGAGGGTGTGGGTTCGACCTAGATATGTATGGACTGAATCGTATTGGTTTGGAACGGTCAAAACTTCTGCTGGGCAGTGAAACCCTAAAAATAAATTATGAAAAAAATATCTGTGCACAGCTAGCGCTTTCATAGACCAAATTATATAATATGCGCTTTTGATCGACCGGAAAATCAACAAACTCAGGTCTCGACTGCGCATGCGTGTGAGGTGCTTAAGCTACTTCGCTTCATATAAACCACCTCGCGAGGTGGTGTACATATACCGATTTATATGAATCGATTCAGCACTAAAACGCCTCAGCGTCGTGTTTACACGGCAAATGTAAATCGATCTAGACAAGTGGTTTTATATGAAGCGTTTTAACTCGCCCGTGTAAACACAGCTATACACAACAGGGTGGCCAAATCAGAATGCAGGTTTCCCTTGCAGAAGGTCAAAGCAATGACATTGTCGCTACCTAGCCTGGTGCTCAGCATTGATAGGATAGGACAAGGACTGGCTAGCGCAGTATCAGGATAATGTGACTGTGTGGGATATCGGCTCATGTTTCCTGTGGCCTGGTCTCTCAGTGGGACAGCACTATTAAGTCACCATGAGTGCGATCAGTCACAAGTCGATACCCATCCTGATATGACCTTAGGTGTTGCCAGGATGTAACACCCCAACAAACACATAGCTCACTGTATTATTAACAAGTATTGTCATTCTGGATCCCAAAGCAGAGAATGAAAAGAGTAAGGTGGATTATGAAGCTTTCCTTAACATATTAAAATCCTCAAATTTAATAGCTGCATTAGCCATGGATTAATCAGTGTAATGGTGCTGATCTGATTAGACCCTACCTACTTGGTTGATACTTAAATATCACTATTCTGTGACGTCATTCAAGGAAAGAATGTGTGGAATTAAATAAGATTATATGGCATGATGACAATACCTCAAATTCATTATTAATCAAAGTCGGGCTTGTGAGACTTCCCTTGGAGAATTTTATTTCAGCGAACTACTTCCTTATAACCCTTCTCTGGAATTAGTGACCGATGAGTCTAAACAGATTTCAGTTCTATTTCATCCTCGCCGTGAATATGGCCTATAGCTCCCGACAAGGCGTAAACCAACCACCAATCAATCAATCAATCATAGAGAAAGCCGATCCAACTGTGTAAGTAGCGCTTACAGTCGGGAGATAGACTGACACTTTTTTTCTTGAAGATTTATACTGCCTATCATGGATAAGTCTGAATAGACTTGTTTTCACCATTTGACAGTTTGTCGATAGAAAGCCCGAGACTACACTTTTACCGACCCAAGGGATTTTTAACCTCCCACACCACATAGACATGGTATGAGAGCAACTGGCCTTTGATGACACTGTAAGTTATACACAGTGGTGGAAATCCAAATTGGCAGAGATGCGGGCATGGGGAATCAAACCACCGACCTTCAGATTAGGAGTCTGGCCTAGGAAAAAGGCCAGACACTCTAACCACTCCACCACAGAGAACACCATCCGCTCCAGTTGGACCATAAGAGTACCTACCACCTTGCTCACAATAGCCCTCAACCTTGGTTGGGCCCTAAATTACTCCCAACAAAGATTATTTCAAGGCATACAACACTATGACTAGTCTTCTAAATCACTAAAGTTGGGTTGATCATGTTACTGCAGTCTTTGCCTGATGTTCAGCATTAATAGGATAGGACAAGGACTAGTTAGAGCAGTATCCGGATAATGTTACTGGGTGGGATATCGGGTCATGATGCCTGTGGTCTGGTCTCCCAGTGGGACAGCAATATAAAGTCAGCATGAGTGTAGCTTTGATAGTTGCATGATGCTTAGCCATGCAACATCTGCCACTTGTGACTTCTCCCCCTGCCCGCTTCCCATTCCCAAACTCATCTGGACACCAATCTGGTATTCAACCGCAGCGCAGATTTCATCCGCCCTCAGGCACACGGGCCCCACCAGCGCCGTCAGCAGTTCTGCCACACACTGAAGACTCGGCTCTACATTGACTGTTGGGGCTTCGTTAGCTGCTGCTCATGCCTATTGCAGCTCAACGCATCGAGCTGCTCCCATTGACACCATTGTTAGACTCCCCGCCCGACGTCCCGGCGTGAGGCCTCGTTATCGGATGTTTCTCTCCTTTCTCCTCGCCGCTTTCTCCTCTTTGCTCGCTCCTCTTTCCTCTCTCTCCTCTTCTCTCTTCTCTCCTCTCCTCTCCTCTCTTCTTCTCTCCTGTCATCTCCGCTCCTCTCCTCTCATTTCTTTTCCTCTCCTCTCGTCTCCTCTCCTCTCTCCTCTCTTTCTCCCCTCACCTTTCTCTCCTCTCTCAATTATCTCCTGTTTCCTCTCCTCTCTGCTTCTCTTCTCTCATTTCCTCTCATCTCCGCTCCTCTCATCTCCTTTCTTTTCCTCTCCTCCTCTCTCTTCTCTCCTCTCTTCTCTCTTTCTCGCCTCTCTCTCCTCTTCTGCTCCCTTCGCCTCTCTCTCCTCTCTCAAATCTCTCCTATTTTCTCTCCTCTTTCCTCTCCTCTTTCCTCTACTCTCCTCTTTCCTCCTATTTCCTCTTCTCTCCTCTCCTCTTCTCTCAGCTCTGTCTCCTCACTAAACTCTCTCCTCGTTCCTCTCATGTCCTCTCCTCTCTCCGTCCTCCCTCTCCTCTCTTCTCTTCTGTCAGCTCTTCTAGTCGCCGTTTCTTCTCCACGCTTCGCCTTGCCAAACCCAACCGCAAGCATAACCACCGCAAGCATCAATACCACCACACTACCACCACCCTACAACCATCCATCATTGTAGCACCACACGACCACCACACTACCACCACCCTACCACCACACTACCACCACCCTACCACCACACTGCCACCACATTACCACCACACTACCACCACACTACCACCACCCTACCACCACACTACCACCACATTACCACCACACTACCACCACCCTACCACCACACTACCACCACCCTACCACCACATTACCACCACACTACCACCACACTACCACCACATTACCACCACCCTACCACCACACTACCACCACATTACCACCACACTACCACCACACTACCACCACATTACCACCACCCTACCACCACACTACCACCACACTACCACCACCCTACAACCATCCGTCATCGCACTACCACCACACTACCACCACCCAACCACCACATTACCACCACACTACCATCATCCTCCCGTCATCCTCCCACCACACTGCCACAACACTGTCACCACATTGCCACTACACAACCACAACTCTAGCACAACCCTAACGCAACTTAAGTATTACTCTACCCTGCCCACCACCAGATCACCACAACCATACCACCAGCGCCAACACTTTACTACCAGCACCCTACCACCTTACATCCACAAACAGCAGATTCAGCAGCAAACACCTTATCAGGGTAGCTCAAACCTGCACCCGGTTCCGCTTCTCTGCGCGTTCCTTGTGCCGGCAGGCTGTGTGATTAAACCAGCACCAACCCACTTGTTTGTGCCCTGATAAGCTGGAACTGGTACACTATTTCATGCTGGTACACTATTTCATGCTGGAGTGTCGCCGCCCTGCACTGTGTGGAGTGTCGCGAAAGAAGTGTCATGAAGGAAGTGTTGTGAAGATAGTCTCGTGAAGGAAGTGGCGTGAAATAAGTGGCACGAAGGAAGTGGTGTGAAGGAGGTGGAGCAATGGAAGTGGCACAAACGAACTGGCGTGAAGGAAGGGGTGCAAAGAAATGGTTGTGAAGGAAGTGGTGTAAAGGAACTGGTGCAAAGGAACTGGTGCAAAGGAAGTGGTCTGAAGGAAGTGGCGCAAAGGAATGGTTGTGAAGGAAGTGGTGTAAAGGAAATGGTGCAAAGGAAGTGGCACAAAGGAAGTGGTCTGAAGGAAGTGGCGCAAAGGAATGGTTGTGAAGGAAGTGGTGTAAAGGAACTGGTGCAAAGGAAGTGTCGCAAAGGAAGTGGTCTGAATGAAGTGGTGCAAAGGAAGAGTCATGGAGGAAGTGGTGTGGAGGAAGTGGCATGAAGGAAGTGGCATAAAATAAGTGGTGCGACAAAAGTGGCATGAAGGAGGTGGAACAAAGGAAGTGGCGCAAAGGAAGTGGTGTAAACGAAGGGGCGCAAAGGAATGGTCATGAAGGAAGTGGCACAAAGGAAGTGCTACAAAGGAAGTGGTACAAAGGAAGTGGTGTGGAGGAAGTGGCCTGAAGGAAGTGGTACAAAGGAAGTGGTATGAAGGAATGATCGTGAAGGAAGTGGCATGAAGAACGTCGCACGAAGAAAGTGGTGCAAAGCGTTCCCTGGGACACTGTGCATGCGCGATCTGAATGCTGCGTCTGTATTCAATCCAGTGAAAGTAGCCCGGCAGGAGGGGAATGGCGATTGGAGGCAGTTGCAATGCCGGTGCTAGAGACATGCGTTATGGATGGGGTGGGGGCTGCTTGGGTTGGCCGGCTTGGCAGGGGTGAAGAGGGACGAGGGAGGTCCATATTATGTTATCAAGCCACATAGAAAAAAGATAATTGCTTGGCAATGCCTGGTGTGGATCCGATATGGCGAGTCCAGCGAACTGGTCGCAAGACAGCGAAAGGGGTGGGTGACAGGACAAAAGCATTGCCTGTCACAAACCTAAAATTTAAGAAGAGAATAAAAATGAAGAAAAGAAAATGACAGTATCATCTGATTACTGCGCCTGGCTCCGTCGGTTATCTGGCACTTTGCCTTTAGCGGACTTCCTGGTAATATCCGAGATGGGGATTTCATGTTTTTAATCGGGTTAGGATTCACAAGGATCACAGGTATAAATTGCACGCAAAAGGAGCTCCAGAATCTTTGTGGAGCCTTAAGCCATGGATGGAGTGGAGTGGTGGTGGTGTGGGGGTGAGATATAGGTGATTATCTTTGTTGTTTCTTGTGATTTTACATCATAGCAACATCTAAGGTCATATCAGGATAGGTGCACTCATGGCGACTGTATAGTGCTGCACCACTAGGAAATCAGGTCACTCGCACCATGACTCAATATCCCATATAGTCACATCCTGACACTGAGCTAACCAGTCCTTGCCCTATCCTATTAATGCCAAGCGCCAGGCTAGGTAGCAACAAGTATCAATAAGTCATTGGTTTGACTCGACCGGGAAGCGAACTCCTGATCTCCGGCATGCGAGGTCCGCGCTCTACCGCTTCGGCTACCATGCCCGGTGCGAGGCTATATAACCACCATCTAACCCCACTCCATGACCAAACGGGTTGCGTGTACAAGTATCAATTTGTAAGTTTGACTCGGCTGAGATTCGAACTCCCGACCTTCCGCACGGGAAGCCTGCGTTCTACCGATTTGGCCACCATGTCCAGTGGTCAGCTAGTTGCTCTCCGTAGTAAATGTATTTGACGCGCCTGAGACGGGGGCCCGTGCTTCTTTAAGGATGGGCGAACACAGTCGGTTTGCTACATTTGAAGAAGAATGACCTTGCAGCCCGAAACAATGGCGGCAACCGCACTTAGCATTGGACTTCGTGGCTTTGGAGCGATGGGGCTGGGGGGCAGCAGAGAGCGTGTATATAAACAGATGAGAGGGACAACTCTCATACTAGACCGTGTAACACCTGCCGACTGTGGCGCTCCAAGTGGTGGTTGTTGAACAGTTTACGCATATGGGCAAACTCAAGGCATTGTCAATGGCAGTGAGCAATCTTCAGAGACAAAAAGTTAAATATCTCTAAAACTACAACACCTAGAAACAAACTGATTGGAATACACATAGAAAACATGTTTACCAAAAACATTATATTAAATTGATATGGTTAGGGTTCTGGATTTCTATTAATTTGGAATAAAACTGACATTTTTCACAACCGTATGGCAAACTCAATGCATTGTCAATGGCGGTGAGCAATCTTCATACAGAAAAAGTGAAATATCTCTAAAACCACACCATCTAGAAACAAATCGCTTTGTACACATATAGAAAACATACTCAACGAATAGATTATATTAAATTTATAAGGTTAGGGTTCTGGATTTCTATTAATTTTGAATAAAACAAATGTTTTGCACTGCACGTACTGTCAAACTCAAAGCTTGTTCAACAATAACCGCCAGGATCGCCACTGTAGCCTATGTTACCGATTTTCGCGGGAGTTGTCCCTCTCATCTGTTTATATACACGCTCTCTGGGGGCAGGGTTGGTTTAGTAAGAAATGACTGCAAGTCAGCCAACAACTGCCAAAAACAAGGGAGAAAGGAAAATGGGGTGGGATAACGGGGTGGAAGGAGTGGGTGGGATAATGTGGTGGGAGGAGGCTGGGAGGAGGGGGTGGGAGGAGGGGGGATAATGGGGTGGGAGGAGGGATAATGGGGTGGGAGGAGGGGGGATAATGGGGTGGGAGGAGGGGGATAATGGGGTGGGAGGAGGGGGGATAATGGGGTGGGAGGAGGGTGGGATAATGGGGTGGGAGGAGGGGGGATAATGGGGTGGGAGGAGGGTGGGAGGAGGGGGTGGGAGGAGGGGGATAATGGGGTGGGAGGAGGGGGGATAATGGGGTGGGAGGAGGGGGGATAATGGGGTGGAATAATGGGGTGAGGTGAAGGGAAAAGCCGGGTTAATGAAGTGATTCCATGAATCAGTTCGCAATGCATCATGGTCGTAACCTGCTATTACTTTGTTCGACAGTCTTACTCTTACTAGTCTTAGTCTCCGAGGTGTCGTAGTGCGGATTCCTTTTTGTTGTTGGTCTTTTTGGTCAACAATGGTGAGCGAACAAAGTACTTAACTACCGCTCCTCATCCCCAAGGAGTCGGCAGGGCGGGGCGGGGCGGGGCGGGGCGGGGCGGGGCGGGGCGGGGCGGGGCGGGGCGGGGCGGGGCGGGACGGTGTGGGACGGTGGGGGAGGGGGAGTAGGCGGGTATGACGGTCCTCTCCCCGTCCAGCTCCGCCGCCGCCCCCTCCCCTCCTCCCACCCCCACCCCCAGCCCCACTGGTCGCAATAACCCAACCCGTGAGGCGAAATGACCCCAGACCCGGGGAGGGTTGGTTGGTGGGTTGTTGGAGTTTTACATCATGGCAACATCTAAGGACATATCATGATGGGTACGGACTTATAATAGTTCACACTCATGGCGACTTTACGGTGCTTCCCCACTGGGAAATCAGGCTGCCTGCACCATGACTCGACATCCCACTCAGTCACATTATCCTGACACTGAACTAACCAGTCCTTGGCCCTATCGTATTAATGCCGACTGCCAGGCCAGGAAGCGACAAGTATCAAGTCATTGGTTTGACTCGACCGGGAACCAAACTCCCGAACCTTCCGCACGCGAGGCCCGCGCTCTCCTGATTCTGCCACCTCGCCCACTCCACCCCGGGGAGGAGGGAGGGGGAGGAGAGTGGAGGGGGGGGGAGGTGCGGAGGATGCCACAGATGGCTTCATTGACCGGCGATGTAAAGGGCATCGGCCGCCAGGCAGGGACAATAAAGTCGGCCCCGCCTCGCAACGCCCGGTCTACGCCCGGTCCCCATACCCTCCTCGGTGTGCGCGAGTGTGGGAGTGTGTGTGTGTGGGGGGTGGGGGTGGGAGTATGTGTGTGGGTGTGTGTGCGGGTGTGTGTGCGGGTGTGTGTGCGGGTGTGTGAGGGTGTATGTGAGAGTGCAGGTGAGGGTGGGTGTGCGCTTGAGGGTGTAGCTGAGGGTGTATCTGATGGTGTGTGTGCGAGACTCTTTGTGTGTGTGTGAGGGAGTGTGAGTGTGTGAGAGTGTATATGATGGTGTATATGTGTGGGTGAGTGTATGCGTGAGTGTGAATGAGTGTGTGTGGGTGTATGTGAGAGTGTGCGTGAGTGTGTGAGTGAGTGTGAGGGTCTCTGTGAGGGTATCTCTCTCTCTCTCTCTCTCTCTCTCTCTCTATATATATATATATATATATATATATATATATATTCTATATAAGCCATTATACGAGTATAATAGGGCCGGAAGCTTCCATCTTCTCCCCAGCCCTATCTCCTCCCCCCCGGTCATCTACTGGTGGAGGCTTCTTAACCTACAAAACTTCCATCCTACTCTCACTCATATCGTTTGGAGCGCCAAACGTCTGTGCACGCACCACTGCTCCCCCGCCCCCACCCCCCTACATACACTCACTGTACCGCCGGATAGATGTGCATCTATGTGTCTGCACTCACGCACTGTGCATCTATTGGGACATATACGGTATATATATATATATTTTATATGTATTATATATATTATATATATATTTAATACTGTGTTTATTATATCTGCCCACCGTTGGTGTCTGTTTGTCCCGATATAGAGACCTCTTTACTGCATGGTTAACCACCCGGACATCTGACTACTTCCACCATTAGCCACTTGGTGGTGCGTCAAAGTGCAATATTTACCACACCACTGGGGCGGGGATGGGGGTGCGGGGGGAGGGGGGGGGTATTATTCCAACATGATTCCAGACGGGGTGGCCAAGTGGGTTGGAGCGTCCGTCTCCCGTGCTGGTAGATCGTGGGGTCGTGGGTTCGAGTCCCGGTCGAGTCAAACCAATGACTTTAAAATTGATACTTGTCGCTTCCTAGCCAGGCGCTCAGCATTATTAGGATAGGGCAAGGACTGGTGTGCTCAGTGTAAGGATAATGTGACTGAGTGGGATATCAGGTCATGGTGCCGGCGGCCTGGTTTCCCAGTGGGACAGCACTATAAAGTTGCCATGAGTGCGCACTGTCACAAGTCGGTACCCGTCCTGATATAACCTTAGATGTTGCTAGGACGTAAAACAACAACAAACAAACAAACAAATTCCATTCAAATACTGGAGAACTTATATTTTACATATAAGTTCTCCAGCGTTCGAACAGAATCATGTTGAAATAATCTGTATATATTCAGTATAACCCCTTTAAGCCTAACTTGAAGGGACCCTAGACATTTGTTTGGATTAACCGATCATTGGTTTAACCGCGCTTTGGCTTCGACTTTGACTTCGAGTAAGAGTGTATTGCACATGTAATATACAATATATATGGACACTTTGATTATTGTTTGTTATGTACATACAGTATAACCCCGTTAAACCAAGCTCGGTTAAACCAAACGATCGGTTAATCCAAACAAATTTCTAGGGTCCCTTCAAAATACTACCATTTATCATATATAAAAACGTTGGTGGGTCTCGGATGACCTTATAACCACATGAAAGGTTGGTTTAACTGTACCAGAAGTGGCCTGGGGCCTGACATTCTGTTTGGAATAACCGATAATTTGAATTAAACGACTTTGGTTTAACCAACTTTTTTATATGATAAATGGTAGTATTTTGCCGGGCTGCCAAAAAAAGTTTGGATTAACCGATCGCTTGGTTTAACCGAGATTGGTTTTACGGGGTTGTACTGTATATATAGGTGTGTGTGCGATGTGTAGCGAATTATGCGAGTATAAAGGCGTGAAAGGGAATTTATTGTCTATATTATTGTACGCATTTTGTCTATATTGCCTCATCCACCACCCGACGGTGGTGCCTCCATCGGCCCCCACTGTAACTACCGGGCTGCCAACCGTCACTCGCTCTGGAGGATGTTTCTTATGTATATCTATATCTATATATCATATGTATATCTATATATATATATATTTCATATATATACGATAGAAGTAAATCAGAATAATGTATTTCTTTAAACACATGCAAGGAACTTGTATTTTATAGGAGTAGAGAACTAAAAACTCAAATTAAGCTGCCCCTCCGTTGGCGTCCTGATAGAATTGCTGATCAATTCCTACTCAAAACCAACGTTATGCCTTCCCGGCAATACAACCGCTCCGCAATTGACCATTATCTCCACTATCTCGCCACCACACCACCCCCACATATACATACCAAATGTCCAGACCACTGACTATCTCCCCCCCCTCTCCTTCGTCCGTCGCGAATGGTTAATAATAATATACCCACAGTCTACCCAACTCTACTACGAGACGGGATGGCCGAATGAGTTGAGCTCCTGTCTTGGTAGATCGTGGGATTGCAACAGACCGATTCGAACCCTGGTCGAGTCAAACCAATGACTTAAAAATTGATACTTGTCACTTCCTAGCCAGGCACTCGACAGTATTAGTATAAGGGGAAGGGCTGGTTGCCTCAATGTCAGGATAATGTGACTGAGTGGGATAGGTATCCCAGTGGGGCAGCTCAATAAAGTCGCCATCAGTGCACACTGTCAGCAGTCGGTACCCATCCTGATATGACCTTTGATGTTGCCAGGATATAAAGCTCCAACAACCAACCAACCCCACTCTACACATACCAAATGGTCGATACCGCGGGTGCCTCCCACGCCCACCAATCAAAGCGGGCAACTCGCGCCAGATTTATTAAGGGTTCTTTGTAAAAGTATGAGATGATTGGTTGGTTGTTGGAGTTTTACGTCCTAGCAACATCTAAGTTCATATCAGGCCGGGTACCGACTTGTGACAGTGCACACTCATGGCGACTTTATACTGCTGCCTCACTGGGAGACCAGGCCACCACCAGCATGACTTGATTTCCCACTCAGTCACATTATCCTGGCACTGAGCTAACCAGTCCTTGCCCTATCCTATTAATGCCGAATGCCAGGCTAGGAAATGACAAGTATCAATTTGATACATCATTGGTTTGACTCGACCGGAAACCAAACTCTCGATCTCCCGGACGCGAGGCCCGCACTCTACCGACCGTATCAAAGACGTTAGAATTGTTCTTGCAGCCAGACTAAGTAACTGTCATTCATAGCTGTTTCCTCCGTGTAAAGCCTTCGAAGGATATTATCTGCAAACGGGATGGCCGAATGAGTTAGAGCATCCATCTCCCGTGTTGGTAGATCGTGGGGTTGTGGTTTCGAACCCTGGTCGAGTCAAAATGATACTTTTCGCTTCCTAGCCTGGCGCTCGGCATTAATAGGATAGGACAAGGACTGGTTGGCTCAGTGTCAGGATAATGTGACTGAGTAGGATATTGGGTCATGGTGCTGGCGGCCTGGTCTTCCGGTGGGGCAGCACTATAAAGTCGCCATGAGTGCACACTGTCACGACCTTCCGCACGGCATGGCCGACATAACCAATCAAACTTGTTATTTGCAGAGTTTCTCTGAAATGGAGCCACATGACCAAACATACTTTTTGTTTACTGAGTTTCTCTGAAATAGCTACATAACCACCCACCATTCTATCAGGATTCCTGTGTGACCAGGTATAATCTTTCATTTATGCCTCATATGGGATTACATGGCCAGACGTCCCCTTTGTCTCAGGTCTCACCACTGACTACATGACCAGACATAGCTATTTTCTGGGCGTCTTATGTGTGTGGCCGTGCATGACCTGGTATGACCTTTGCTATGCGACTAATGGCGGTGGTCTCAGCACACTACTGTCTGGTTATGGGCGCGGTACCCGTCGTAACTCACGGTGGTCCACTGTGGCACTGGTTCACAAAACCGGGCTTGTGCGACCGGACGTGGTGGCCTAATTGATAGAGCGTGGGCGGCACTTGTTTTATTTAATGACAAGTCTATTTAATGACGCGTCTATTTAATGATGCCTCTATTTAATGATGCTTCTATTTGATGGCGCCTCTATTTAATGACGCCTCTATTTAATTATGCCTCAATTTAATGATGCCTCTATTTGATGGCGCCTCTATTTAATGACGCCTCTATTTAATGATGCATCTATTTAATGACGCCTCATCGGCTATTGGACATCAAACATATGATCATTCTGACATATTTCTTAGGAGGAAACCTGCTGCCGCCACATAGGGTATTCTTTCCGATAAGTAGCAAGGGGTCTTTTATATATACTTTCCCACAGACAGGACATCACATGCCACAGCCTTTTATGAACCAGTTGTGGACCACTGGTTGGAATGGAAAATAGCCCAAACTGCAAATGGGTCCACTGAGCAGGATCAATAGGATGACCGACTCCTTCACAGGTGAACACTCTACCGCTTGAGCTACGTCCTGCTCCAGCGCAGGCCTCGCGTGCGGAAGGTAGGGAGTTTGGTTCCCGGTTGAGTCAAACCAATGACTTTAGAATTGATACTTGGCGTTTCCTAGCCAGGTGCTCAACATTAATAGGATATGGCAAGAACTGGTTAATTCAGTGTCAGGATAATGTGAGTGAGTGGGAAATCAGGGCATGGTGTTGGCAGCCTGATTTCTCAGTGGTGCAGCACTATAAAGTCACCATGAGTACACACTGTCACAAGTCGGTACCCATCCTGATATGACCTTAGATGTTGTCAGGACGTAAAACTCCAACAACACACCAATCAACAACCAACTGGGCTTGTGCGTAGAGCCAACCGCTGTCCTGCACAGTGCAGGTATGCGGAACATGGACCACTGCCGCTAGTTGGGTGTTGGAGTGTTATATCCTGGCAATATCTAAGGTCACATCACGATGGGTACCGACTTGTGACAGTGCACACTCTCATGGTGATTGTATAGTGCAGCCCTAATCGTATAGTGCTGCTAGTAATCTGCATTACCTTCCACTTTGGCGGGGGGTTGGGGGGTGGGGGGACCAGACGAGATGGCCGAATGAGTTAGAGCGCCCGTCTCCCGTGCTGGTAGATCGTGGGGTCGTGGGTTCGAGCCCTGGTCGAGTCAAACCAATGACTTAACAATTGATACTTTTCACTTCCTAGCCTGGCGCTCAGCATTATTAGGATAGGACAAAGACTGGTTAGCTCAGTGTCAGGATAATGTGACTGAGTGGGATATTGGGTCATGATGCCGGCAGCCTGGTTTCCCAGTGGGACATCACTATAAAGTCGCCATGAGTGTGCACTGTCACAAGTCGGTATGCGTCATGATATGACCTTAGATGTTGTTAAGATGCAAAACAACAAACAAAGAAAACTTTGGTGGGGGGGGGGATTTTTACCACAGATGACTACCCGACCTGTTTAGTAGGTCAAAATTACCCAGTAAACACTAGGACTCGTTTATGACGTTTCACATGGATAACACGTGTGGTATGATCCTATTTCTATTTGCTGCTAATTCTTATTGGAATCTATTTCTATTTTCTGCTAATTCTTATGGGAATTGATGTAAGTTACACAGGTTGCATGCACATCAGTTCCCCCTGCGCACCCTACCCACCTCCTCGCCTTCTAGATGTATCATGCATCTTCCTTCCTTGTGGAGTATTTTGAGATGGGATAAGTCACATTAACAGGACTAAGTTTGAAAAGGATAAAAGCAAAAATAACCTAAGCAATAAGCAATTAGGTGAATTAATTAACACCGCGTTAATTAGAACGATGCTGCCTTGGTGGGTAATTAAGGCGTGGCTTTGGTTCTTGAGGGTGATCATTAATACGCCAACATACACAGAGCAAACTTTCAATTTAAATATGGGCGGCCTTATTTACATGAAGCGTGGCAGTCTGACATGTTGGTCATGTAAAACTGGGCATGTACAGCAGCCTCTTGTAACAGCGGCAATCCTGCACTGGTGGACGTGATGGTTGGTTGCTTGTTGGAGTTTTCCCTCCTGGCAACATCTAGGGTAATATCAGGACCGATACCGACTTGTGACAGTACGCACTCATGGCGATTTCAGAGTGCTGCCCAACTGGGAGACCAGGCCACCAGCGCCATGACCGGATATGCGACTCATTCACATTATCCTGACACTGAGGTAACCAGTCCTTGCCCTATCCTATTAATGCCGACCACCAGGCTAGGAAGCGACACGTGTACATTTTTACGTCATTGGTTTAGCTTGACCAGGGTTTCGAACTCGTGGATTCAAATCCCATGATCTACCTAAACGAGAGACGGACGCTCAACTCATTCGGCCATCCCGTCTGAGTAATGTTCCAGCGACACGAGCCCGGAACAGGAGAAGGGGCTGGCTGATCTCCGCTAAGCTGTGTGTAGGCAGTCACGTGGTGCATCTGTAATATGCTGTAAGAAGACAGCACCTCACAGCTTCTGTTCAGTCACGTGCTGCCTTTGGGAGCAGATTAGCTATGTGATAGTCTCACATGGAGTTATTTGGAAAATAAAGGAAATATTCCTATTATTTCCATATACCATATATGTCTCAATAGAAGCACGCTCAATAGAAGCACACCCCCCATTTCAAGATTGAAAGCATGCACAAATTTACGATCATATTCAGACTGAATGCACATAAAATAAGACAATCCCACTTTATTTCGGAGGAACAACAAAAAAACTAATAAAAATTTACGATCATATTCAGACTGAATGCACATAAAATAAGACAATCCCACTTTATTTCAGAGGCACGACAAAAACAAATCCATGAAATTCGTTAACTTTGAATAGATGTGCATCCATGTGTCTGCACTCACGCACTGTGCGTCTATTTGGACATATACGGTATATATATATTTTTTTATATGTATTATATATATTATATATATATTAAATACTGTGTTTATTATATCTGCCCACCTTTGGTGTCTGTTTGTCCCGATATAGCGACCACTTTCTCAGTCATGGCTGCCCATTACCTAATGATAGTTTCTCCTTGCCAAGTTTGGATGCTGTTCTTGTCCCATTGTGGTAATATATTTATTCTGTTATTGTAGTACCTTTGTCCAGTCATGCTAATACATTTATATTTATTCTTTTGCCCAGCTAGGACAATACTAGACAGTTTACACGCTGCCAAGATGTGCCTGTCAGACTAGATCAGATCATTTTAAACTAGCAGCATTCTGCAACCGATATGAATTGTGTTTGCCAATAGGTAACCCTAACTGAACAGCAAGTCATTTGCATCTCACAGCATTTAGGAGGTGATGAATTGTGATTAAGGAGGCAGCATCGCTAGCAAGAGCTGATTAAGGATTCTTAATATTTGGTAGAATCAGATCTCAGTGTCTCCTGATGAGATTGCCGAATGAGTTGAGTGTCCGTCTCCCGTTTAGGTAGATCATGTCGCTTCCTATTCAGGCGTTCGGCATTATTAGGATAGGGCAAGGACTGGTGTGCTCAGTGTAAGGGTCATGTGACTGAGTTGGATAGCAGGTGATGGTGCTTATGGCCTGGTCTCCTAGTGGGGCAGCACTATAAAGTTGCCATGAGTGCGCGCTGTCCCAAGTTGGTACCCATCCTGATATGGCCTTAGATGTTGCCAGGACGTAAAACCCCAAGAAACAATAAAAAAAACTTTGTGTATACAGTCTGATGCGCGAAACTAGTAACCAAATAAATAATTAAATAAAAATGGAGAAGAAAACCCACCAATAAAAGGACTACACAGTCAGTGTTATGCATGGTTATGCTGGTTTTCTGTAAGGGATTCTTCATTTTCTTTTCTGTCCTTCTCTTTTTCTGTCCTAGGTTAGTGGTGGAGAGGTGGTATGAGAGGAGCGGGAGGAACTAGTCAATGAAAACGCTGTGAATTGACTGGCATGGATAAACGCGTGCTGTTTAATTAGGCAAAGACATCGCCGCTCTCTCTGCTCTCTTTGTTCTCTCTGCTCTCATTGCTCTCTCTTTGTTCTCTCTGCTCTATCTCTGCTCTCTTTGCTCTCCCTTTGTTCTGTCTGCTCTCTCTCTGCTCTCTTTGCTCTCTTTGTTCTCTCTGCTCTGCTCTCTCTCTGCTCTCCATGGTATCTTTCTTCTCTCTGCTATGTCTCTGCTCTGTCTCTGCTCTGTCTCTGCTCTGTCTCTGCTCTGTCTCTGCTCTCTTTGCTCTCTTTATTCTCTCTGCTCTCTCTCTGCTCTGTGCTCTTTGTTCTCTCTGCTCTGTCTCTGCTCTCTCCCTCTCTGCTCTATTTGCTCTCTTTGTTCTCTCTGCTGTCTCGCCACTAGAAGCTAAGTGCCCATTCGGGGCGTGTAAACCACGTGTGTTATTTGCTCCCCCGTTCACACCAGAATCTCCCGCAGGGCTCACTATAAAAAAACAAAGAAGACGTTTAAAAAAAAAGAATCTACCCCACACATGCGGCGTTCAGTGCTGGTGTAACGATTTCAACTTCCCCCCTTCCCAAGTTCCCCCCCGGGAATCTGAAAACGTTTTGAACTTCCCTCCGGGGAAATTAAAAACGTTTTCAGATTCCTGGGGGGGAACTTAAAAACAGTTTTCAGATTCCTCCCCCTATTTTCAAATTCCCCCCTCCGGGAATTTAAAATTGTTTAAAAAACTGTAAAAAACGTTTTAATTTTCAGACCTATAATTTTTTTTTTTAACCATCTTGGAGACTTTTTGTTTCATTTGTGGTTAAATATGTTTTATTGTACTAGTAATACTTTCCATTATGCTATTCTCTGTATATTATAATATTTGTCATGAAAAATAACAAAAAATAACAAAAAATAAAAAAAATAAAGAGAATTCCCAAAAATGGGGGGGGGGGAGGGAAAGTTAAAACGAGGGAGGGAATTTGAAAACGTTTTCAAATTCCCCTGGGAGGAATTTGAAGACGTTTTCAAGTTCCTGGGGGGGAACTTGAATATGGGGGGAATTTGAAATCTTTACACCGGGCACCCTCAGCGCCTCACGATTAATGACACGTATATGGTGGGCTTTCTCAAATGGCCTCCGAGATTCCTCAAGGGGCTGTCACATTATGACGCATCGCACCAACGTATGCCGATGTATGTGATTTGTGCCAGCTATGTCGAGATACGTCGTTATGCATTACGCGTGTGTTAGGCGTTTGTTGGTATACGTGAATGTACGTTGACGTTCATCGAGATACGGCGTCGCTCGTCAGGGGGTCAGCAAAGTTTTGCACATGCACAAAACTTTCGAAGTATGACAACGTTCCATAACATGTGGATTTGACGTCGGCCATACGTTATGTATACATTTGACATGTTGATGTAGGTGAGATGGTGTACGATGTTAGACAAATGTTGTTCACTACGTTGCACTATGTTGACCTACATTAAAGGCAGTGGGAACATACAGTCCACATACTGACAATGTATGGATAACCTACGTCTAATGTATGTTTAGTGTTTCTCCAGTGTGTCTTGATGTATGTAACATATGAGTTCTGGCAATCGAATAACGTATATAACATTCACTGGCGTTCCGCAAACGTAACGTGAGCATAATTCGAGCGTTTTTCGCCCGGAAGCACGTTAGCCATACATTGGACATACATTTACCATATGCTATGTATACGGTATATGTCCAACTTTGCCCCCCCCCCCCCCCCCCCCCCGCGCCGAAAAGTTTGACGCTTCTCGACGCAAAAAAAGTGATTTTACACATTGGCCACGCGCTTGCGAGATGCGTCGTAATGTGACAGGGCCTTCAGCAGGCGGCAGGCGTGATGTTTGCTGACGCTCGGCTGGGTCCGCTTCTATTCCTCGAAACGCGTTTACTCTGGTTACCTTTTACTCCATCCACTCCCCTCCTCCTTCCCGCACTCACCCCCTCCATCTATCCCTCCCATCCTCCCTCCCTCCCTCCCTCCCAACCTCCCTCCCTCCCTCCTCCTTCCCTCCCTCCACCCATCCCTCCCTCCCGCCATCCCACTCTACCTCCCTCCCCCCTCCATCCATCCCTCCCATCCTCCCTCCCTCCTCCTTCCCTCCCTCCACCCATCCCTCCCTCCCGCCCGCCCTCCCTCCCTCCCTCCCATCCTCCCTCCCGCCCTCCCACCCTACCTCCCTACCCCTCCATCCCTCCCTCTCTTCTTCCCTTCGTCATCTTCTTTCCTCTCTCTCTCCCCCCCCTCCCTCCTCTCTCTCTGTTTCAGCCCCTTCTTCCCTCCCTCCCCTTTCCCCCCCTCTCCTTCCCTCCCCACTTCCTTCCCTCCTCCACCCCTCCATTCCTCCTCCCTCCGATCCCTCTCTTCCTCCTCCCATCCCTCCATCCTTCCTTCCCTCCTCCGATCCTCCGTCCCATGCCCTCCCCTATCCCTCCCCCTCTCTCATTCCCCTTCCATTTCCCTCCCTCCCCGACCCTCCCCCTCCCTACATAACGCACTCCCCCCATCCCCGCCCCTCACCCTCCCCTGACTCACGCGGTTTGCCCGTCGCTCCTTTCAATTGCCTTCAAGGTTTTAGGTGCGGTGCTACTATTAGTTTTTCAACAGCGCTACACCCACATTTACATTACATTTGCGAGCTGCTCTTGTCGGGTGGTGTAGGGTGTCTTTGTAAGCATGTGAGGGTATTTGGGGCCGCAGAAATGTGGGGGGTGGGGGGGGATCGGGAAGTGTGGGGGTGAGAGCAGGTGTGGGGGTGAGAGCAGTGTGAAGGTTGGGTGGTGTGGGATTGGGGAGTTGTGTAGCTATGGGGGTATTGTGGGGGGGGGAGTGGGGGGGGGAGGGGGGGGGGTTACAATTGCCGTGTAGTGTGGGTGTGCCGTGGTAGAGGTGCGTGTAGGTGAATGTCGAGCCAGTGTGGGAGTGGTGGGCTTATGAGGTGGTGTGTTGGTTGGGGGTCGTGTGGGGTAGTGTTGGGTGGGAGGGACGGTGTGTCGGTGGGGCGGGGGGGGGGGGTGGAGAGGGTGGGTACGTTGTGGGTTAATCTGAGGTTGGGTCGGGTTTGGCGGGTGAGGTTTGGTGAGTGGCTTGTGAGTATGGGGGGTGGAGTCGTTGTGGAGTAGTGTGGGAGGTGGGGTGATTGGGGGTGTGGGTGCGTTGTGGGGCGGGGTGCATTGAGGGGGTGGGTGCGTTGTGTGGGCGGGGTGCGTTGTGGGGGGGCGGGATGTCTTGTGTGGGTGGGGGTGCATTGTTGGGGCGGGTGCCGTTGGGTGGTGGGGTGCGTTGTGGGGGGGGTGCGTTGTGTGGTGGGGTGCGGTGTGGGTGGGTGCATTGTGGGCCGGGTGCGTTGTGGGGGGTGGGTGTGCGTTGTGTGGGCAGGGTGCGTTGTGGGGTGGGTGCGTTTGTGTGGCGGGGTGCGTTGTGGGGGTGGGGTGGCATGTGGGGGGCGTGTTGCGTTGTGGGGCGGGTGCGTTGTGTGGTGGGTGCGTTAGTGGGGGCGGGGTGCATTGTGTGGGTGGGGTGCGTTGTGGGGGTGGGGTGCGTTGTGTGGGTATGGGCGTTGTGTGGGCGGTGCGTTGTGGGGGGTGGGGGTGCGGTGTGTGGGTGGGGTGCGTTGTGGGGGCGGGGTGCGTTGTGTGGGCGGGGTGCGTTGTGGGGGCGGGGTGCATTGTGTGGGTGGGGTGCGTTGTGGGTGTGGGTGCGTTGTGTGGGTGGGTGGCGTTGTGGGGGTGGGGTGCGTTGTGCGGGTGGGGTGCATTAGTTGGGTGGGTGGGTGGGGTGCGTTTGTGTGGGCGGGTGCGTTGTGTGGGTGGGGTGCGTTTGTGTGGGTGGGGTGCGTTGTGTGGGGTGGTGTGCGTTGTTGGCGGGTGCGTAGTGGGGGTGGGGTCGTTGTGTGGCGGGTGCGTTGTGTGGCGGGGTGCTTGTGGGGGCGGGTGCGTTGTGTGTGGCGGTGCGTTGTGGGGGCGGGGTTGCGTTGTGTGGTGGGGTGCATTGGGTGGTGGGGTGCGTTGTGGGGCGGGGTGCTTGGTGTGGGTGGGGTGCATTGTGTGGTGGGGTGCGGTTGCAGGTTTGGTGTGTGCGTTGTGTGGGCGGGGTGCGTTGGTGGGGGCGGTGCATGTGGGGTGGGGGGTGCGTTGTGGGTGTGGGGGTTGTGGGCCCCCCCCGGGGGGGGGTTGCATTGTGGGAGTGTGGTGCATGTTGGGGCAGTGTACAGGTGAGGTGTGGGGTATGCTGTGGGACAGTGTGGGGGTGGGGTCCTTTGTGAGGTAGGCGGGCGTGGTTGAGTGTGGGGTGGGATGTTGGATGCGTTGTGAGCTAATGTGGGGCAATGTGGAGTAATGTGGGGTGTGGGTGGCGTGGAGTGGGGCTGGAGTGCGTTGTGGGGTGATGTGGGGGGGTTTGGTGGGTGTGTGGTGGCGCTGTGGGGTGATGTGGTGTGGGTACATTGTGGGGTGGGCTGTAGTGGCGTTGTGGGGGGATGTAAGGGGTTGTGGTGTTGTGGGTTTTGTTGGATGAATTTTCGAGTATTATATATGCATAGTGGTGCAATGTGGGGTAATGTGGTTTTGGGGTACTGTAGAGCGGGGCGTGGTGATGTTGTGGGTGGTGTGGGGGTATGGTTGGGGCTGGAGGTGTGGTGTGGCTGGTAGAGTGTGTGATGTGGCGTCTATCTTATAGATGGGGTAGTGTGGTGGATCTCATAGAGTGGGTCGTGAGATGTGCTGGTGGTTGGGTGGGTGGTGTGGTGCCTGTGGGGTGATGTGGGGGAGGGGTGGGTGGTGTGGTGCGCTGTGGGGTTGATGTGGTGGAGGGGGGGGTGTGCTGTGGGTGATGTGGGGGTGGGGTACGTTGTGTGGGGTGCTGGAGTGCATTGTGGGTGTGGGTGGTGCGCTGTGGGGTGATGTGGTGGGTGGGGTGGGTGGTGTGATGCGCTGTTGGGGTAGTGTGGAGGTGGGGGTTGGGTGGTGCGGTGCCGCTGTGGGTGATGTGGTGGTGGGGTGGGTGTGTGTGGGGTGATGTGGTGGTGGTGGGGTGGGTGGTGTGGAGCCTGTGGGGTGAATGTGGTGGTGGTTGGGACACCACATCACCCAGCCTGTTGGGTGATGTGGTGTGGGTGGTGGTTGTGGTGCGCTGTGGGGTGATGTTGTGGTGGGGTGGGGTGGTGTGGTGCGCTGTGGGGTTGATGTGGTGGTGGTTGGGGGTGGGTGTGTGGTTCGCTGTGGGTGATGTGGGGGTGGGGGTGGTGGTGTGGTGCGCTGTGGGGTGATGTGTTGTGGGGGTGTGTGTTGTGGGGGCTGGGATGGGGTGGGTGGTGCGCTGTGGGGGTGATGTGCTGGTGGCGGTGGGGTGGTGGTGTGAATGTTGTGGGGTGAATGTTGTGGGGGCGTGGGTGGTGTGGTGCATTGTGGGGGATGTGGAAGAGGGAGGGTGTCACTGTGGGTAGTTTTGAGGGGGGTGGTGAGGTGTGGTGCGTTGTGTGGTGTGATGTGGTGGGGGCGGGTGCGTGTGGGGTGGGGCAGGGTAGGTGTTGGTGCGCCGTGGGGTTTTTTTGGATGTGGTGGTGGCGGTGGGGGTGCATTGTGGGGGTGGGGGGTGGGTGGTGTGGTGCGCTGTGGGGTGATGCGGTGGTGGGGGGTGGTGGTGTGTGGCGTTGTGGGCTGATGTGGTGTGGGGGTGGTGGTGTGGTGCATTGTGGGGTGATGTGGTGGGTGGCAGTGGGTGTGTGGGTGTGGAGTGGTGCGCTGTGGGGTGATGTGGTGGTGGCGTTGGGTGCATTGTGTGTGGGGGTGGTTGGTGTGGTGCTGTGGGGGTGATGTGGATGGTGGGGTGGGTGTGTGGTGCATGTGGGGTGATGTGTGTGGTTGTGGTGGTGGTGAGGTGCGAGATGAGGGTAATGGTGGAGGTGGGGTGGGTGGTGTGGTTGCGCTGTGGGTGATTTGGTTGGTGTGTGTTGGTGGGGTGGTGCGCTGTGGGTGATGTGGTGGTGGGTGGTGGGTCGCTGTGGGGTGATGTGTGGTGTGGTTGGTGGTGTGGTGCCTGTGGGGTGATGTGGTGTTGGGGTGGGTGGTGTGGGACTGTGGGGTGATGTGGTGGTGGGGTGGGTGGAGTGGTGCGCTGTGGGGTGATGTGGTGGTGGGGGTGGGTGGTGGGTGATGTGGTGGGTGGGTGGGGGGGTGGTGGGGTGATTGTGGGGTGACATGTTGGTGTGGTGGTGGGTGCAATGTGGGGTGATGTGGCGGGTTGGTGGTTGGGTCGCTGGGGTGATGTGGGGTGGGGGTGGTGGTGGGGTCTTGTGGGTGATGTGGTGTGGTGGTGGGGTGCACTGTGGTGATGCTGGTGGGGGTTGGGTGTGGGTTCGCTGGGGGTGAATGTGTTGGTTGGGTGGAGTGGGGTGCATTGTGGGTGAGTGGGGTGGGGTGGGTGTTGGGTGCGCAGTGGGGGATGTGGTGGTAGTGGTGGGTGCGCTGTGTGGTGATGTGTGGTGGGGGTGGTGGGTGGTGTGTGGCTTGAGGGTGATGTGGTGGTTGGGGTGGGTGGTGTGGTGCGCTGTGGGGTGATGTGGTGGTGGGGGTGGGTGGTGTGGTGCGCTGTGGGGTGATGTGGTGGTGGTGGGGGTGGGTGGTGTGGTGCGCTGTGGGGTGATGTGGTGGTGAGTGGTTGGGTGTGGCGCTGTGGGGTTATGTGGTGGTGGGGGTGGTTGGTGTGGTTGCTGGGGGTGATATGGCGGTTGGGGGTGGTGGTGTGGTGCGCTGTGGGGTGATGTGGTGGTGGGGGTGGTTGGTGTGTGCCTGTGGGGTGATGTGGGTGGTGGGGTGTGTGGTGGGGTCATTGTGGGGTGATGTGGTGGGTGGGGTGGGTGGTGGGGTGCCGTTGTGGGTATGTGGTGGTGGGCGTGGGGTGCACTGTCGGGTGATTGGTGGGGGTGGGTGGTGGGGTTCGCTGGGGGTGATGTGTAGGTGGGGGTGGGCGTGGTGCGTTGTGGTGATGTGGGGTGGGGGGTGGGTGTTGGGTGCGGTGTTGGGGTGATGTGTGGTGGGGGGTGGTGGTGTGGTGCGCTGTGGGGTGATGTGGTGGCGGTGGTAGTCGGTGTGGTGCCGCTGGGGGGCCATGATGAGGTGAGGGGGGTGGGTGGTGTGGTGCGCTGTGGGGTGATGTGGTGGTGGCGGTGTGTGGGGTGGTGCGCTGTGGGTGATGTGGTGGTGCGGGTGGGTGGTTGGGTGCGCTGTGGGGTGATGTGGGGGTGGGGTGGATTGTGGGGTAGTGGAGGTGGGGGAGGGTGGTGGGGCAGCCCATGCAGGATGAATTATAGGCTGATAATAGCTTTTGTGTGCGTCTGCCAGGTCCGGGAATGGAGGAGGGTCTGTGGTGGTGGGGAGGGGTGTGTCTGTGGAGGGTGGGAGGGGGAGGTCCTGTACCTGCAGCCCACAAGCATTCCCCACACCAAGTCTCCTGATCAATATTAATAGTAGTAACGTTGTGTAATACATTATGTACGCATTCTTTATTGCGGAATTTATAATAGCTTAGTGAAGTGGTGGGTTATGTAAATACGGACGATATGTCGGTCACTATGGTGAAATACACGATGTAAACATGTGTTTGTTTGCTGTTGTTTTATGTCCCGTCAACATCTAAGGTCATATCAGGATGGGTACCGACTTGTCACAGCGTGCACTCATGGCGACTTTATAGTGCTGCCCCACTGGAAGACCAAGCCACCAGCACCATGACCTGATATCCCACTCAGTCACATTATCCTGACACTGAGCCAACCAGTCATTGCCCTGTCCTAATCATGCAAAGAGCCAGGGTAGGAAGCGACAAGTATCAATTGTCAAGTCATTGGTTTGTCTCGACCAGTATTCGAAGCAACAAACTCATGGGTTCGATCTGCCGATCTCCCAAAACAGGAGGCGGACGCTGTACTCTTTCTGGTCTGTAAACATGTGTGTGTCGCGGTTGCCCTAACACAGCTTCATTACTGTAATTTCGCTGGGTGCACTGGTGCATGCGTAATCTGACACCACTGTCACGGTATACTGACAGCGTATGTTGATAGCACTGTCAACGTATATTAACAGCGTATAATGAAACCAATGTCAACGTATACTGACAGCATATACTGACATCACTGTCAACGTATATAGACAACATATACTGACACCACTGTCAATGTAAACTGACAACGTATACTGACACCACTGTCAACGTATACTGACAACATATACTGACACCACTGTCAACGCATACTGACAGCGTATACTGACGTCACTGTCAACGTATATTGACAGCATATACTGACACCACTGTCAACGTATACTGGCAACATATACCAACACCACTGTCAACGTATACTGACAGCGTATACTGATACCACTGCCAACGGCTAACACTGGATTGGTTTGTCAATTAAAAAAAAAAAGAAAAAAAAAAAGTAAGCCTCATGTAGAGCAAATCGGTCAATTAAGTAGTCATGAACTTACTTTGTTGTTTTGTTTATGTGTTTGCTAGTGTAATTTAATAATAATAATAATAGTAATAATAATAATGAATAAACCTATCAATTAAAAGTATTGTTGTAATTTGAAAGTATGGTGATTTTAATAATTATGATAATATTATTATTAATAAATCCTCTTGGTTGTAACTAAGAATATTTCAAAGTATGATGATTAATAATTATATATAACATATGTATGTATGTATGCATCTATATATCTATAAACACGTGACATTGTGGGCGACGAATAGAAGTATGACACAGCCGACTGGTCCCCTCGGACCTGAGGCTTGGCACCTACTGAGAGGCAATTTGGTTATACCGCATAATAGGGCATGGTGTCTGGCAGCAATGTAGTATTGGCAACACATCCGCCCGCCTTCCATTACTGCTGGTGGCAACTGTCCTCATCTCCATACTGACGTTTCCATGGCCATACACATCAATATATACATACACATATTCACTCATATGATTACATAATATATATAATAATATGTGTAATATATAGAATATATAAAATATTATGTGATGTATAAACATTATGCGAGTATAAAGCCACGTTTATTTCCTAACTTATTACTACTGATGGGGGGGGGGCGGCTTACTTGATGTATGGCCCCTCCCCCCAACCACGTGACCGGTGGCTCCACGCTTCTATACTGGACACTACACTGTCACTTGCCCCCGAGAATTTGACCAGGTCGGACCTCCTCCACTCCCGCCGCCGCCCCCGCCGCCGCCCCCGCCGCCGCCCCCGCCGCCGCCTCCACCTATGTTGCAGATGTCTGATCCCTACTGCTCTCTTATATATGAACTTATATAATACCGCAAAAATGCAGGTCTCTGCTACGACTGACGTATGTATAGAGCAGAGGGTGGAGAGGTGGGCCGAAGGTGACGCCAATGGTACATGTGTTGGGTCTGGCGGGGTATAATTCCCTTCCATATTTTTATACTCGCATACTTCGTTTTGTATCACATATATAATACGCACTGAAATAATATGTAGTAAAGCCTCTCTAAATCGACCGACATTCAATGGTCCATTTAGGGAGGTTGTCAGTTTATGGATTTTTTTTTGTATCGTTACCATGGTATTGTATGGGTGGTCGTTGGGGACCCAAATAAAGTGATCGATATAGGGGAGTGGTTGATCTGTGAAGGTGGTCATTTAGAGATGTTTTAGTTTATATCTAATACATATTACATATTATATACCATACATATGTATGATATGTATGATGCATACATGATATCTGTAATGTATATTCTAATGTTCTAAAGTAATGGAGTCGGGTGTTCCAATGGCGTCCCCATTTTGATCACTTACTCCATTATTACAAAAGGCTTGTCAATCTGTGTGTGTCTATCTACATGAATGAGCAAACTGGCCAATAATGATGGTACGAAGCCGTTAGATGAATGTCCCTCTGATCATAGAGGCTGTGTGTGTGTGTGTGTGTGTGTGTGTGGAGGTGGGGTTGGGGCGTTGCCGGCATTAGCTCCAGGTTGGTTGGATGGTTGTTGGAGTTTGTCGTCATGGCAACATCGAAGGTCATATCAGGATGGGTACCAAATTGTCTGAGTGCGCCGCTTATGACGACTTCATAGTGCTGCCCCATTTGGAAATCAGGTCGCCGACACCATGAGCTGATATCCCACCTGACACCCGAGCTAACCAGTCCTTGCCCTATCCTATTAATGCTGTGTTCCAGACTAGGAAGCGACAAGTATTAATTTTAAAGTCATTGGTTTGACTCGACCGGGAACCGAACTTCCGACCTTTCGCACGCGAAGCCCTCGCTCTACCGATTAGGCCACCGCTCCCGGTTTACCTCCATGCGCGGGCCGGCCGTTGCCCGGGGACGGCGGTTGGGTGTCGGCGTGTCGTTAGCCCGACTAAAGGGGCTGTCACATTACGACACATCTCGCAAGCATGTGGCCAATGCGTAAAATCACTTTTTTACGTTGAGATGCGTTGAACTTTTCGGCGTGGCGGGCAAAGTTGGACGTATACATACCGTATACATAGCGTATCGCAAATGTATGGCTAACATGCCTCCCGGTGAAAAACGCTCGAATTAGGCTCACAGTATGTTCGCAGAACACGGTGAACATTATACATGTTATTCGATCGCCAGAACTACGCCTAATACGTTACATGTGTCAAGATACAGTGGGGAAATGCAAAACGTATGTTAGACGTATGTTAGACATACTTTAGACCTACGTTAGACCTACGTTAAACCTACGTTAAACCTACGTTAGACCTACGTTACCCATACATTGTCAGTACGCGGACTGTACGTTTCTACTGCCTTTAATGTAGGTCTGACCAGACAGGATGGCCGAATGAGTTAGAGCGTCCGTCTCCCGTGCTGGTAGATCGTGGGGTCGAACCCTGGTTGAGTCAAACCAAGGACTTAAAAATTGATACTTGTCGCTTCCTAGCCAGGCGCTTAGCATTATTAGGACAGGGCAAGGACTGGTGTGCTCAGTGTGAGGATAATGTGACTGAGTGGGATACCAGGTCATGGTGCCAGCGGCCTGGTTTCCCCATGGGACAGCACTATAAAGTCGCCATGAGTGCGCACTGTCACAAGTCACTACCCGTCCTGATATGACCTTAGATGCTGCTAGGACATAAAACAACAACAAACAAACAAATAACATAGGTCAACATAGTGCAACGTAGTGAACACCATATGTCTAACGTGTGTCTAACATACATCAACGTATGCCTAACGTAAACAAAACATACGGTCGATATAGCACCCATATGTTGTCGTACATCGAAAGTTTTGTGCATGCACAAAACTTTGGCAACCCCCTAACGAGCATTGACATACATGGTATCGCGTATCGCGACTTACTGGCCAAAAATCACTTACGTCGGCATACGTTTGCGCGGTGCGTCGTAATGTGACATCCCCTTAACAGACGGGACAGCCGGCCAGCCTGATCACCAAGAGGACGCTTGCTTCTCACGGCCACTGATGACGTCATCAGGCGCAATTTGTCACCGGGGATAACCGGGTTTGTGGCCCACCTATATGCGGGGGTCTTGGTGGGCAGGGTGTGGTAGGGGTGGGGGTTGGGGTTGGGGGGGCTGGACACAGGATGAGTGCAGGTGGTGATGTGTAAGTGGAGAGGCGGACATTCAGGGTAATGGTGGTTTCCTGCAGAGATCGGTCTTCTGCTGCTGAAATCCTATCCACAGTATTTAACTATACCTGAATGACTTGCCATCGTTGGTTATTGGAGTTTTACGTCCTTACAATATAGTGGTCACGGTGACTTTATAGTGCTGCCCCACTAGTAAATCAGGCCGCCGGCACCATGACCCGATATCGCACTCAGTCACATTATCCTGACACTAAGCTAACCGGCCCTTGCCCGATCCTATTAATGTCGAGAGCCAGGCTAGGAAGCGACAAGTATCAGTTTTATAAGTTATTGGTTTGACTTGATCGGGAACCAAACTCTCGGTCTCCCGCACGCGAGGCCCGTGCTGTATCGATTCAGCCACCCCGCCGGGTGCAACTGTATGATGCCAATGTCGAATCAACAGCTCATATTCAATGTTACAAAAATACATTTTTATATATTTGATCTTGCAAATTTATTATCCCCAAAACATTATATATAGCCTAACTGTTTTTGGATTTGGGCTTGTAATTGCATTGTCTACTGGAAAGAATAAATATATTGCACCCTCTGCATATTTTTTTATGTTGCTGCCAGTACTTAATACTAGCAACCTTCAACACTTACTGTCACAATAATCACCACATTGTGTTAATACTAGCAACCTTCAAGACTTACTGTCACAATAATCAACACATTGTGTTAATACTAGCAACCTTCAACACTTACTGTCACAATAATCAACACATTCTGTTAATACTAGCAACCATCAACACTTACTGTCACAACAATCAACACATTGTGTTAATACTAGCAACCATCAACACTTACTGTCATAATAACTGAACCCTTGCCTGTCACAATAACCAATACATTATGTTAATACCAATAACTATCACATATAGTGTCACAATAACTGACCGACTTAAATGGAACATCAGCTGATTAATCATATCCCAAGATTGCTGTTGTGAAATACCACCTCCACTTCACCCTTTGAAATCGCACTTCATGAACCCAAAAGGGGGGCATCTTAAGACTCACATTCTTGTACTGTTGAAATATTCTTTTTAAAAACCTCTCGTCTTCCACTGGCGTGCCTTAATTGTTCAAAGAACTCATTAGGGCGAGACCAGCTCTAGCGTTATTAAACGCGCTACTTGCCAATGGGGCGTTCCCTACACTACTTGTCGCATGAACAGCCAGTCATTCACTGCGGGGTGAATGGGAAGAAGTGATGGAGTGAGGTGCCCGGGCTAGTAGTGTGATGGGCGCCGCTGTAGTCGCAATGCGCGCCGGCCGCGCGCCGGCCGCTCATGGATTCACTCGCTCAGTGCTCCTGCGTGTCCAAACACCGCCCCACGTTAGGGTACCGACATCAGCCGGGATTTGCACCGGCGACAAGGAAATGTTGTATTAGTTGCGGGATAAAGCCAGCAGGTGGCGCGACGGGAGGAGCGGAGGCGTGGGGGGCGGGGTATCTCTCTCTACAAGCCGCGTCACGTGCCGACTACGTCACACAGCGCCACCTGCCTACACGTGGCGCTTCGTGTCAGTTCGCGATTCGCTTTGATCGCGGTTCTCTTTTCGGACCATTCTCCAGCACCCGATGGGACTTCACCTCTCTCACCTCTCTTCCCTCCTCCCTCCTCTCTTCTCTTCTCCCCTCTCTCTTCCCTCCTCTCCTCTCTCTTCCCTCCTCTCTCCTCTTCCCCCCTCTCCCCCCTCTCTTATCCATACCCCCTATTCACTCTTCCTTCATTCTTCCATCCTCCATCCTTCCTTCTCCTTTCGTTCTCCTCCCTCCTCCTCCATCCTCCTCCCTCCGCTCTCCGCCCTCCTCCCCAATACCTCATCCATCAGCCATCCTTTCTCCCCTCTCCTCCTTTCTCCTCCCTCCGCCATTTTCTCCCCTCCTCCATCTTCTTCCCACCTTCCTCTTCTCCTCACCTAGCCATTCTCTCAGTGTCGTGTCCGAAGCCATTGCTTTGTCCAACACTTAGCGCTTCACTCCCGCTGGGCCCTGACTCCTCCCCGGCTCCGCTCCGGCTCTTCCCAGACTCCGGCCCGACTCCGCCCCGCCCCTACTCCTCCCCGGCTCCGCCCCGACCCGACTCCTCCCCGACTCCTCTCCGCCCCGACTCCGCCACGACTCCGCCCCGCCCCGACTCCTCCGACTCCGCCCCGACTCCACCCCGACTCCGCCCCGACTCCGCCCTACCCCGACTCCGCCCCGACTCCGCCCGGTGCGCAGCGTTAAGCAGCGCTCCCATCTCCCTGATGGAACGTGATCGTAGAATTTGGGCGCGGGTCGCGAGTGGGGTAGGTAGGTGGGTGGGTGTGAGGAGGTGGAGATGCACTAGGTATTATAATTATCACCCGCCACTAACGCTAACGCCGGCGCCTGCGCGACATGCGATGATTATTATGGGATGGGCTATTTTTTTTTATCGCTGGAGTCCCTTTACGCTGTCCATATCCACACCCATCCACCCCTACACAGAGTCCGCAATCCATCCACACACACACACACCCACCCACACACACACACACACACACACACACACACACACACGTCCCGGCTCCGCTCCATTTTATGGCTTTACTGCTGTTTGGGGGTGGTGCCACCAAGCCATCTTTGAATCCGTCCAGCTCATAAGTTGCCGCCTTGTTTGACAGCGCTGGCTCAATTACCCCATGAATTTCCCGCTGTGGCTTCCACTGTGGCTTCCATCCTTTCGGGGCCGGCCAGCTTATTTATTGGTGCTCGTCTGTGAATAGCAGTGTGTGGCTGCTGACTGTTTCTGCGTATTGCGCCTTCCTTAACCGGGCCCCTACTCTGCCTCCACCTCCAGCTGCTCCGCCAACATGACCTACACCCGGCGCCTTCCCCAGCTGCAGCGCATTGTTTCCTCCCTCCTCCCACTCGCCACCCTTCCACCTCCATTGTAGGCAAACCTGTCCGACATGATCGTTGAGAAGAGGGGAGGAGGGGCCACCACCAAAGTTATCAAATTAAAAATAATATATATATTTTAAGTCAGTAAAAATGCAAAGCATTTGAATCCAGCTGTAGGACGGCTTTAAAACTAAAGAGCAGCTGCGGGTGCTGTTATTTCCTGTTGGAGTGGTCGGTGAATTGTAAGCCGAACGCGCCCCCTGGCGGGCCTCTCCATGGCGGCCCCCTTTGTAGCGATTAATCTCATTAAATAATTATGTTTCTGGCACTAATGGCTTCTTCTGAGCACTACTATTAATCACTCAGCATTTAATGGTAGGCGGTGTCCGCGACCTCTGGCGGCGCTCAGTGCCACCTCCTGGTAGCGTTGAGTGCCGCCTTCTGGGCGCGTTTGAGTGCTATTCTTTGTTGATGTTCCATGCCGCCCCCTGGTGGGCGTTCAGTCCCTTCCTCTGGTAGGGCTACATGTTACCCTTTTGGGGAAGTTCAGTGCCTCCCTCTGACTGGGTTCAGTGCCGCCCTCTGGTGGCGCTACATGTCACCCTCTGGCGATGTTCAGTGCCTCCCTCTGACTGCGTTCAGTGCCGCCCTCTGGTGGCACTAGATGTCACTGTGTCCAGGTTCACTGCCAACCTCTGACTTGGTTCAGTGCCGCTCAGTGCTGTTGTGGCGCTACATGTCGCCCTTTGGTGATGCTACATGTCACCCTCTAGTGGAGCTTCATGTCACCCTCTGGTGGCGCTACATATCGCCCTCTGGTGGCCTACATGTCGCCCTGTGGTGGTGCTCCCCTTCCCCCCTTGTGGTGTTACATATCGCCCTCTGGTTGCGCTACATGTCGCACTCTGGTGGCGCTACATGTCGCACTCTGGTGGTGCTACCGTTCCCCCCTTGTGGCGTTACAGGTCACCCTCTGGTGTCCTTGCACATCGCCCTCTGGTGGCGCTACATGTCGCCCTCTGGTGGCGCTACCCTTCCCTCCTTGTGGCATTACACGTCGCCCTCTGGTGGCTCTACATGTCGCCCTCTGGTGGCGCTACATGTCGCGTGTGCCGTTGGTGTCCTCCATGGTTCAGTCGGTTCTTACCACCCATTAATAGCTGTGAATAATGGCGCCTTTCCCTCGCCTGTTTGCCCAGTCGCTGTGCACCGTGCGTTTTATCTCCCCCAGTCCCGTCTCCGTCCCAGTGACACCCGTCGTCTTCCGTCCTTCTTTTTTTTCTTTTTTTTTGTGGCCAGTTTCAAAGCTGTGTTATCTGTTACCAACCGGCAAATTACTCCCAAAGAGTTCTTCTTCCCCATGAGTTCTACACAGGATTCTCTTTCCCACTGCCTGCCAGGCCTTCTACCCTCCCCCGACTCCCACCCCCACCCTACCCTCCCTCTCCAGTTGAGGTAGATTTCAGCGGCGCTTCCACATCACTTACCTCTGAATCCTTTGATCTGCCGCCTGATGCTAATACATGAGAGGGACCTGTCACTCCGGTGTCAATCCTGATTATCCTTTCTAAAATACAATCTCCCCAAGTTGACCCCCCCTAGCCAGCCCCCCCCCCAACCCCCCCCCCCCCCCCCCACATAGTCGTCGCCTCCGCAGAGAGCGGGTCCTAACCCCCCTGTCTACTCCCTACAGTCATCTCGGTTGTGTGCCCAATAGCGTGTTATATCAATAAAAATCACTTCGCAACTTTATATTTAATCTAAATAAATAAATAAATAAATACCCCCCCAACAAAAAAGAGTACAGTAGAAGATATATACCCTATGCATGTGGAACAGTTTTAAAAGTATGCGTACATTAAAGTGCTCTCGGCAATGACACCTCTTTGAAGTGTTTGACAGGCGACGGTGGTTCATTCCCAGCACCCATTATCCCTGTAGATGGCGGCGTTTGGACGCCCAGAGGCGGGGGGCGGGGGGCGGGGGGCGGGGCGGCCACACCCGGTGGCGGGCCGGGAAGGGCGAGCAGTCAGTCGCACTGCCGGAGGCTCGGGAAACCAGCAGCGAGCGGCGGCAGTGCTAGGGCCGCGCCTTTCACATGCTTAGTTAGGGCATTAAGTGGGATCCTTGCAAGTTGCGATCACTTGCCCCATTCTCAAGCCGAATGATTCCTCTCTGTATAGGCGACCGGCTCTGATTGGTTCAAAGGATGGGCCATAATCGATATGTGTGTGTATATATATATATATATATATATAGTATATATAAATATATATATATATATAGAGAGACAAGAGAAGAAGACAGGGAGCAGAGAGGGGGGCGGGGGGTGGAGAGAGACAGACAGAGAGGGAGACAGAGAGACAGAGAGAGTGCTGGCAAAAAGTGAGAACATGAAAGCCCCGGCAGAGTGGACTACATAGAGATATGGAGTTGGCGCTGTGTGTATTTACCCGCGGTGGGATGCGGTGGATTGTGCGGGTAGGGCTGGTGGGTAGCTGTAGGTTAGGGTGTGGGGTGGTGAGGGGTGGGGGCGCTATGATGGACAGGAGGCTGATCCTATCTAGCCCTGGTTCCCCGCCCCCCGCCCGCTCCGTCCCCGCCCGTGCTCCCCCCCCCCCCCCCCCCACACACACACCCGTCCCGCGCCTCCCCCGACCACCCGGCTACCCCACCCCACACCACGCCGCGCCCGCAGCCCGCTGCCCGGAGGCGCTACCAGATTGCCGCTTTAAAAAAAAACCCAGCCCATTCGGCCCTCGCCGAGGGTGACGCCCCCCCCCACCCCCCCCCCCCCCCCCCCCCCCCCCACCCCCCCCCCCCCCCACCCCCCCCCCCCCCCCCCCCAGCCCATTCGGCCCTCGCCGAGGGTGACGCCCCCCGGGGGTTGAAGCGCTGCTCAGCCGGCTGCGTGGTGGGCTCGGGGCCCTTCACGGCGGCCGGCGCCGAGCGGGGCCGAGGTGGCTCAAGCCGACGGCCACTTTCATCCGGAGCTGCCGGCAGTGGCTGCGAGGTGTCGGTCGGTCGGTAAAAAAAACGCGACGAGCGGTTTAATTGAGGATCTAAGCCTGTGATTCGTCTGTATACACCTGGCCGCTTTGATCAGACCCGCCCCCGCTCTAGCCTCGCCTCTCCTCCTCCCCTCCCACCGCCTCTCCTCCCCTCCCACCGCCTCTCCTCCCCTCCCCTCGCTTCTCCTCCCCTCCCCTTCTATAACCGCCCCCTCCAATCCCCTCCTCTTCTCTCTCCTCTCCTCCTCTCCCGTCTCCTCCTTCCCCCCATCCCCTGCCCTCCCTTCCCCTGCCCCCCTCCCTCCTCTCCTCCTTTCCCCTCCCACCCCTTCTCCTCCATTCCACACACACCCCCTCTCCTCCTCTCTCCCCTCTCCCGCCCCTCCGCTGCCCTCCTTGCCCCTTCCCTCACATTTCGTGCCCAGCTCACCCTCTTCATTCTCTCCCCTTCCATACCCAGCTCACTGCTCTTCATTCCCACCCATCCCCTCCTCTATCATTCTCTCCCCACCTCCTTTCCGCCTTTCCCCTCTCACTCAGTATCTGCCTCTCCCTTGCTCACATATCCGTATCCGGTCCCCTGTCCTCTCCTCTCTCCTTTCCCCTCAACTCCCCTCCTCTCCCCACCTATTCCATGTCTCTACCCTATCCTCCCCTTTTCACCCATCCATCTCACATCTCCTCGCCTCACCTCCCCAGTCCCCTCCTCTCCGCTTCCCTTCCTGGCCACCTCCCGTCCCTGCTTTCCCTTGCTCACCTTCTCTCTCCTCCCCTCCCTTCCTCTCCCATCTCGTCTCCTCTCATCCCCTCTCCTTCCCTCTCCTCTCCTCTCCCCTCCTCTCCTCTCCTCTCCTCTCCTCTCCTCTCCTCTCCGCTCCTCTCCTCTCCTCTCTCCTCTCCTCCCCTCCCCTCTCCTCTCCTCTTCTCTCCTCCCCCCCCCCCCCTCTTCCCCTCCTCTCTTCCCCTCCCCTCTCCCCCTCCCCCCTCACCCTCCCCTCTCCTCTCATCTCCTCTCCTCCCCTCCCATCCCCCCCCCTCCCCCTCCCCTCCCCCCTCCTCTCCTCTCCTCTCATCTCCTCCTCTCCTCCTCTCCCCTCCCCTCTCCTCTCCTCTCCTCCTCTCCTCCCTCTCCCCTCCCCTCACCCTCTCCCTCTCCTCCCCTCTCCCCTCCTCCTCTCCTCTCCTCCCTCTCCTCTCCTCTCCTCTCCTCTCCTCCTCCCCTCTCCTGCCCTCTAACCCCTCCCGTCCTTCCTCCCGTCCCCTCCACCTCCCGCCCCCCTCCTTCCTTCCTCTCCTCTCCCCTCCCCTCCCCACTTCCCCCCCCACCACCGCGCCCCCTGCCCTCCCTACCCCCCCACCCCCCCCCCGCTCATGTGCGGGCGGTTGCGTGTAACTTCTTTGTGACACAGATCTCTATCCGGTGTACCCAGAGCGGACCCTGGAGTCGCCTCGCCCCGCACCTAGTGAGCGATATTAGATGACGCTGGCCGGTCGCAATGAGCTGCCTGTTTTTGGATGCCGTGGTTAATTGATCGATGACCGCCAGGCTTTCGCCGGGGGCGAGTGACTTTTGAAACACTCCCGCCAATGTATATTAAGCGTCATGATAGGTCGATGTGGGTAAGTGGGCGGTGCCAGTCAGCAATATGCCTCGTTCTGATTTCCACCCTCACCAATGTGTTAACAGCTGCTCAGCAATGACTGCCCGCAAACTGGCGTGCACATACATAATCCCTACCTGTACATAAGACCATTATATGACTAGGTGTACGCCTATTCAACCCCAGTTGTGTCATGCTGTAGTTGGTTGGTTGCTAGAGTTTTACATCCTGGCAACATCTAATGTCATATCAGGATGGGTACTGACTTGTGGCAGTACACACTCATCGCGACTTTATAGTGCTGCCCCAACTGGGATATCAGGCCTCCAGAACCATGACTTAGTATCCCACTCAGTCACTTTGTCCTGACACTGAGCTAACCAGTCCTTGCCCTATCCTATTAATGCTGAGTGCCAGGCTAGAAAGCGACAAGTATCAATTTTATAAGTCATTGGATTGACTCGACTGGGAACCGAACTCCTGATCTCCGGATCGCGGCCCGCGCTCTACCAATTCGGCCACCGCACCCAGTATGACTTATGAGCTTTTGAAGCTCACGTTTTAATTCTGAGGTCACTATTTAGCCATCAGTACACGGGCGGCGGCGGCGGGCGTGGCCGGGGAGGGATGAGGCCGAGGCCGAGAGAGAAGGTGGAAAAAAGGTGTAGGCGCAGAAGCAGCGATCAACTCCTCTGAGCACACTGCCTCACTTACCAAACACAGGACTGTTTTACCAGGCCACGTGGAACACAGCAAACACGCAGCTTAATGGCGCGGGGTGGCAGAGTGTCGGCACCGGGCAGGGCGGGGCGGTGTCGGGCAGGGCGGTGTTAGGCGGGGGGTGGGGGGGGGGGGCGGGGCGGTGTCGGCACCGAGCAGGGCTGTGTCGGTACCAACCACGACCACCACCGCCATCATCGCCACCGCCATCACCACTACTACTACTAACACCACCACCACCACCACCGGCATCACCACCACTGCCACCACCACCAACATCACCACCACCGCCATCACCACCACTGCCACCACCACGGCCACCACTGCCACCACCACCACCACCACCACTACTACTACTACTACTACTACTACCAGCACCACCATCACTACCACCATTACCACCACTATCACCATCTCCATTTCCAACCCATATCCCACACCACACCTACAATGCCATCATCAACCACCACCTACTCTCACTTGCACTTACACATACACCACACGCACACCGACCAATACCAATACCATCTTATTTCATGAAATAAAGCATACTTAGAGATCATGGTGAAAAGTTTGTGTATCATTTTATTTATATATCCCTTATCTACTTCTGCTATCCTGGGAGGCTCAGTGTCTGAAACAACAAGAAGACAACATTGTACTTACATGGTTGTTTTAATCTCAATATAGTTGCTACAGGCACATGTACAGTCTGGACTGTCTGGTGCCCGTGGTGAAAGAGAGAGAGCATGTGACTTGCACCCTTATTAATAGGTTTAACTCTGGGTAACAGTCAGGTGACCCTACCTTGTAGTGGGCAGCCCATTGGCTGCAGAGTACCAATGCAGCTGGGTACCAGACAGGTGACCTAGTTAGCTGGTACCCGGCAGCCTGTTGGCTGCATAGCACTAAATATAAGACATTCCCAAATATGTTACAATGGGTCACTAACTATAGAAAGTGGCCATAGAACTTAGAAGCGGAGAGAAAGTATACGAAAGAATACTTTGAATAAGCGTGAATTTAAAGTCCTTTAACGATGCCTGTTATACTTATAGCCGATGTAATTATATATATATATATATATATATATATATATCTTTTGATGCCTGACGTCAGAAAACATAATATGTACAGGGCTAATCCATCCATGAGCATTTGACCGAGTAGCTCATTGCTATTCTTAGTAGTTGGCATTTCTAGAATGTGAAGATATGGTTCACAGGAATGCAGGTTAAAGCTGCATAGTCCGATGAAAATATCAAATTTTCAAAACCTAAATAATTACCTAGATTTGATTCTACATATCTAACTTAGATACTGGTGCACTTATTAAACATTTGTCATCACATAGAAGGGAACAATGATCCAATGTAATAGAATCTGTTACTGCAGAAGCCTATGGTGTCAGATTTTTGGGGTGCTTGCCAACAATAATTTTCATGGTTGTACTTCAAATATTTCAAAAGTTAGCTATTTAAAATAAAAGTTACTTCAAACGAAAGTAAGGTAGATTATAACAACGATCAACCTAATATATCTAGCTCAGAAAATGATAGAAACTCAAAACCATCGGACTATGCAACTTTAAAATCAGGTACTCAGAACTTTAAGGCCATGTGCTGCTTAGATGCGGCGTGGTCCTTGTAGTGGAGGTGTGTATGCGGTTGGTAGTGTGTGTGTGAGTGTGTGTGTGTGTGGTAGTGGGTGTGTGAGTGGGTGTTTAGGTTGAAGTGGGTGCTGGTAAAAAGTGTGTGGGTGTTGGGTTGGTGGCCATGCTGTTGGTAGTGTGTATATTGGTGAATGTGGTACGGGTAGAAAGTGTTATGTGTTGGTTAGTTGGTTGTTGGAGTTTTATGTCCTGGCAACATGTAAGGTCATATCAGGACGGCTACCAACTTGTGACAGTGCACACTCATGGTGACTGCCCCACTGGGAAATCAGGTCGCCAGCACCGTGACCTGACAGTCACATTATCCTGAAACGAGCTAACCAGTCCTTGCCCTATCACCAGGCGATCAAGTATCATTTTAAAAGTTATTGGTTTGACTCGACCGGGATGTGTTGAGGGGTGTGTTTGGTGTCTATTAAGGCCCTGTCACATTACAACGTTTCTCACCAACGCACGTGACGTGTGTTGCATTTTTGGGCGAAACGTCGGCACGTGTCGGGAAGCGTTACGCGTGCGTTACCGGCGCGTTACCGGCGTGTCGGTACACGTCGGTACACGTTGAGTGATAGCAACATGTGAATGGACACGTCGGCGTGCGTCGGGTCGCGCCGATCGTTTTGTGCTTGCACAAAACTTTCGGCGTGCCCCGATGCACCCCAATGGGTTGGAGGGGGCATTACGGACGCGCCACCAACACGCCACTAGCACGCTGCAACCCGTCAAACTTTCTCCCACACTGCCGAAAAGTTGGACGTGTCTCGAGCCCTAGCAAATATCTTGCACGTTGGCGGCGCGCCGGGGGAAACGTCGTAGTGTGACAGGGCCTTTAGGGGGGGAGGGGGGGGGGGGGGGGGGGGGGGGGGGGGTATGAGTATATGTATTGATGAGGAGTGTGTGTGTGTATAGTTGTGTCTATTATATGAAGGTATGTGTTAGTAGATGTGGTCTGGTAGTGAGTGTACTTTGATGTGTATTTAGGTGGGAATGGAGTGCTGGTAGGTATGTGTCTCGGTTGGTTGACGGGTGTATATAATTGGTTGGTTGGTTGAGTTTTACATCCTGTCAACATCTAAGGTCATCAGGATGGGTACCGACCTGTGACAGTACACACTCACGACGACTTTATAGTGCTGCCCCTCTCGGACCACCAGACCCACAGCACAATTACCTGATATCCCACTCAGTCACTTAATCCTGACACTGAA
This sequence comes from Branchipolynoe longqiensis, assembly GCA_030323885.1. NCBI lineage: Eukaryota > Metazoa > Annelida > Polychaeta > Phyllodocida > Polynoidae > Branchipolynoe > Branchipolynoe longqiensis. The sequence goes on from CM059186.1 coordinate 175,451,524, forward strand.
CCAACCAGTCCTTGCCATGTCCTAATAAGCGTGTATATGTTGGTAGGCATGTGTGTGTTGGTGGGTGCATGGAGCAGGGATGAAAGATCTCCGCGGTTTCGCGGATTTCCGCGATTTTTTTATAATTACCGATTCACATTAAGATGTATATAACAAGTTGGGTGGTTCGAATCCCGTTCTTATATGACCTTAAATGTAGCTAGAACATAAAACCCAAATAGCAACAAGTTAGGTAAGAAGCGATAATATCGGAAAAACAACGATAGTTGAAGCCTGACTTCCGTGATTTTTCCGAGATTCCCTAACAGTGCTAAGTCAGTGAGAAGATTCCGGTTTTCGCGGAAATCCGCCGTCAGTGTAATAATCTCGGCTTGATTGCCGCGTTTTTTTGCTGGAGACCACTTTCATCACTGATGGATTTTTGTTGGTTTGTTTGCTGTTGTTTTACGTCCTAGTAACATCTAAGGTCATATCAGGACCGGTGATGGAGGTAGTACACGTTGGTATACGTTACCAGTGTGTGTTGTGGTGGGTGTATATACGTTGATGTGTGTGTTGGTGGGTGTATGGGGGTATACCCTGGTATACATTGGTGGGTGTGTTGGTGGGTGTATATATAGGTTGATGTGTGTGTTGGTGGGTGTATGGGGTTATACACTGGTATACGTTGGTGGGTGTGTTGTGGTGGGTATATATATACGTTGATGTGTGTGTTGGTGGGTGTATGGGGGTGTCCACTGGTATACGTTGGTGGGTGTGTTAATGGGTCTGTTGGTGGGTGTATATACGTTGATGTGTGTGTTGGTGGGTGTATGGAGGTATACGCTGGTCTACGTTGGTGGGTGTGTTGTGGTGGGTGTATATACGTTGATGTGTGTGTTGGTGGGTGTATGGGGGTGTCCACTGGTATACGTTGGTGGGTGTGTTAATGGGTCTGTTGGTGGGTGTATATATGTTGATGTGTGTGTTGGTGGGTGTATGGAGGTATACGCTGGTATACGTTGGTGGGTGTGTTGTGGTGGGTGTATATACGTTGATGTGTGTGTTGGTGGGTGTATGGGGGTGTCCACTGGTATTCGTTGGTGGGTGTGTTAATGGGTCTGTTGGTGGGTGTATATATGTTGATGTGTGTGTTGGTGGGTGTATGGAGGTATACGCTGGTATACGTTGGTGGGTGTGTTGTGGTGGGTATATATACGTTGATGTGTGTGTTGGTGGGTGTATGGGGGTGTACCCTGGTATACGTTGGTGGGTGTATATATTAGTTGATGTGTGTGTTGGTGGGTGTATGGGGATATATGATGGTATACGTTGGTGGGTGTGTATATACGTTAATGTGTGTGTTGGTGGGTGTATGGGGGTATACGTTGGTGGGTGTATATATACGTTGATGTGTGTTTTGGTGGGTGTATGGGGTATACACTGGTATACGTTGGTGGGTGTCCATATACGTTGATGTGTGTGTTGGTGGGTGTATGGGGGTATACGCTGGTATACGTTGGTGGGTGTGTTGGTGGGTGTATGGAGGTATACGTTACCAGTGTGTGTTGTGGTGGGTGTATATACGTTGATGTGTGTATGGGGGTATACACTGGTATATGTTGGTGGGTGTATATATATGTTGAGGTGTCTGTTGGTGGGTGTATATATACATTGATGTGTGTGTTGGTGGGTGTATATATGTTGATGTGTGTGTTGGTGGGTGTATCGAGGTATACGTTGCTGGGTGTGTGTATACGTTAATGTGTGTGTTGGTGGGTGTACATTGGTATACGTTACCAGTGTGTGTTGTGGTGGGTGTATATACGTTGATGTGTGTGTTGGTGGGTGTATGGGGGTATGCACTGGTATACGTTGGTGGGTGTATATATACGTTGATGTGTGTGTTGGTGGGTGTATATATACATTGATGTGTGTGTTGGTGGGTGTATGGGGGTATACGCTGGTATGTGTGTTGGTGGATGTATATACGTTGATGTGTGTGTTGGTGGGTGTATCGAGGTATACGTTGATGGGTGTGTATATACGTTAATGTGTGTACATTGGTATACGTTACCAGTGTGTGTTGTGGTGGGTGTATATACGTTGATGTGTGTGTTGGTTGTATGGGGGTATACGCTGGTATACATTGCTGGGTGTGTTTTTGTTTTGTTTTTTGGGGTCCATTAGTTGTAGAAGCAGGGGAAATTTCAGTCACAGATGACTGGTCTCCCTCATTCCACTGCTGGTCGATAGAAAGCCCGAGCCTACACTTGTACCGACCCAAGGGATTTTTAACCTCCCACACCACATATACATGATATGAGAACAACCGGCCTTTGATGACGCTGTAAGTTATACACAGCGGTGGAAATCCAAATTGGCAGAGCTGGGGACCCAGGGAATCGAACCTCCAACCCTCAGATTAGGAGTCTGACCTAGAAAAAAGTCAGACACTCTAACCACTCCGCCACAGGTGTATATACGTTGATGTGTGTGTTGGTGGGTGTATGGGGGTATATGCTGGTATACGTTGGTGGGTGTGTTGGTGGGTGTATATACGTTGATGTGTGTTGGTGGGTGTATGGGGGTATATGCTGGTATACGTTGGTGGGTGTGTTGGTGCGTGTATATGTTGATGTGTGTGTTGGTGGGTGTATGGGGTTATACACTGGTATACATTGGTGGGTGTGTTGTGGTGGGTGTATATATACATTGATGTGTATGTTGGTGGGTGTGTGGGGGTGTACACTGGTATATGTTGGTGGGTGTGTTGATGGGTCTGTTGGTGGGTGTATATATGTTGATGTGTGTGTTGGTGGGTGTATGGGGGTATACCCTGGTATACGTTGGTGGGTGTGTTGTGGTGGGTGTATATATGTTGATGTGTGTGTTGGTGGGTGTATGGGGTTATACACTGGTATACATTGGTGGGTGTGTTGTGGTGGGTGTATATACGTTGATGTGTGTTGGTGGGTGTATGGGGGTATACCCTGGTATACGTTGGCGGGTGTGTTGTGGTGGGTGTATATATGTTGATGTGTGTGTTGGTGGGTGTATGGGGGTATACGCTGGTATACGTTGGTGGGTGTGTTGGTGCGTGTATATGTTGATGTGTGTGTTGGTGGGTGTATGGGGTTATACACTGGTATACATTGGTGGGTGTGTTGTGGTGGGTGTATATACGTTGATGTGTGTTGGTGGGTGTATGGGGGTATACACTGGTATATGTTGGTGGGTGTGTTGGTGGGTGTGTTGGTGGGTGTCTGCGTAGGTGGGTGTGTTGTTTGTGTGTTCAAGTGGGAGTGGGACGCTGGTAGGCTGTGTGTCTATTGATGGGTGCGTATACACCTTGGTGGGTGCGTATACACCTTGGTGTGTGCGTTGTGTGGCGTGGGTATGTAGAGTAGCTGGCTACGCGTTCATGAAGAGGAGGGGGAGGAGGAGGAGGAGGGGCAGGGTGGGGCATGACGCTGACAGCGACGCGCGCATGCATATTCACCTCCATCAAGACCCGGGCCCGGCGCCTCCTGTACCTTGTGTGGTAGTGCCAGCCAGTCAGCCAGTCAGCGAGGCAGTCAGTGACATACCCACCCTCACTACACGGCATCTCACACCATCACCAACCCATACCACAACCCACCACACCCCATACTATCATATATGATAAAACCATATCCATTACCACCACCACTACCACCTCCAACACCACTACCACTACCACCTCCACCACCACCACCACCACCACCTCCACCTCCACCACCACCTCCACCTCCACCACCTCCACCTTCACCACCACCACCACCACCATCACTACCCTCATCTCCATCTCCAACCCACACCTCGCCCCATCTCACCACACCACGACAACCATCATCATCATCATCATCATCATCATCATCATCATGCTGTCGGTCATGATGCGACAAAGACTGCTTTCATTACTTGACTGCCGCTCTCCATTTTTGTGCAGCTGTACATTTCATGAAAGCTGCCTGCAAAAGTGTTGAAGTGCTGCTGGCTTTTGCAAGTTACCAGCAGCACTCTCTTGGGGAGCAAATAGAGGTTTCACACCGGCAAGAAAATGTCCAGACAGGCGCAAAACTATTTGTCCCTGCAATGGCTGGTCGGGAGATGTTGGGAGTTCCATACATCAACCGCCCTTGATGCTGCCACAGTGACATGGTTTTCTGTTTAGGGTTTGCTCCCTTACCTTCGGTTCTGTCATCAACCTGTACCACAAGGCAGTGGTTTACAACTCTGCAGGGCAGGGGCATCAAACTCCCTGAGGTATTGCAATACCTGCATACCATGACATACCATGACAACCACTACCCCATCTACCACTATCACCACCTCCAAATCCATACCCGACCCCAACATATCTCCCCACACTACCCCAGCCACCCACTTCCACCCATTCCCCACCTCACCCCACCCCACGCCTTCAACCCACCACCATACCCACTCCCACCCCAACCACCACCATCCACCCACCACCCTTCACCCTTCACCCTCCACACCACGCCTCCCATTCCCAGCGAACACTTTTTCTCCCTTGCAAAGAAAACAAGCGCAAACAACTCCGAACAAGGTCAACAGAACCTTGAATTGGTGCCGCCCGTCTCCAGTATGGCTGCCAAACACCTAGAAAATAAAATAACGCCAAACTTAATTGTTGAGCGTTGTTATTATTCCTATTACAACTCCACCCGACCGACACCTCGTCGCTGAGCTGACCTTTGACCTCCTCCAGGGTCGAACTCTGCTCCAACCCGCCGTGCATTGTGGGACCCGCGCCTGGAGTTGCCGGTCCGATTCCTGCCGTGTAAACCGGACGCGGTGGTCGAATCAGTAGAGCGCAGGCCACGCGTGCGGGGGGTACTGGAGATCGGTTTCCGGTCGAGTCAAAGCAATGACATACAACATTGATACTTGTTGCTTCCTAGCTTGGTGCTCGGCATTACTAGGATAGGTAAAGGACTGGTTAGATCAGTGTCAGGATAATGTGAGTGAGTTGGATATCGGGTCATGGTGCTGGTGGCCTGGTCTCCCAGTGGGACAGCACTATAAAGTGACCATAAGTGCACACTTTCACAAGTCGGTACCCATCCTGATATGACCTTAGATGTTGCCAGGACGTAAAATTCCAACAATCAATCAACCAACCTGTCGTGTAAACGCGGTCACCATGCATTGTTTCACCTGTTTTGTATGAATTCTTTTTTATACGAAGATTAGATGATATAAGCTTTCTATCAACGTTGGACATCCGATGACTACTACTACATAGTGCAATCCCAGGGCTTACAGAGAACTAGTTACGCTAAGTAGATTTCAGGCGTGATCGCTGAGATCTAATGTATTTCTATGTTGTCACCGAGATCTCATGCACATATATATATATGTGGTCACCGAGATCTTATTTATATCTCTGTGGTCACTGAAAATTCACTGTCTTCTTGGTTATCCATCGGTGGTGATGATGACCTCAGCTCATCATTTGTTATGAACACTTTGATGATTGATGCATCCAATTTGTGTTTGGAATGTACATGGGTATGTGATTGATTGATTGGTGGCTGCTTTACGCCATGTTGGCAGCAAAGGCCATATTCACGGTGAGAGATGGTTTTTTTTGTTCAAGCCGAAGTAAAAGCAGAGACAATCAAGTATGTGCCAATAGACACTGATTAAATTAAAAAGCTCACAATTATATATTTGTGGCCGAGGGAAACAAATTCCTGTAAAAAAATAAAAGGTTTTATTAATAATTGTTAGAATTTATTTAGCAAGCTATATGAGGTGGTACAGACCAGCTGTCCTCAAAAAAGCTAAAATGTTTTCTTGTTTTACTTTAGTAAAAAGGTCATGCATACTGTCTGCAGTGTAAAATTGTTGGTGCAGGGCCAAAAAATCAGCACAACTTAGTCAAAGGTGTTTGAGTATCAGCGGGGACTGACACCCAATATATTCAGGGGGAGGCTCCCCCTTGACCAGAAAAGCATGTGTAAGCCACGAGTGGCCAGGGGTATGTGTATAGCTACAGTCAGATATATGGGTGAAGGAGATGTTCTAGCCACTGCTGACACTTGTATTTAGCTTGAGATATATGATCAGTTTCAAACCGTGCTGTGCCCTGGCAAATAGAGAAGCATGGCATGAACTCCTGACCACTACACTCATCCCCCTGGAATTGTAAGTCTTTTAATGCTTACAATTACATACATATAGGCAATGCACTAACACATACATACACAGGGTAGGTTCAACAACCATACAGCGCGTAGCTTGTACAGGATCATGGTCACGGCAACCAGTGTCGTGGAGGTGATGAAAATAGGAAATATTGCACCTAGAGGGGGACTCGAACCCACATCTCTATGCATTCCAGGCCAGCGTGCTAACCATTACACCACCTAGGCTCCCTGATATCACCATACTACCCACGCCTACCTGTCTATGTGGTTACTTGCCTGAGAGATCAGTGCAGACTACTAGACAACTTTAAGGCAGTCATTGAATTTTTTCTTCTGACCCCCTCAGTTCACAACAGAAGATACCTGGAGGGCACAATACTCGTGTCCCCTATCTGCTGTCAGACAGGCGTCCATTCTCCTGTCTTCTCTGTCGTCTGTCCCTCAACGTCGACTGGCCCATCGCTGTCTGCTCCGTTTTCCCTTCGTCCCGGTGCGGTTAGTTGGTTGGTTGTTGGAGTTTTACGTCCTGGCAACATCCATGGTCATATCAGGACGGGTATCCCAACTTGTGACAGTGAGCACTCATGGTGACTTTATAGTGCTGCCCCACTGGGAAATCAGGCCGCCGGCACCATGACCCAATATCCCAGTTTTGTATCCCACTCAGTCACATTATCCTGACACTGAGCTAACCAGTCTGTGCCTTATCCTATTAATGCTGATAGCAAGGCTAGGAAGCGACAAGTATCAATTTGATAAGTCATTGGTTTGACTCGACTGGGAACCAAACTCCCGGCCTTCCACATGCGAGGCCCATGCTCTACTGATTCAGCCACCAGGGGCCGTTTTCATGAAGAAGTATTTATCTGCTCCCGTGTTAATGGCCGGGTTCGGGTTAGCTAACTCCGGTGTTCCAGATGTGTCACGGGGTATTCATGAGCACACAGCGCGGCGGAGTTAGTTAACCTTATGCCTATTTTTAGATATGGGGCAAGCCCTCTCGGCTGGTTCCCGGCGAGAACCTGATGTACGGGTGTTGCCATTGGTGAAAGCGGCCGGGTACTTTCGCTTTTGCTCGTATCTGCTCACGTGCGCTCCTCCACAACACTGACAACAACGATTCACCGAAGCAGCCGTATTCTAACTGTTTTCACGCCGTATTGACGCTCTATTCACACTACAACTTTTCCCGACTACATTTCCTGCAAAACTACACAAGATCCGTGCCTGCCAACGACGTTCAACGCGCAAAACACACAAACTGCAGGTACAGTTTTCATTTTGTCAATCATGGCTTCGCTTTCTGGCAGCGGAATGCACGCCTCGGCGCAAATTTGGCACTATAGTGACAGGAGACATGAGCATTCTTCATACAGTGATTATATTATGTGCTCTAGATTATACTTTAATTTCCTGACTTCTCCATGCTGAAAGAGACCGTATGATCCTTCCGCGACTTTCTTTGTATGGGTAATTTAGCCCAATTAATCCTATGTTAAAAAACTAGTGCGCTCTTCAAACATTACATACATTTGTATATAAATCTTATAACGCATCAGTGCTATTGTTGAAAAGCGACAGGACGCTAATGATACTTGATGGCGACCAACTTTTATTAAAGCTCACTTCTCATCATTTACCTTCACTTATGACAGTTAATCAATCAATCTATTCTTTTATTGTAATTCTCTGCAAGCTATGTTTACAATAAACTGAGGTGATACAATAAATACATACACATTCCCTACAGACCGTAAGGTTACAGGGCTATTAAATGAGTTAGCCGTTGTAATTTTAGAATTATTTAAGTTATCAATATGTTCATCCCCGTTGACGTTCTCATCTAGAATGATACCTTATATTTTCGAATCGACGGTGTTATTCTTTATTTGTTATTGTGTTATTCTTTATCTTTTTGTTCCTTAGGTTATCAGGAATGCTTGTACTTCAGCTTTTTTAATATTGTGTAGCATGTTTTCTTCAGGTAGACTTTTTTTTTTGTTTGGGTGAATTTGAGTTTATGAAGCCATTGGTATCATCTGCAAATAACCTTGTTTTCACATCTTTTTTTCTAAGTGTTAGGCACTTGCCTACTGTCAGTCCCTCAGTCCCTTAACCATTAAGGAATGATTCACTACACTATACTGCTCTACTTTGTCACTCTCAATTGTATCCCTCACTACCGTCTAAACGGTGTTCACAACACTAAGGCAGTATTCACTACACTTTACTCCTCTATCTACTCTTACCGACAGAAACACCGTGTGCCACACCAGAAACGCTCGTTCACTATGTCATCGGAGCTAACTCCTTCTCCTTCAGCCAGCAAGAGGCAGCGAAAAGCAAATTATGCGGATAACGAGATCCGTGTTCTTCTGGAAGAGGTAATGCTGGCCCGGACTGTCCTCTTCTCCGCGTTTAGCAATAAAATCACTCTCCAGGAAAAAAACAAGGCGTGGGATCGGGTGTCGGGGGCTGTCACCGCCTGTGGGGTCGCCCGGCGATCGAGAGTGGAGGTCAAAGAAAAATGGAAGGCCATGAAGGCTGATGTCCTCGGGCGGCAAAGGCGTTCCGGCCAAACCGGGGGCGGTCCTCCAGATACACCACTGCCCTTCGAGGAGACCATACTCCAGATAATGGGCGCAGACTCCAACTTATTCCAAGGTGTCACAAGTAAGTTCGTACTTAACGCTCTCATATAGCTGCATTAAAGTATAATGCACATGTCAGATGGGAAACCAGCAGTTGCCGTCATCTCCCTCCATGACAGTTGTGGGGACTAGGCTGACTGCAAGGATATAATATTTTTAAGTAGTAAGACACATCCTGCGCAGGTATGTCAGAATTGCTGGCAACGCTTTGTACACACCACTATTCGCGCGCGCCAAAGAGCCAGCGCGGTCCAGAAATCTGCGACCAGTTCCACCATATCAAACGTAGACAATTATATGCACACGCATATTGTACTTTTCCTTATTCTCATTTAAAACAAACATGCTTCGGCTTAGTCACTCCTAAAACCTGTATTCACGCCTCCTCTCTTCCAGCTTCCTATGCCCTTAGCTACCTTGGGCCAGTGGCATCCACAAGCAGCGCGTCAGCGGTGCCGGCGGCGCTGGGGACGGCGGAGGCGGATACGGCGGCGGCCATCCCAGACATAGACCTTCGGTGGTCCGACACCGTGGCCCTGTCCGGACAGGAACAAATCTATGGTTTCCCGGAAGTGTCTACCTGCTTCTCGTCGGGCGCCGTAAGCCGGCCTCTGCTAACATCCACGCCAATGGGGGCGTCAGCGAGGGAGGCGTCAGCTGTGCCGTTCACCATGTCAGGGGACGGCAGTATAACCATCCTCCACAGCTCTCCGGCGGAGGCGGTGACGCTGACGACTGAACCAGAGGAGGCGGCACGCCCTCCGTCCGCCGGAAGCAGCACCCGGTCACGCGCCGGCAGAGGAAGGTCGAGGAGTCGCCACCAGAGAGACTTGCCCGGCCAGGTGGCGGAACGGCAGGCCTTCCTGGCGTGCCTCGACAGCACGACAAAGAAAAATGCGTCGCAAACCAGCGTGCTTGATGCACGCGTCGAACACGACGCTGCCGAACGTGAGCGTGCAGAGGCGAAGGGCGTGCTCGAGAGAGATGTTCTTGTGCTTAAATACCGACGGGAGCTCCTTACAATAGAGCGACTGGAGCGTGAGGGGGACGAGGAGAGGGTCAGGGTTGATAGGGAACTGGTGAAAATGCGGTTGAGGAGGGAGACGCTGGAGGTGGAAAAACTGGAGAGGGAGATGGGGGGAAGGGTGTAGGGTGCACAGATTGTTTGTAATAAACAAGGTTTAACATCTTTAACATACATCTGCGTTGTAGTTACATTGTCCATAACATTGTGTGCCATTAACAATTATTTACACAGTTACCAAAGGTATACATTTATAAACGTCACTAACCTATTTCAAAAATAATTGTTCACAATTCTCTGCCTAGCTGCCTTGCCCACTTGGGAACGCACGCGCTCTGACCGTTGATAGTTGTCGGGACGGTTCGCCTCTGGGTCATTGTACTGGCCTTCATTTTCATTGTCCGATTCTCCCTCCGACTCAGAATCGGACGGGTCGTCCAGGTTGAGCATCCGCGCCCTGTTGTGCAGAATCATACAGACCGTGATAACGTTGCAGGCCTTGGCCGGCTGCAGTCGTAGCCGACGCAGGCAGTGCCAACGTCTCTTCAGGACACCGATCAATCTCTCGACAATCGACCTAGCCGCTTTATGATGGACATTGTATGCTTCCTGTTGTGGTGAGTTTGGATTGAGGAACGGTGTGAAAAGCCAATCACGTTGCATGTATCCACTATCCCCAAGTAGGATACCATTTACTGGTTTCTGTTCGCTCTCAAACGCCTCAAACAGAGGTGATTCCCGAAGTATGCGCGCATCGTGCACGCTCCCCGGCCATTTTACGATGCAATCGATGAACCGCAGGTCGCCATCACATATCACCTGAAATATACAAGCGGAAACTCACAGTAAGGATGTGCAATAAGTCTATATGTAACACAAATTCACGCAATCTGGAAGTGCACTTCGCAGAGTAACCTATGCAGTAGGAAATCAAATGTATGATACTTTGTAACAGGGGCGAATATAAATAACGGAAGGCAGCGCATCAATAAGTAGCACCGTCCTGAATTGTGGACATGAGGCTTTCCTCACGTAAATTGGGCAGGTCGTGGAAATTGGTTAGGGTGACCAATAATGAGGTATGATAGCTGTTAAAAGGATCGCTAAAAGTAGTGCACAAATTTGTTGATATGTGCAAGGCATTAAGTGCGCAGAAAACTAAGCGGTCATATGTGACGACACCTATGTTAAAGTAAGTGACAGTCTTTTTACCTGGACATTGAGCGAGTGAAAGTGCTTCCTGTTCACAAACTCGTGTTCGTACGCGGCGGGTGCCTCTATTCGAATTTGCGTCCCGTCTATGCATCCAAACACATTGGGGAAGCCGTAATTGTTGAAGATTTTCAGTTTTGTCCGCTCCGCTTCCTCCTGTGTGGGCAGCTTTATAGAGTGGGGCAGCTGTTGCACCAATGCTGCGGTGACTCGGGGAATAGTCCGCGAAACAGTCGGCTGGGAAACACCCACTAATTCCCCGCACACATCTTGAAAACTACCACTAGCGTAGAAGCGTAGGGCGATCATTACCTGCAGAAAAGCAAACAAACCTCACTGAATACAAAAAAGCTGGGCCACGAAATGCAACATGACATGAAAATAGTTGTCGAAGAAAAGTTATAAAAAAACAACGAAAAAAAATAGTAACCGCATTAATATAAACTAAGAGCAATATGGTGTGTACGTATTTAAAAGCAGAGATAATGGTTTCTAGGAAAAGTAAAGCGTAGACACCTTTGGAACGAGTAATCATATTTACGCGAATTACAAAAAAACTTTAAAATATTCTGTGAGGTCTGTCTGTCTGTCTACCGGTTTGCTGTACTCTGCAACAATTTTAACATTTTCATTTGAGGTACCTAGCATAAGGAATAAACATAATAGAATCGAAGCCATGTTATCAACGCCATATCGTCGTAGGTTAAGTAGGTCACAGGCCAAACAGTACGACAATAGATGTAGTAATTTTATCCTCCTTTTTTTCTTTTTTTTCCCTCTGCTCTTTTATTTTTTTTTTTCCTTTCTACTTCCTCTTTCCTTTTACCCTTTCCATTTCTCCCTATCCTTCTGTCTTCCTCTCCTTTCCTTCCCTGCCCTCCTGCTCCCCCTCTTTTTTTTCCCCCCTTCCTCTTTTTTCCTTTTTATCCTGGAACCACAGTTTGTATATTTTGTTCCACAGTAAGGCTTTGTGTGGTCTTATTTACAGTACGCTGTCGTTCACCCATGTATTATAAAAATGGGGTCAATCTTTTATCTAAATCCAAACTGGCCAATCATAGACTGCATTGACTTGGGTGAAAGGCGACATGACCTAGTTAGCATGAAAACAATCTTACCGGCGAACCGCTATGCAGCGTACAAGGTTTCGCATTTTATAAGGTGATGACAGGCAGTATAAGTCGATGAAAGAGACAGATAAATAAGTGGATGTTAGGAAATTGCGGCTGTACTTTAATGGGGGAGAACTGAACAATGGAGACAAACCAAAATGCGGTCTAAGTAGAATGTAAACAAGTACCTGCAGCAAAGGTGGTAGCGACCCCCGTCGACTCGGAAGTTCGATTTGCTCTGCTATGGTGTCAGTGATGCCCAGAATGTCGTTTCTTCGAAAACAGAATTTCTTGAAGAGATCCAGATCATCGTACTTTTCAAATGGATGGGTCCTGTCGCGGAATATCTGATTCCGGGCCAAATTACATCTCTCCAGAAAGCGCCGATAAATGATCATCTCCATCTTGAAATGGTAACTCCGGCTCTAAACTTCCTCCAGAGCGGTGTTAGCCGAAGGCGTCTTAAACTCGCTGAGTTACCGTAACACTGACATATGAATACCCACTTTCCGCCGCTAAACCAGAAATCCCCGCCAAAACCAGTTTAGCCTCGCTAACATCGCATCATGAATACGGCCC
>CM059186.1:175464778-175521214 GCA_030323885.1 Branchipolynoe longqiensis
GCGTGTAAAGACTCGACTGGACACGAAGACGTCTTAGTATCAAGTGTTTATTTCTGGACCACCCTGCGCTGGTACCGGCGCGGCTGGTCACTCTCGCCAGTGACCAGCAGTACATATACATTACATCCTCCCCTTTCCAACAAGTTCATGAATATGGTCCGATCGACCCTTATGCTTAACATGTATTTGTGTCAGTTTGGTCCATGGTAGCAGTCATGAAATCAAGAATTAAAATGCCTTAATTCTAACATTACGTTTGTTCACTTTGTCCATTGGATCTCACTAATCTCAGTGTATGCCGTGTCAAACGGTCTATCTCCAATCTTAACAGTAGTTGCACAATTTAACATATACAGTTACCACTATAAACAAGACATTATTACTTTAGCCACGCTCGTACCTTATTAGTTCATGGACGGCCACAGCTGCATGCTAATTGTACCCAAAACGATTGACCGGGTTAATTACTCAACCGTATCTTGTTGATTTTTTTTCGCCGATCTGTGTGGCCTGCTGTTTGTGATTTGTTTGGCGGTCCATCGTGCGGTCTTGTCGTTCGACTTGCACTGAGGGTTGTTTCTTGGTTTTGCGTATGTGCATGCGGTTTCGCTTCAAAGTTTTCCCCTGCAGATTACGTATGTCATAGTCTCTGTCGTTTGTTTTGCTTACTCCGATAACAGTCCCGGGGGCCCAGGTACCCTGATGCGTGAGATAGTGAATGTCATCATTCATTTCTAACCTCGGGTGTTGATTGCCGACTCGACTGTCGTAGTAATGTTTCTGAGCTTGTTGAATCTTGGTGATTTCTTTGTGTTTTGCACTTTGTGTCCTAGGTTTTAATTGCTCTCGTGTGACAGGGAGCTTGGATCGCAGCCTCCTGCTCATCAGCAGCTGCGCTGGTGATGCGTCGATCCCTACTATAGGTGTGTTACGGTAGTTTAATAGTGATATGTGATAATCTTTATCTTCCATGATGGCTTTTTTAATCATTTTTTTTATTGTTTGCACGTAACGCTCTGCCTGTCCGTTGCTTTGGGGAAACTGAGGGTTTGAAAAGACTGCTTGGAAGCCGTAGTCGGCTGCAAATTTGTTGTATTCTTGGCTTGAGAACTGAGGCCCGTTGTCGGATACAACTATCTCGGGAATGCCATGCCTGCAAAATTGTTGCTTTAATGCGTCTATCGTTGCCAAACTTGTGGTTATGGGTAATTCTGTTATTTCCGGGTATTTACTGTAGTAGTCGACTACCACGAGAAATGTTTGTTGTTCCACATAGAACAAGTCCACTCCCACTTTCTGATAGGGAGCGTTTGGGATGTTGTGGGAACGCAGCGGTTCTTTTTGTTGATTGTTTTGGAATTTCTGACATATCGGGCAGCGCGACATCATGTCTTCTATTTGCCTCTGTAACCCAGGCCAAAAAATATAATCTCTCGCCAACTGTTTGCTCTTTGCAATGCCCTGATGCGTTTCGTGTATCAATGCTAACACCTTTGACTGTGATTTTTGCGGAATTATAATTCTGTCCCCCTTAAATAACAGACCGTCTTCTGCTGTTATATCATGTCGGTACGTATGGTACGGTTTTGTGCTGGGCGTTAGCTGATTTGTATGTGTTGGCCAACCTGTCTCTGCAAGCTGTTTGACGTCTTGCAGTGTCTGATCGTGTGTTGTTTCGGCTCGAATCTGTTGTGTGATGCCACCTAGGATGTCAACTGCTGCTATGGTCAACTTCGTGTCGAACAAGTTGTTCGGCTCTATGGATGAACTGTGGTCTCTTGACAGGGCATCTGCAACATACACTGATGAACCTTTTATGTGTGTTATGGTGAGATCATAGTTTAAGAGACGCATGCGCATACGTTGAATGCGCGCAGACAACATGTGCAACGGTTTATTCAAGATCGCCACCAGCGGCTTATGGTCAGTTTGGATCACCACTTTTTTACCAAATATGTAGTTGTGAAACTTAGTGCACCCAAAGCAAATCGCGAGCAATTCCTTCTCGATTACGGCGTAGTTACTTTGGGTATCATCTAGTGCTTTGGATGCTAATGCTATGGGTCTCCCCTCCTGTATTAAGGCTGCACCCAACCCTGATTTGGATGCATCTACTTGCAGTACCACTTCTTTGGACACATTATAGAACCTTAGTATGGGTGCTCTAGTTAATAGTGCTTTTAGTTTACCCCACATCTGACACCATGTAAAGACTCGACTGGACACGAAGACGTCTTAGTATCAAGTGTTTATTTCTGAACCACCCTGCATTACACATATACATTACACTTGGACCCGCCCCTGGGGAAGGGTCTCGGCGAGTTGACGTCTCGGCCTAGTGGCCGTGCGGTGTTGTCGGTCCAGCCTGAGCGAGCGCCCCGGCCCTGAAAAGCTTGACCGAAGTTTGAGCCCGGTCTGGTTCCCCTGGTGAACCGTCGTGGACGAAAATCCCCTTGTGACCTTTTGAAACGAGGGGTTTCCTGTTTCTTCTTGCCATCCATGTTTTTGCCACTCTTGGCTGCAGTTTCTACCTCTTTATAGAGGTATTGTAGTTGACCGCCAAACATTTTCGTGTTATCTAAAGGTTTCCCTTTAATCGGCTCTGGAGCGAGAAAGAGCGTAAACTCTTTCCCATCATTATCCGTAATCTTCTTTGAGCGAGCCACTTCTTTGCCAGCATCTGTGCAAACCGACTTGAAGACATTCTCATATCTTCGGTACGACAGGTAATTACCTGCCGCCGCTAACAATGCAATTCCTTTGTCCATCATTTTAGCCAAAGACGAGAACTTATTTTCTCTTTGCATTCTATTTGCCACAGGAGCAATAGCTGTTAGGGTACCAAGCACCGCCTTATGCACTGTGTGCAACACACCCTCAAATCTCTTACGGTCATCCGTCATATTGACATCTCGATCCATCTCCTTAATGATGGAGTTGGGAACACCTTTAATGCCTGTTAATTCATCTCCTAACTTGGAGATAATTTCCGCCGGTTTAAACGTGCGGAAATGGCCATTAATGGTCTCGCGCATAAGCGTAGTGGTTTTAACACGCTTAGCCTTTGGCTTCTCCACTTTCTTAGCACCTTCATATTGTGTGTCTGAGTCTGATTCCGTGGAAGTGGAATCTGTGGAAGAATCGGAAGAAGAAGAATCTTTCCTCTTCTTCTTCTTCTTGGACTTGGTCTTCCGCTTTTTGCGAAGTCCAGTCTTCCCCCGTTCTTTGGTGAAATCATCACCAGAAGAAATGATATGTTTCTTCTTCTTCCTCCGTTTAGGAGAAGGAGGAGGAGGAGCCTTAAGCTCCATCGCTGAGTCTGTCTCCGAGAAATCCTCAAATGATGATTCATCTTGGACACTCGGCATTCGCCGTTTACGAGACACCGGTGGTTTGAGAGACATAATATGACTCTCCATCGCCGTAAACCGAGTCTCCCAATTTTGAGCCGCGGCGCCGTCAGGCACTATGTCATCGTCCGCCTCGGAGAGAATATGCGCCCCGGGCTGTGTCGAAGGCACTGCCGACAACACGGGTGAGGAGTCGAACTCCTCGTCCAAACCACTCGGAACACGCCCCTCGGCTGCTGCTGCACTGCGCTTACTCCGCTTCGTGGCCATCGGGAACTGAAACAAAGATTTTTGGTCAGTCCCGGTATATATATATGTCACAATATGGTTGTTTCAAACTCAATTGGACATCTAGTGGTGTTAGAGAACGTGTTTATACCGTTATAACACAGGCGTAATAAGCTAAATTTGTGCGTGGATTGTGGGTCAAGCCCAAACCTTACGCGGGGTCGGGACCAGTGTATCGTCCCGCCCATCCCTCTGTTCCGCACACTTCTCCCACCTGTGACTACTACGTCAACAAGTTGGAGAAAATGCTACGAAACTCGGAGAAACGCCTGAAAAAGTTTGTGGGGAGTCTATAAAAGAAACCCAGGAGCATCTCCAACATTACTCTCTATTAGAGTACGAGAGAATTTCCACAGGAGATGAGGCAGAGCCCACATCTCTACCCATAATCACACGGTGACACGGGTGTTGACAGAATCGCTAATGATCGGTTTCGTTCCTTCGAGAAGGAATTCTATCCTTGGTTTTTTATAACCAAATAACTCATCCAAAATGGACCGAAGAAAGTCTAAACTTTCCATAATGATGCTCTAATGCATCATAGTTAAGCTAACCACAGTTATTATTATACTTACTGCGTATTTGCTTGTATGTAGACTAATTTTGCCAGAGCAACCCAACGACACGTAATCCAGTCGTGAGTTGTATATGCTAATTGATGGTACCTCACGTGCTTCCTTCTCCCTAGCCTGAGGCTAGCCTGAGGCTGTATACCGAGGTAAAATAATAATATATATACATAATACAGATAGGCTGCCCTATGTACTGAACCTACCAACCCAGCAGCAGGCTGCCCTATGTACTGAATCTACCAACACAGCAGCAGGCTGCCCTATGTACTGAGCCTACCAACATAGCAGCAGGCTGCCCTATGTACTGAAACTACCAAAACAGCAGCAGGCTGCCCTATGTACTGAACGTGCCAACACAGCAGCAGGCTGCCCTATGTACTGAGCCCACCAACATAGCAGCAGGCTGCCCTATGTACTGAAACTACCAACACAGCAGCAGGCTGCCCTATGTACTGAACCTACCAACACAGCAGCAGGCTGCCCTATGTACTGAACCTACCAATATATCAGCAGGCTGCCCTATGTACTGAACATACCACCATAGCAGCAGGCTGCCCTATGTACTGAACATACCAACATAGCAGCAGGCTGCCCTATGTACTGAACATACCACCATATCAGCAGGTTGCCATATGTACTGAACCTACCAACATAGCATCAGGCTGCCCTCTGTACTGAACATACCACCATATCAGCAGGTTGCCCTATGTACTGAACCTACCATCATAGCATCAAGCTGCCCTCTGTACTGAACATACCACCATATCAGCAGGCTGCCCTATGTACTGAACCTACCAACACAGCAGCAGGCTGCCCTATGTACTGAACATATCACCATATCAGCAGGTTGCCCTATGTACTGAACATACCAACATAGCAGCAGGCTTCCCTATGTACTGAACATACCACCATATCAGCAGGTTGCCCTATGTACTGAACCTACCAACATAGCAGCAGGCTGCCCTATGTACTGAAACTACCAACATAGCAGCAGGCTGCCCTATGTACTGAATCTACCAACACAGCAGCAGGCTGCCCTAGGTAATGAACCTACCAACATAGCAGCAGGCTGCCCTATGTACTGGAACTACCAACACAGCAGCAGGATGCCCTATGTACTGAACCTACCAACCCAGCAGCAGGCTGCCCTATGTACTGAACCTACCAACATAGCAGCAGGCTTCCCTATGTACTGAAACTACCAACACAGCAGCAGGCTGCCCTAGGTAATGAGCCTACCAACATAGCAGCAGGCTGCCCTATGTACTGAAACTACCAACATAGCAGCAGACTGCCCTATGTACTGAACCTACCAACCCAGCAGCAGGCTGCCCTATGTACTGAACATACCACCATATCAGCAGGTTGCCCTATGTACTTAACATACCACCATAGTGGCAGGCTGCCCTATGTACTGAACCTATCAGTGTAGCGGTAGGCTGCCCTGTGTAGTGAAGGAGCCTGAGCAGGAGAAGGCTGAGCTGGTGCTCTTTTCAGCTTGATGAGCAGCTCCCGTCTTCCCGCCACCCACGCCGGCAGAGGCTGGCCGTCCGAGCCGGGTCGGGCTATTAAAAACGTCGGCGTAATCCCCGCCAAGGCCCGCGGTGGACCGCCGACAATTTGCCTTCCTAATTTCTCCATGGCCTATGATGTCCTCCCTTGATGAGCTCCTCTGGAGGAAAGCGGTCGTGTGCCATTACAGGAGGCGCAGGAAGAGCACAGCCTGGGAGGACCCCCCCCCCCGCCTCCTAGCCCCACCCACTGCTCACCTCCGCGTCTGTGGCCGGGTGGTTTTTAAAATTGTTTATTTATCTGAAGATATTATTTTGTCAGCGCTGAAGCACTGGTCTTCCACTCTGTGGGAACCCTTTTTTTATGAGATTCTCTGCTTTGAGAATGTCGGGATATTGTAGATTTCACTTAAAATATTACCGTTATTTTGAAAATCCGCTAAAAAAAAACCATTAGCTTTTCCTACTTTGTAGGTATTATAATAGTGTTGATCCCCAGTCTGTATGATTAGAATGAAACTGTCATGTCATAGTGCTTTTTCATAGATTTCCTAAAGAGGGTTGTATTCTAATGAGTATAAATGGGGGAACATTACCTGAGGTAAAACTCACAATATTTCGATACTTTCAAAAAATATAATCTAATCATATCATTTTTTTTTTCTTGAAGATTTATACTGCCTATCATGGATAAGTCTGAATCGACTTGTTTTCACCATTAGACAGTTGGTCGATAGAAAGCCCGAGCCTACACTTTTACCGACCCAAGGGATTTTTAACCTCCCACACCACATAGACATGGTATGAAAGCAACTGGCCTTTGATGACGTTGTAAGTTATACACAGTGGTGGAAATCCAAATTGGCAGAGGTGGGGGACATTACTTAGAGGATTTTCAAATCGGGGTTTTATTGCAACCATACAGACTGGGGCTCAACACCATTGCAATACATACAAAATAGAAGAAGAAAAACAATGGCGGTTTTTAGAGGATTTTCAAAAGAAGTGAAATCTACAAGATCCCGACATTCTTAAAGCAGAGAATCTCACAAGGGTTCGCACAGGATTTTCTTTTAAAATTGGGGATTTTTAACGAGTGTAAATTCGGCACATTACTTCAGGTGCAACCCATACACTTATGGTTACCTACGAGTTAAAGGAGGTGGGTGGAGGTGGGTGGAGGTGGGGGGGGGGGGGGAGGGGTGACAACACAAGGGATGTCACAGTAAAAGTAATGTAAGTGTCCAAGTCTGGGGCTTTCATCGTCATTTGTTCTCATCACATCTTCCTTCCAACCAACATCCAACTCCACCAATTTGTACTCGTCCCTGTCAGTTCCTTCAGCACCCCACCCCCCACCCCACCCCTGACCCCTCCCCCCACCCCCCCACCCACACTCACTCGCACACATCCTACTCCTACCTACCTATCTTTCACTAGATTTGTTCGTTCGGAATTTAACATCCTAGAAACATCTAAGGTCATATCAGGACAGGGTACATACTTGTAGTAGTGTGCACTCACGGCGACTTCATAGTGCTGCTCCACTGGGATACCAGGCCACCAGCACCACGACCCGATTTCCTACAACAGCCACTTTATCCTGATACCGAGCCAATCGGTTTTTGGTCTGTCATAGTAGTTAGTGCCAAGCGCCAGGCTACGTAGCAATGAGTATCACACTTTGTAAAGTCATTGGTTTGAGTAGGTTGAGATTCGAACTCTCGAACTTCCGCACGGGAAGCTTGCACTCTACCGATTGGTCCACCGTGACTGATGTCACTAGGAGGGTTTCCTTACAGATGCATTCTCTTATATTCTTTAAAGGAATCATCTGCGTTGAAGTGAACTAACAAGATCGATGCCCCAGCTAGTATTGGGGTTTTACGTTCTAGACACATCTGAGGTTGGCTAAAATGGGTCTTTTTGTATGGGCACTCATCCTCTAGTAGTCTGTGTTGGGATGTGGAATGTGGTACATAGGGGTGGTGGTGGTGGTGGTGGGAGTCGGGGGTTGTGGAAGGAGGAACTAGTGTCTGTGCAGTTGAGAAATGGAGACCCCCCCCCCCTCCACACACCCACACACATCACAAGCCACTGGGCGACAGCATGGTGAGCATTATATATGTGTGTAAACACTGTGTATAGACATTGGATTTCGGTAACTTTGTCTTTGGGAGCTCCTTGACAAAGGCTGATGGGGTACAACAGCCTGTTTACGTGTTGAGACAATCACAGGGTGTGCTGTACACACGTGTTGCCGCTTACTGCTGTTGCGGTATCCCAGCGTTACCGATGGGCCACTCGGCACCCAGCCGACATGACGACTTGGTTCTGATCGTCTGCTCTCACTAACTCACTCACCGCTCACTCTGCATACAATCACCCTAAGAACGGCGACAACGGGCACAGTGGCCGAATCGGTAGAGCGGGCCACACATGCGGAAGGTCGGGAGAGAGTTTGGTTCCCGGTCGAGTCAAACCAATGACTTTAAAATTGATACTTGTCGCTTCCTAGCTTGGTGCTTGGCATTAATAGGATAGGGCAAGGACTGATTGGCTCAGTGTCAGGATAATGTAACTGAGTGGGATATTGGGTCGTGGTGCCGACGGCCTGATTTCCCAGTGGGGCAGCATTATCAGGTTGCCTTGCCATGAGTGTGCATTGTCAGAAGTCGGTACCCATCCTGATATGACCTTAGACGTCGCCAGGATGTAAAACTCCAACAACCAACCAACCAACAAACCACCACTGGGCGATAATAGGGTGCGACAGCGTGGTGAGTATTATATATGTGTGCAGAACGCCTGCCATGTGTAGACATTGGATTTGGGGTAACTTTGTCTTTGGGAGCTCCTTGACAAATAGCTGTTGGCAATATTGATTAGTAAAGCGGGAGGGATGGTGGAGAGAGGAAGGGAGGGAGGGGGAGAGGGAAGGGGGGAGGGAGTGGGGAGGAGGGAAGGGGCGGGAGTGGGAAGGGAGGAGGGGGGATGGAGAGGGGGGGGGAGGGAGGAGGAAGTGGGGAGGGAGGGGGGAGGGGGGGAGGGAGGGGAGAGGGAGGGGAGGGAGGAGGAAGTGGAGAGGGGGAGGGAGGGAGGCTCCACCATACAGAGATCGACTACCCGCAACCCTCTCCCATACACCGCCGCCACACACACACACACGCACACGCACACGCACACGCACAAGCGCGAGCCGTACGGCGCCACGTCGGGCCGTGCTTTGTCACCAGGGCCTGATGACAGATTGTCCACAAAAGATGCCGTGGTTATACTTGGTATACTATGCGTGTTATACATGTGTGTTATACGGTGTCTTATACATGTTATACAGGTGATAATACAGGTCGGGTATGCAGGTGTGTTGCAGGTTATGTTTGTTATACGTGTTATACATTTGTTATACATTGTCATATACGTGGTAAACAAGGGTGTTATATGGGGGGTGTTATACATGTTATACATGGTGTGATATACATGTTATCCAGGTGTGTTATATGTTTTGTGTTATACTTGTTATACATGTGTGTTATACGGTGTATTATACATGTTATACAGGTTGGTATACAGGTGTGTTTTAAATGGTATGTTATTCGGGTGTGTGCTATGCATTTTATCCAGGTGTGTTATATGTTTTGTGTTATACTTGTTATACGTGTGTCTTATACGGTGTATTATAATGGTATACAGTTATGTTATACGGGGGTGCTATACATGTGTGTCTGTTATATGTAGTGCTATATGTTGTGTGCTACACTCTATGAAGCCTCATCATCATCATGCCATCGGTCGCGATGCGACAAAGACTGCTTTCATTATTTGACTGCCGCTCTCCATTTAGCTCTCTGCTGTGAGAGTTGCGTCCATGAGTCGGTCTTAATGTCTCTCAGCTTCAGGTTTCTCTTGATGGTATCTATGGGGTCAGAATATTGACGTGTTTGCCAAAAGTAATCGCATATGTTTGCACTTCAAATATATCCGCAAATCAAATATATCCCAAATTCAAATAACAGTTACTTGACAT
The DNA here is from genome assembly GCA_030323885.1 of Branchipolynoe longqiensis. Lineage (NCBI taxonomy): Eukaryota > Metazoa > Annelida > Polychaeta > Phyllodocida > Polynoidae > Branchipolynoe > Branchipolynoe longqiensis. The sequence goes on from CM059186.1 coordinate 175,474,527, forward strand.
GAACTAAAGTAGATGATAATGATCACCCTAATGTATTTATCTCAGAAAATATCAGAAATTCAAAAGCATCGGACTGTGCAACTTTAAAATAGAGTAAATGCTCGTTGGTTTAATATCAGGATAAAGTGACTGAGTGAGATACTGAATAATGGTGGATCGGCATGGCATTGTACTCAGGCAGCATTAAAAATGCACAGTGAGTGTGAACAGTGACAACTTGGTCCTCGTCCTGGTCTGACCTCACACTTTGATAGGACGTAAACACCAATAAAAAAGTGTACCTATTTATGTAGGTATACCTATATATAATATATATAAATATTCATATATTCAACTACTTTTTCTAGACTAGGTCATCAATCAACTATTGTTAAGCCCAGTAACCTTGAACACGTTATTATTGTCGTTGTTATCATAGTGTGGGTGAAGTGACGTCTAAAACAGACGTGACGTCAGAAGAATGATAGCGCCGTGACGTCATTATGACGTCAACTTGATGTCATTATAATACTTAATAGCACCCCTACCGATATCAGTATGGTAATCATGGCAACGGCGTGACGACAGAGGATCGGCCGGATGTGGAATAAGCAGCTCTGGTGGCTGCCTTTGTCCACCAACCCGCACTACCGGCCCACCTTAAGCTAAGATTCCTTACACGCGGTATGCAGTATGCGGTATGTGAATGTGAATGCGGCAACAAATCGGAAAGCATCTAAGTCAATGGGGGTGATTCCATACGTCCGAATGCGAATGTGAATGCGGCAACTCGATCGGTCCCTGTAGCGATCGGTGCGGCATGCGGCACGCGGTATGCGAATAGAAATGTCAGTCGCACTTGTCCATTAGTTTTAGACGAGGAGAGGCGACTGAGCATTACGGAACGGTCACACACAAGGGTGCAGAGGGGAAACATATGGTAGTGGTGGTGGTGGGGGTACGGGTTTGTAAAAATGCTAACATAGCCACAGAAATATGAATACTTATCTATAATTTGGTAATTATAAAGGTAGGAACCCCCGTGTGACATACCAAGAGGTTCATAGATATGAATGCCATATTAGGCCATATACAGTGCAGTATGGAGTATACTTGTTTATTTATATTTTTTAAATATAGCCAGTCGTGTGCCGCATGTCGCATGCCACATAGAAGGAATCCTCCCATTCACATACTGCATGCTGCATACCGCATAGAAGGAATCCTAGCTTTAGTTTTAGTACCCCCCTTCCTAACCCCAACCCCTCACAGAGGGGAGGGGAAGCGTGGAGGTTGCTACCATTGGAAACTGTAAAGCTGGAAGATGTTAAAGTTGCATAGTCCGATGGTTTTGAATTTCATTTTTTTTTCTGAGATAAATATATTAGATTGATCACTAGTATCTACTTTACATTAGTTCAAAGTTACTTTTATTTTAAATGGTAAACTTTTGAGATATTTTGAGTGCAAACATGGAAAATTAGTTTTGGCAAGCTGCCAAAACTCTGACACCATAGACTTCTGCAGTAACAGGTTCTGTTAAATTGACTCAGTATTGCCTTCTACGCAGAAACAAATGCTTAATAAGTGCATCAGTATCTAAGTTAGATATGTAAAATCAAATCTAGATAATTGGTTTGGTTTTGAAATTTTGAGATTTCATCAGACTATGCAGCTTTAAGGGATGTTATATTGGGGGGTGTAGGCATACCCCCCCACCCCCCCCCCACCCCCCAGGCACATTTTAAAATCTTAGATGCTCTGTGGTGCACGATGATATGTAAGATTGATATAATATTACTATATTAATGGTATTGCAGGGTAGCCAACATTAGAAAATGAAAAACCGGAAGATCGGGGGTAGAAAATATTGTACACATTAAGGCGAAACTGTAAGGGTTGACAACGCTGCCACACACACCTCCTCCCCCAACCATCATCCGAGATAACATACAAATCACCCTCACATCACCACCAGCCCACACTACCAGCCCACGTTAATCTTAGCACACGCCCCCTGCTGGCGGCATGGTCTCGCCGTGGGTAAAGGCCCTGTCACATTACGGCGTATGGCAGGAGCGTATTGAAAACCTACGTACGCCGTGCTGGTGCCGGCCTATGATGACCTTCGGTGAACTTTCGGGTGGGTTTGAGCGTATGGGGGATCTATGAGGAGCGTATGAGGAGCGTATGAGGAGCCTATGAGGAGCCTATGGAAGCGTGCTGCGACATTTTTTGACAGTTTTGATTGGCATGTGGAGCGTATGAGGAGCGTATGAGGAGCGTATGAATATTTTAGGAGCGTATGAGGAGCGTATGAGGAACGTATGAGGAGCGTATGAGGAGCGTAGGCGAAACCTATGCGTGACCTATGTGCGACCTATGGTATCTCTCCGAGGTCCGCCGCTTGGTGGCTCCTGGGTATATATAGCCTGGAGCAACAGGCTCCCCTCACTCTGCCACCATGCCTGCTAAGAGGAACACCACTGCTGCTGCTGCTTCTGCTACTGCTACTACTACTACCAGTACTACTGCTACTACACCAGCCTCCAGAGCTGCTGTAACTACAGGAGGAGGACTAGGCCGTGGGAGAGGCAGAAAGAGGCAGACTTTGTTACAATGCTCTCCATCACCAACCTCCTCACCTGCCTCGCCACCTCGCCACTCTCCACACCACTCTCCAGAACACCACTCTCCAGAACACTACTCTCCAGAACACCACTCTCCAGAACACCACTCTCCAGAACACCACTCTCCACTGGAGGAGCTGGAGATGGAAGTGGAGAGGTCGATGACGCAACGCTGGCGTCCCCGCTCCAGCTCGCCATTTCCTGCCTCTGCGGGCAGCTCACGGGCGTCGTCCGCTGCCTCCGCCGCCTCCAACGCCTCCACCAGCACCGCTGCCATCGGCACGTCAAAGAGACGGAGGGCCAAGAAGAGCGACTGTTCTCTGTCGGTCTTCAAGGAGGCTCAAATGTTGGACTTCCTCCAGGAGAACCCCATCATTTGGAACATGAAGCTCACGGATTACCGCCGCTCAGACAGAAAGGCCAAGATGTGGGAGGACCAGGCGACACTTCTGGGGACCACAACACTCCATCTCCAGAAGTGGTTCAAGTCGCTCAGGGAAACGAACACGCGGCTCCACAAGAAAAAGAGCGGGGACCGAGCCGCTGACCTGACTGAGCGGGAGCAGTGGATCCTGCGCAAGTTCGGGTTCCTGCGGTCAGTCGTCCGTCACCGACCGGAGCCTTGCAGGAGTGTAAGTACATAATCTTTTTTCGTTCTGACAAGTGCGGCCATTAGTATCGTATTCTAAGTTTGTTATGTTATGCTTTTGTTGTATTTATGTTTGTTTGTTTGTTGTTGTTTTACGTCCTAGCAACATCTAATATTCTAGTAATTTGTTAATGTTATTTATTTCTTTAATGTTGAGTTGTTGTGTAGTTGTTCTTAAATCGAGATATTGACAATAGATGTATCATGATATAATCGTTATAAATCCATGTCTGCATTTAACGTTAATTATTTTTGCTTTATATAATTTTGATTTACTGTTGACTTGTCGTGTCTTTTGTCGAAATATCGATTTGCATTCATGTTACTTATGTTATGTTATGATTTTGTTTTGCAGTTGGCCAGTCCTGTCGCGGCTCCGCAGCTTGATCTCAGCTTGGAGGAGAATGTCCCGACCGATGTGGAGGTGGCGATGGACGAGGATCTTCCACCCACTCCCCCCGCTACATCCCAAGAGCGGGGAAAGGGGAGAGGGAAGCGATCTGGCCCAGTCGACAACAACCTCCTCGCTGCCATCCACAAGAGGTTCGATGAGTCTGCCGACATCCTCAAGGTGATGGAGCCGCCTCCTCCTCCACCTCCACCTCCACCGGCGGTGACAAAGCGAGTGGCATTCGCCAACTATATGCGGGACATGATCCTCACGATGCTGGAGGAGCGGTTTGTGTCGATTTGCGGTGCACTCAACCGCATGGCGTCGCACCATCTGGAGGAGGAGGAAGGAACATTCGTGGCCCCGGTGGTTCGTGTGGCTGCTCCTGCACCTGCTCCTGCTCCTGCACCTGCTCCTGGACCTGCTCGTGTGTCTGCAAGTGAGGCATACCAGCCTCAACCCCACCAGTGGACTCACCAGCCACCACCGGCATCACCATGGGCTTCACAGACACACGAGTATGTGCAGCACTATATGGGGCAGCCGCAGATTCCTCATCAGCCACAGCCACAGGCGCAAATTTGGACTTATTCCCCTCGTCAGCCAAACAGTCGCCAGCTGATGCCGCTTCTAATGGCAAGGGAGAGAAGTGATTGTAAATATGTGTATATATGTAGTCTTAGTTTTTATTTATCTTTGTACATTTGTATGTATATATGTATATATATTGTATGTTTATATATTGTTTGTACATTTATATGTCAAGATGCTAAAATAAATAAATATACTGTCAATTTTAATTTTTGTGTCCGTGTTCAGTAAAGGCATGCCATCATTTAATTGTTATATATTAAAGTACAATTAACATTAAAATTAAAATTAAAACATAAATAAAAACTTTAAATTTAAAATATTTATTATAATGTTTCTCCTTCCCCTTTCTCCCTTTCCTCCTTCTCTCTCTCTTCCCTCTCTCTTCCTCTCTCTATCTCTCTTCCTCCCTCTCTCTATCTCTCTTCCTCCCTCTCCCTCCCTCCATTCCTCCCTCCCTCCCTCTATCTCTTCTCTCCCTCCCTCCCTTTATCTCTTCTCTCCTTCCTTCACTCTATCTCTTCTCCCCTCCCGCCCTCCCTCCCTCCCTCTCGTCTCCCCCTTTCTCTCTCTGTGTCACTCTATTTTTCCCTGTGTTCTTAGTATGTATGTAAAAAGAGAGGAGATTCATTACAATTACATTAACTAGATGACTTTAAATTAAGGAGCGAAAGAACGTAACAGACATGTAAAATTTTGTTTTCATATCTATAAAATGATATCGTTTATTTTATACTAGACATATAAACATTAGCATCTCATATAACAGGAGACATGTCACAACATCACAGACATGTTCGCAAAAACAGTAGACAGACACAGCGCATACAGACTGATAAAATGTTTTGTCAGATCATCCTGTCTTGCCATGACAGTGCTCCGGCAGGTGAGATGACCCAGTCTTTAATTAGATTGCGCTGTTCCTTTCCTAGCTTGGACGCAGTGTTGGGGTTAACAGGTACAACGTTAATGTCAGGAAGGTTGTGGCCCTCTCGCCAACCTCCAGGCACAAAGTTGTTGTTGGCTGTCTCGGGACGATCCAGCTGCATGTTCTGTAGCGCTGGGTAGCGTGTCCTCATGAGGTTGTGCAGAACCATGCACGCCTTGACGATGAGCTTCACGTTGGAGGGGTGGTGCTGCATAGTCGTCAGGAGCACTTGGAAGCGGTTGGCTAGAATGCCAAAGGCATTCTCCACCACTCTCCTAGCTCGGGAAAGCCGGTAGTTGAAGAGTCGCTCGTCATTGGTCAAGCCCCTCTTGCCGTACGGCTTCATCATGGTCGGCCGCAGGGCAAAGGCGTCGTCACCGATCAGAAAATACGGCACATCCTTCTGGCCGTCGACGAGCGGTTCAGGGTTCGGAAAGCCAATGGTGCCACCTTCTGTGCACGCCTTCAGCTCGGAGGCGTTGTAGATCTGGGCATCGGACGCGGAGCCCATACCGCCAATATCTGCCCAGATAAATTTGTAATCCGCATCTACAAGCGCCAACAGGACCACGGAGAAAAAGCCCTTGTAGTTGTAGTAGAGCGACCCACTCTTTGGAGGGCACCGGCAGGCGATGTGCTTCCCATCCAGAGCGCCACAGGTATGGGGGAAGTTCCACCTCTCTGAAAAGAGGTCCGCGACGGCATGCCACCCTTCTGGAGTCGTCGGACACGTCATGACCTCGGCCATGTACTCGTCGACGATGGCCTTACAGACTTCACGCACTATCAGCGACTGTGTGTTGTGGGGCACCCTCCACCCAAACTTCATGGAGGAGTATTTTGTGCCAGATGCCAGGTGCCGCAGAGTAAGTGCTATTTTCAGCGCCGGGTCGAGCGGCACCCTGAATGTGGTCCGTTTTTTGGCGATCCTGGGTCCCACTCGCGCCACAATCTCGTCAAACAATTGGGGAGGCAGCCGCATGAAGTTCACAAACGACGCGGTGTCCTCGCTGCGGAGCTCGACCATGAGCTTGTCGAACAAGCCAAACTGTGGCCGCCTCCCAATCCAGGGTCTGACCCACACTGATCGTCGCCGCCGCTCCCTCCTCCTTCGTCTCTCGATACGGGACGCCAGAAGAACCATGAGGAGTAGAGTAAGCTCATGGTGATAAAGGGCAACTCTGTAGAAAAGCTGGAACTGTACTTGCAGTGCCTGGGCATCCATCCTGTATGAGCAGCAGAGCAGGAATGACCGAAGGAATGGCGTGGGTCGCCTTTATATACCGAGACCATAGGTCGGGCATACGCCGCCATACGCTTCGCATACGCCTCCCATACGCTTTTCATACGCTCTCATACGCAACGCGTAGGTTCTGCGTACGCTGCATACGCCCGAGATACGCCCGTGATACGCCCGTGACGCAAGTTGAGCATACGAGTAGCGTACGCCGGTGTACCCCCAGCATATGCGGAGCGTATGCCAGCGTATGCTCAGCATATGTGTCGCGTCAGAACCATACGCCCCCGTAGGTCGAGATTTTTTGAGCATGCACAAAAAAATGGGGACGGACGGATTTATGAAAGCGTATGGCGGCGTATGCCTCACACGCTTCACATAAGCCGTCACCTGACGGCGTATGAGTAGCATATGAGTAGTGTATGAGTAGCGTATGAGTAGCGTATGAGTAGCGTATATGGCGTATGCCGACGTATATGACGTAAAGCGGCTACGCCGCCATACGCTCCCGCCATACGCCGTAATGTGACAGGGCCTTATTAGCACTATAAAGTCGCTATGAGGGTGCACTGTCACAAATCGGTACCCGTTCTGATATGACCTTAGATGTTGCCAGGACGTACAACTCCAACAACCAACCAACTATTATGTGTACCTATTTGCTATGTGTACCTATTATGTGCAGCTATTTATTACATGTACCTATTTATGATATGTACCCATTTATTCTGTGTACCTATTAATGATATGTACCTATTTATTCTGTGTACTTACTTATGATATGTACCTATTTATTCTGTCTACCTACTTATGATGTGTACCTATTTATTATGTGTACCTATTTATTGTGTGTACTTATGTATGATGTGTACCTACTTATGATGTGTACCTATTTATTATGTGTACCTATTTACAATGTGTACCTATTTATTATAAGTACCTATTTATTATGTGTACCTATTTATTATGTGTACCTATTTATTAGATATCATCATCATCATCATGCTGTCGGTCGCGATGCGACAAAGACTGCTTTCATTACTTGATTGCCGCTCTCCATTTAGCTCTCTGCTATGAGAGTTGCATCCATAAGTCGGTCTTAATGTCTCTCACATTTCATGAAGGCTGCCTGCAAAAGTGTTGAAGTGCTGCTGGCTTTTACAAGTTACCAGCGGCACTCTCTCGGGGAGCAAATAGAGGTTTCGCACCGGCAAGAACATGTACAGACAGGCGCAAAACTATTTGTCCCTGCAGTGGCTGGTCGGGAGATATTGGGAGTTCCATACATCAACCGCCCTTAATGCTGCCACATTGACATGGTTTTCTGTTTAGGGTTTGCTCCCTTAGCCTTCGGTTCTGTCAAGAACTTGTAACACAAGGCAGTGGTTTACAACTCTGCAAGGCAGGGGCGTCAAACTCCCTGAGGTATTGCTATACCTGCAATACCTGCATACCATGCAGGTATAGCTATTTATTATATATAGCTATTTATAATGTCTACCTATTTAGTATGTGTACCTATTTATTATCTGTACCTATTTATTATATGTACCTATTTATTAGGTGTACCTACTCATGATATTTACCTATTTATTATTGTACCTATTTACTACATGTATCTATTTATGATGTGCATTTACTTAGTATGTGTACCAATTTAGTACATGTACCTATTTATTATATGTACCTATTTACTATGTGTATCTATTTAGTATGTGTACCTACTTATTATGTGTACCTATTTATTATGTGTACCCATTTACTGTGTATGTATTTATTATGCTACCTATTTACTATGTGTACATCTTTATTATATGTACCTATTTATTATATCTACCTATTTATTATATGTACCTATTTATTATATGTACCTATTTAATATGCATACTTATGTATTATGTGTAGCTATTTATGATGTGTACCTATTTATTACGTGTACCTATTCATCATGTGAATATAAATACTGTAAGTAACCGAAGACTAGTCATTATATTTACTACATCCCTTCCCCGGGTGTCAATAACACCCCTCACCTATCGCTGGCGCCTCTAGCCTCTATATATAATCACGATAATAATCAACAGTGGTAGCAAGACGCACATTTGAAAGAGGCCGGGTAGCAGTTGGAGGTCACGTGACTGTAAGTGGAGCCTCGTTCTGGTGCGCAGGCCACAGCAGGCATGCAGGTACTCACATGAACACAAGGCTGGTGTCTCCGGAAAGCACAGCTGGATTATCGCCAGCCACGTCCTCTCGCCACAAGTCTTATTTGCATGAGTATATATATGTGCCCTATAATCTTTTATGGGAATATAAACAAGAACAGTATGTATCATCAGTTCCCTATATTATAGTACTCTCACTATTTCCTATCTAACTGGCCCTGCGTAGTTACAGTATTGGCCACACTGGCGCCACCTGTGAGGAGGTCTAAGCACTGTATGCCAGCTGCGTCTGGCCGTTATCGCCTATAATCATGTTTTATATATATATATATATTTATATATATGTATATATATATATTATACAGCGTTCGAAATAAGGCATGTTCGAGCCACGTGAGAGTAGGCACGGACAAGCAGAATATGGCTTGAGGTTGTCCATTGGACAAGTGAACATTTTTCTATCACAGATAACAGCATGTAAAAATTCACACACAAAAAGAAGAAACAGTTTACTCAAATTTGGTCCGGTGTATCCGATATCCAGTTTAACAGAGTGCATTTTAATGAGGGTGCTCTGTATGCATATAAACTATACGCCCTCCCTCCATATACCATCGACATCGTCATAATTTCCTTCCACTTATCGTCCTTCGCCTCCTCCAAAGTTCAAACAAATGACTCTCAGGGGTAATGTGCAGCCTCGGACCAATTTTTACATTGGAACATATTTCTTCACAGTCAGAGCAAGGAATTCGTATATAAGGATGGCAAAGCAAGGCTGTTTGAGGCTCTCCCAGCATACAATCCGAAAATATGGCCGCCATATTGGAAGCATGGTAATGAGCGATGATAGGGGAGACATAAATCCTTGCTAGTACTACCACTACTGTCTGTAAATGCCGGCATACTTACTAGTAGTTGGCATATGAATGACATAGACAATTATCATGCTTTCAAAATGGCCAATTATCCGGCTTTCATGACGTCACTTAACCATATATCCCTTTACTATCTGTGGTCGGAGTAAGAGGTCATGGAGAGAATGCTTAACTGGGTTGGGTGGTTGTTGAGTTTTACATCCTGGCAACATTTAAGGTCAATCATGATGGGTACCGACTTGTCACTGGGTGCACTCATAGTTACTTTATAGTGCTGCCCCACTGGGAAATGAAGTCACCAGCACCATGACCCGATATCCCACTCAGTCACACTATCCTTATACTGAGTGTGTGTCTATCTGTGTGTTTCTGTTTCTGTGTATGTGTGGGTATGTATGTGTGTATGTGTCTGGGTGTGTCTGTCTGTCTCTGTGTATGTGTGCATGTATGTGTGTATGTGTCTGTCTGTCTGTCTCTGTGTATGTGTGCATGTATGTGTGTGTCTGTGTGTATGTCTGTCTGTGTGTATGTATGTAGGTATGTGTGTATGTATGTGTGTGTATGTGTGTGTGTGTATGCCTCTGTCTGTGTGCGTCTGTCTATGTGTCTCTGTCTGTGTGTGTCTCTCTCTCTGCAAACTCAGGTCAGGTGTATGTGTGTCTGTGTATGTCGGGTGTGTGCATGTCTGTGTGTTTCTGTGTCTGGTGTGCTGTCTATGCATGTCTGTCTGTGTCTATCTATGTGTGTCTGTCTGTGTGTGTCTGTGTGTATATGTATGTATGGTAATGTCTGTGTATGTATGTCTGTGTGTATATCTGTGTGTATATATGTGTGTGTGTGTCTGCCTCTGTCTGTGTGCATCTGTCTATGTGTCTCTGTCTGTGTGTGTGTCTCTCTCTGTGCAAAGTCAGGTTGGGTGTATTTTTGTCTGTGTATGTCGGGTGTGTGCATGTATGTGTGTTTCTGTGTCTGTGTGTGCTGTCTGTGCATGTCTGTCTGTGTCTATCTATGTGTGTCTGTCTGTGTCTGTGTATATATATATATATATATGTGTGTGTATGTCTGTCTGTGTGTGTATGTGTGTATGGGTGTCTGTCTGTGTCTGTCTGTGTATATCTGCATGTGTGTGCATGTATGTGTGTGCATGTATGTGTGTGTCTGCCTCTGTCTGTGTGTGGATGTCTATGTGTCTCTGTCTGTGTGTGTCTCTCTCTCTGCAAAGTCAGGTTGGGTGTATGTGTGTCTGTGTATGTCGGGTGTGTGCATGACTGTGTGTTTCTGTGTCTGGTGTGATGTCTGTGCATGTTTGTCTGTGTGTGCCTATCTATGTGCGTCTGTCTGTGTGTATATGTATGTGTGGTAATGTCTGTGTGTGTATGTGTGTATGTATGTGTGTGTGTCTGTATGTGTGTCTGTGTGTATATGTATCTGTGCATATGTCTGTGTGTGTGTCTGTCTGTGTGTGTATGTCTGTGTGTGTGGCTCTCTCTCTGCAAAGTCAGGTCGGGTGTATGTGTGTCTGTGTATGTTGGGTGTGTGCATGTCTGTGTGTTTCTGTGTATGTGTTTGCTGTCTGTGCATGTCTGTCTGTGTGTGCCTATCTATGGGTGTCTGTGTGTGTATGTATGTCTGTGTGTGTATGTATGTCTGTGTGTGTATGTCTGTGTGTATGTCTGTCTCTATAAAGTCAGGTCAGGAAACACACAGACACATGCACACACAGACACAGACACCTCATATCCCCTTCCCCTCTATGGCCCTGCACAGTAGGCCTACTTGGTTGGAGGGAGGCTAATGAGGTCACAAGATTGGCCTAGTTGGTTAATGGCCTCCCTGCATAATGGGTGTTTCAAAGTGAGTGTCTAAAGGGGTGAGCTTATAAATTCACTGGTTATTCTGTATATGCTGTCCCAAATCATTAGCTAATACACCAGTATCTAAGTTAGATATATAGGATCAAATGTAAGTAGTTGTTTTAATTTTGACAAAATTATATTTCATCGGACCATGCAACTTTAATGCTGAGTGCCAGGCTAGGAAGCAACAAGTATCAATTTTAAAGTCATTGGTTTGACTAAACTCTCGAAGTTCCGCATGTGAGGCCCACGCTCTATCGATTAGGCCACCGCACCCGGTGGTTAGCTAGGAGTTGATGCTAAACAGTGTGGGCAGAGTTTCTTTCACACATACAAACCATACTGTCTAAAAGAAAAAAGAAGTATTTTGAATGGGTAGACACATAGAGGAGTTTTCTCTATCAACCGATCCTTCTTTTTTACTGGACTGACAAAGTAAAGAGTGGTGTATGGGATGGCTGGGGAGGGGAGCGAAGGGGAAGGGAGGGGGAGGGGAAGGGAGGGAAGGGAGGGAGGGGAGGGGAGAGGAGGGGAAGGAGGGGAGAGGAGGGGAAAGGAGGGGAGGGGAGGGGAGGGAGGGGAAGGAAGGGGAGGGAATGGGAAGGGGGAGGGGAGGTGGGGGAGGGGAGGGGAGGGTGAAGGCAGGGGGAGGGAGAGGGGGGAGAGGAGGGGGGATGCGGAGGGAGGGGACGAGGGAGGGAAGAGGAGGGGAGGGCGAGAGGAGGGGGAGGGAAGGGGATGGGGAGGGGAGTGAAGGGGACGGGAGAGGATGGAAGGGCAGCGGAGTGGGAGGGGAAAGGGAGGGAAGAGGGGTGGGATTGGGAGGAGAGGAGAGGGGGGAAGTGGAATACGGAAAGGAGGGGAGGGAGAGGCGGAGGGGAGGGGAGGGGAGGATAGGGGAGGGAAGAGGGAGTGGATGAGGATGCGAGGGGGTGGGAGGGCAGGGGAAGGGGGAGTGGGGGGAAGGGAGGGTAAGGGAGGGGTAGGGGGGGGGTATTTTATTATGCGGTAAGACAAGTATGACTCACATCACCGACGTCAGAGGGCGTGGCGGGTGAGGACCACCGCTCTGATGGCCATCAGTCCTTTCTTCATATAAAATAAATAAAAGTCACTCTAAATGAGATGTCGATGCTCGTCGTGGGAATGGACTGCGGGCTGTTGCTGGTATTGTGTTTTTTTTTATTAACCACGGCGCCACCCTTCACCATTGAAAGCCGATCAGTTAAAATGGCCGGCTCCGCCTGACATCTAAATCCCCATTCTACATAAAGCTAATTACACCAGGCTCCCGCAGCATCTACTTCGCCACGCCATAGATTATCCACCCCCTCCCCTGATCACCGCTTGGGGTTTTGCGCCTTATCAACGCGTGAGGTCATATCGGGAAGGGACACCTACCTATTTCTGACCTGGTGCACTTATGGTGACATCAGACGCGATGGTCGAATGAGTTGAGCGTCCGTCTCCCGTTTTGGTAGATCGGTGGATTAGAACCCATGGGTTCGAATCCTGGCCGAGTCAAAGCACTGACTTATATATTTATAGTTGTCGCTTCCTAGCCTGACGCTCGGCATTATTAGGATAATGCAAGGATTAGTTAGCTCAGTGTCAGGATACTGTGACTGAGTGGGATATCAGGTCATGGTACTGGTGGCCTGGTCTCCCAGTGAAGCAGCACTATAAAGTCACAATGAGTGTGCACTGTCACAAGTTGGTACACGTCCTGATATGACCTTAGATGTTGCCAGGACGTAAAACTCCAACAACCAATCAACTTTATAGTGTTGACCCACTGGGATAGGGGACCATACAGATATATAATCCAAAAAGAAACATTGGAGCCAAACCATCAAACAATTAATTATTTTAGATTCCTATTTTTTTGTTCATTGCTCCATAATGATTTCAGCATAAGAAAAGTGGAATTGGTGAAAATTAAAATGATCTTGAGGGAACAATCAGTTATTTTAATGACATTTTTGGATTGGTGTTTACAGGGTTTTGCACCTGAACTCTGCATGTGATATAGAGGCATATAGACAGACATATAGAGAGTTATATAGACATGGATGGTATATGAAAGCTGCTGCCTGCAAGAGTGTTGAAGTGCTGCTGGCTTTTTCAAGTTACCAGCGGCACTCTCTCGGGGAGCAAATAGCGGTTTCACACCGGCAAGAACATGTTAAGACAGGCGCAAAACTATTTGTCCCTGCAGTGGCTGGTCGGGAGATGTTGGGAGTTCCATACATCAACCGCCCTTAATGGTGCCACAGTGACATGGTTTTCTGTTTAGGGTTTGCTCCCTTAGCCTTCGGTTCTGTCAAGAACCTGTACCACAAGGCAGTGGTTTACAACTCTGCAAGGCAGGGGCGTCAAACTCCCTGAGGTATTGCTATACCTGCAATACCTGCATACCACAGTATGTACAGACGGTTATATAGACAGGTCAATAGACAGATATGTATACCAATTTAAATATCTGCAGATAGATATATGGATATATCGAATGACAGATAGAGAGAGTTAAATTTCAGCGGTACAATGAGTGACGGTTACAGTGTGAAGGGGAGGGGGGGCACCCCCACTGAGCTGAGGTGGGGGGGCTGGAGTAGCAGATGACTATGAGAGGCTCCAACAGTCCCCGGGGCCGGGTAACCGTTGAAGGAGAGGAGAAATATTCCGGGTTATTATACTCGTATAATTCTTATTCAGCATATATATATATATATATATATATATATGTACTATATATATTATATATATACATATATATAATATATTTTATATATATATATATTTTATATATATATTTTTTATATATATATATATATATATATAGACATATACCAAATAGAGACAGATAGATAGACAGCCGGATATATAGATAGACAGATCTATACAACAGGTGTGAGTCAGCGCCAGCATGCAAGTGCGCTTGCGCGTCACGCACATGAATCTGAGCCAGGGAGTCGACACGCACGCGCACGGGCACGCGCAAGTAACGTTGGGCGCTGTGGTGAGTGGCGCTAGTAGAAAGTTGAGTCATGTTGGGCGATGTGGTGAGTGGCGCTAGTAAAAAAGTTGAGTAACATTGGGCGCTGTGGTGAGTGGCGCTAGTAGAAAGTTGAGTAACGTTGGGCGCTGTGGTGAGTGGTGCTAGTAGAAAGTTGAGTAATGTTGGGCGCTGTGGTGAGTGGCGCTAGTAGAAAGTTGAATAACATTGGGCGCTGTGGTGAGTGGTGTTAGTAGAAAGTTGAGTAACATTGGGCACTGTGGTGAGGCTAGTAGAAAGTTGAGTAATGTTGGGTGCTGTGGTGAGTGGTGCTAGTAGAGAGTTGAGTAATGTTGGGCGCTGTGGTGAGTGGCGCTAGTAAAACGTTGAGTAATGTTGGGTGCTGTGGTGAGTGGTGCTAGTAAAAAGATAAGTAATGTTGGGCGCTGTGGTGAATGGCGCTAGTAGAAAGTTGAGTAACATTGGGCGCTGTGGTGAGTGGCGTTAGTAGAAAGTTGAGTAACGTTGGGCGCTGTGGTGAGTGGCACTAGTAGAAAGTTGAGTAACGTTGGGCACTGTGGTGAGTGGCGCTAGTAGAAAGTTGAGTAACATTGGGCACTGTGGTGAGTGGCGCTAGTAGAAAGTTGAGTAACGTTGGACACTGTGGTGAGTGGCGCTAGTAGAAAGTTGAGTAATGTTGGGCGCTGTGGTGAGTGGCGCTAGTACTTATGTAGTAGAAAGGTTTGCATCTATTAGTATTACTAGTCTCTTGTCTGCCAGGTAGCGATGTACGCGCATATGGACTGTCTGCATGGGTGGGGTGTACGCATGTTGCTCAGGTGTGTACATAATGCAGGTGTGTGTGTGAGGGTGGGGGCAGGGGGGGGGTGTAGTGTTCAAACGCCGCCCAGTCCCCCGCCCTCCGAAATGATTGTCTCTACAACTGTGTACCGCATAATTGGTTTCCACGTTACATTGTTAATGATTAAGCTGTTTTGTTGTTATTTTGGAGGTGGGATAGCAAGTCAAATAGTGACTGACACCTCTGTGTATTAGTATTGAGAATGCCAACATTTATTTAATATCTCCCACAAAATGTATTAAAAATATGATTATATGATTATGATGTTATGCTAAGGTGAAAATGTGGAAATTCGCATATCAACACCTTGGATGTACCAAGACTTCTTTTTTCAACCTTTTCTAATATAAGACAAAACCTTTTTTGCTTAATGACAATCAATAAAATCGTGTTTGAAATTTGTTGTGCGCGTCAAAATGAGGTTATGGATGTGTGTTAAAATGATATTATGGATGAATGTTATTTGAAAGTTTTTCTCCATTCGTATAAGATCAAAATAAAAAAATGAAGTTAGTTTGTTTTTCAACGCTAACATACGCGCAACCTTCATACGAACATGTACAACTTCTGTTATTATTTGGAATGTTTTCTGCTATTATTATTTGGAATGTTTTCTGCTATTATTATTTGGAATCTTTTCTGCTATTATTATTTGGAATGTTTTCTGCTATTATTTGGAATGATTTCTGCTATTATTATTTGGAATGTTTTCTGCTATTATTTGGAATGATTTCTGCTATTATTATTTGGAATGTTTTCTGCTATTATTTGGAATGTTTTCTGCTATTATTATTTGGAATGTTTTCTGTATTATTTGGAAAGATTTCTGCTATTATTATTTGGAATGTTTTCTTCTATTATTTGGAATGATTTCTGCTATTATTATTTGGAATGTTTTCTGTTATTATTTGGAATGATTTCTGCTATTATTATTTGGAATGTTTTCTGCTATTATTTGGAATGATTTCTGCTATTATTATTTGAAATGTTTTCTGCTATTATTTGGAATGTTTTCTGCTATTATTATTTGGAATGTTTTCACTTTTGATTTCCATGTCACACATGCGGCACACAGTTTCTGAGAACGATCCATTTAACACGAACACTGGTGGAACCTCCCTCTCCCACATCCTCCATATTTTAAACCGACACTGGGCATCATTTGTTTGTCGACAGTGACGCAACATGAAGACAGCGTGTGGTCGCGTGCTCATAGGTGCATGCGCACTCATGCATGCACATACATGCATAGATGCACAACCGTGTATTCACCGAGCAGATCTCGTCTTGGAACACGCTTTTGTTTGGTTTATTTGTTGTTTTACGTCCCAGCAACATCTACGGTCATATCATGACGGGTACCGAGTTGTGGCAGTGCACACTCATGGCGACTTTATAGTGCTGCCCCACTGGGAAACCAGGCCGCCAGCACCATGACCTGACGGGATGGCCGAATGCGTTAGAGCGTCCGTCTCCCGTGTTGGTAGACCGTGGGATCGTGGGTTCGAACCCTAGTCGAGTCAAACCAATGACTTAAACATTGATACTTGTTGCTTCCTAGTCAGGCGCTCGGCATTATTAGGATATGGCAAGGACTGGTTGGCTCAGTGTCAGGATAATGTGACTGAGTGGGATATCAGGTCATGGTGCTAGCAGCCTCGTCTCCCAGTGGGGCAGCACTATAAACTCGCCATGAGTGCGAACTGTCACAAGTCGGTACCTGTCCTGATATGACCTTAGATGTTGCTAGGACATAAAACAACAACAAACAAACAAACCATGACCTGATATCGCACTTAGTCACATTATCCTGACACTGAGCCAACCAGTCCTTGTCCAATCCTAATAATGCAGAGCGCCAGGCTAGGAAGCGACAAGTATCAATTTTTAAGTCATTGGTTTGACTCAACTAGGACTCGAACCCACAAACTCATGGGTTCGGATCTCCTGATCTCCCAAAACAGGAGACAGACGCTCTACTCATTCGGCCATCCCGTCTGGTCTCTTCAACACGCACACACCTCCACCACTGGGGGTGGGTGTGGGTGTGGGGGTGGGGGTCAGGCAACAGTTGGTTGTCATAGGAATGCAACACCAACACAGCACATACTTTTATAATCCTCTATAAGCACTAGCTTGTGCATTTAAAAAAAATGTCACAAGTGTTTATTCATCTGAACAAGTATAGTGTTAGCGCCGGAACACAGGTCACCCAGCCGTTTTACATGCACTCTTGAATTTTACACATGGTTTGGGAGAGTATCCTGCGCTATCACTATGCTTTACGCTCTCGTCAACTACGCTGCATCCACGTTCAATTTGTGCCCAAATTTGCATATTACGACGAGAAGTTCGACGTTTTTCACATTCTCCCTATGCTGACGTCATTACGTCGTAGTGTGACAGGGCCTTTAGTTCCACTTCATAGAGGAGGCCTATTAAAGTCAGTATCTATTCTCAGTCTACGTCATTGGAGTACCTGAGGAGGGCCTTTGGGGCTGAATGAGTAATAGTTACAGCGTGATCCTAGGGACCACTTGCCTTGCTTGGGCCTTGCATGGGCCTTAAAGTTGCATAGTCCGATGTCTTTTAATTTCTTAAATTTTCTGAGATAAATACATTAAATTGATCATTATAATCTACTTTACTTTATGTTGACGTAACTTTTAATTCAAATGGATATTTTGGAGATATTTGAAGTGACAACGGGCCAAATTAATTTTGGCAAGCACACTATAACTCTGACACCGTAGGCTTATGCAATAACATATTCTATTAAACTGACTCAGCATACCCTTCTATGTGGCAATAAATGCTTAAAAAGTGTGCCGGTATCTCAGTTAGCTATGTAGAATCAAATCTAGGTGAGTGCTTTGGTTTTTGGAAAGCATTTGTTTCTGCGTAGAAGGCAATACTGAGTCAATTTTACAGAACCTGTTATTGCAGAATTCTATGGTGTCCGAGTTTTGGCAAGCCTGCCAAAACTAATTTTACATGTTTGCACTCAAAATATCTAAAAAGTTTACCATTTAAAATAAAAGTAACTTTGAACTAATGTAAAGTAGATACTAGTGATCGATCTAATATATTTATCTCAGAAAAAATACAGAAATTCAAAACCATCGGACTATGCAACTTTAACTTCAGGACAGTCATATTCGCTCAATATACATGTGGGTAAGTCAAGATTTGCTACTGCCCCTTTAACTCTTTAAGGATAGGAGCGCCTTGCTGCACCTGCAGATTTCGAACACTTACAGTTTGGGTGCATCTGAATGCACCCGCAATCGGGTAGCACTGTATTTCTGATATGATCTACAAATTATCAGAAAAGAATATCTAGAAAAGCAATTCAACTACAGGCGCACCAGGGCGGTACGTGTGCGGAATTTGCGGACGCACCCAGACGCTCACGTCCTTAAAGGGTTAATGTCAAAGATCTCCCATGTTATTTATTGGGGACTACTTGCCAAGTCTTTTTTTTTTATAATTTTTTATTGAGGCTGTATTTATACTGTCCATAGCATATAAGCCCGGGTACCCAGGCTTGTTTTCAATGCTGGCCAGTTGTAGTGTTGGTGTTATCTTACCACACAGTAGCTGCTGATAAGGTATTTGATTGCCTGCATTTCAGTAGCAGATAGATAATTGGTTGGTATGGTTAATAGCTTATGTTAGTTTTTTGGGGATTTTCTTGGCATAATGTATTTATTTATTAATAATAGTGACATCAGGTTTTACACGTGGGCAGACAGGAAGTGTATCTGGGCAGGTCACAGCACACACACACATACATACACACACACATACACACACCGCCCCCTCTATATTGACATGCGGTATCTAGTTACTGACGTGTATACGTCACGGACGTCATTAACCACATTTAAGCTAATCTCCGGGTCCCAGAATGCAAATGCCCCTCAGGGTAGAATACGAATGAAAGCGGTGAATAGATCAGCGCCCTGGCGGCGTATGAATTAACTAGATTCAATGAGGCATTCCACCTACAGAAACTACCAGCTTAGCGATCCGCTACGCCGTCGGTTAAGACCGCTACACTGCCGAACAATGCCGCCGCTATCTTGCTATTCGGAGTGTGTCGGTTAGAGTCGCTACACTGCAGCTAATGGCCGCCGCTACGTTGCTATTCGAAGTGTATCGGTTAGAGCTACACTGCAGCTAATGGCCGATGCTAGATTGCCATTCGGAGTGTATCAGTTAGGGCCGCTCCACTGGAGCTAATGGCCGATGCTAGGTTGCCATTCGGAGTGTGTTGGTTAGGGACGCTACACTGCATCTATTAACCGATGCTAGGTTGCCATTCGGAGTGGTCTGGTTAGGGCCACTACACTGGAGCTAATTGCCGACGCTAGGTTGCCATTCAGAGTGTATCAGTTAGTGCCACCACACTGGAGCTAATGGCTGACGCTAGGTTGCCATTCAGAGTGTATCAGTTAGGGCCACTACACTGGAGCTAATGGCCGACACTAGGTTGCCATTCGGAGTGTATTGGTTAGGTCCGCTACACTGCAGCTAATGGCCGCCACTACGTTGCCATTTGGAGTATGTAATGGACAAAATGCACAGTTTGATTGAACCAGTAAGCATCATTGAACCTGACCTAATGGTTATAACGCACGTCCTAGAATGACAGACACGTGAGTTCGAATCCCGGTCCAGGCAGTGAGTGAGTGAGTGAGTGAGTGGGTGAGTGAGTGAGTTAGTGTATGATTGAGTGAGTGGGTGGGTGGGTGAGTGAGAGAGTGAGGCCTAGAGTGAGAGACAGAGAAGAAGCGAAAGACAGAGGGGGAGAGGGAGAGAAGGGGAGAGAAAGAGAATCGGCTGGAAAAGAAATGGACAAGGGCATAAAAGCTTGGGCGCCCATATGAGTACGTCTGCGCGCGTGTCCTAGTTTCTGCCGATGCGCATGCGTGAATGCGCACAGCGTGCATTTTGCATGAGAAGGGATTGCACGCAAAACCTGTTAGCAGCATCAATAACACATGAACCACTACTGCATGAAACAATGCAAGAAAACGCCACTACAGACTAGCGTATAGTATACACCATGTACAACTGATTAACGTATCAATAACGCTAATTATTCACGGCAAAGCCCGCCCTACATACACCATGGTTCCCGACTACCCCGCTGTCTGCACACCGCGAAGCTGTAACGTCGTCTGGCTACTGCTGATTTCTCACAAGTTGTTTGTTTGTTGTTGTTTTACGTCCAAGCAACATCTAAGGTCATATCAGGACCGGTAACGCCGTGTGACAGTGCTCACTCATGGTGACTTTATAGTGCTGCCCCACTGGAAGACCAGGGTGCCAGCATCATGACCTGATATCCCACTCAGTCACATAATCCTGACACTGAGCCAACCAGTCCTTGCCCTATCCTAATAATGCCGAGCGCCAGGCTAGGAAGCGACAAGTATCAATTTTTTTACTCGACCAGGGTTCGAACCCACGACCCCATGGTCTACCAACACGGGAGACGGACTCTCTAACTCATTCGGCCATGCCGTATGGTCCTTTCTCAGAAGTAAAGAGGATGGTAGGATAAAACTAACATGTGATCACACATATATGTGCTCTATATATCTCTTATGGGAATATAAACATGGACACTACCACTTATCAGTTCTCTTCTATATATACTGTCATAGCGGTTAGTTCCTGCTTCTGCCACTATGGCGCCACCTGTGAGTGGCTCCTGGCCACACTGATTCCAGCTGTGTCTGGTCACTACCGCCTCCAGACCTGATATATATACAAAGAGGGATTGCCGACGCATTGTCATTTAGTGTTCGGTGGGCTTTGGTGTGAATGTATGCATTGAGTCAGCGGTAGATCTACCCGCCTCCATTAGGGTTGGTTGGTTGGTTGGTTGTTGGAGTTTTACGTCCTGGCAAATCTAAGGTCATACCAGGACGAACACCGACTTGTGACGTTGCACACTAAGGACGATTTTATAGTCCTGCCCCACTGGTAAACCGTCTCCCGTTCTGGTAGATCGTGGGTTCGAACCCTGGTCCAGTCAAACCAATGACTTAAAGATTGATAGGCCTACTTGTCGCTTCCTAGCCTGATGCTCGGCATTATTAGCATAGGGCAAGGAGCAGTTGAATGAGGAAGACACAATCGTCCACGATTGAAATTTCTCCTCCTTAATCAACTAATTACACATACATAAAGAAAATTGAATAAATACATATTGATCAAATGCATAATGCTGTTATATTCTGAACCTAAAGCAAGGACTTTTGTAACTAGAGACGCCATTGTGTTCAGTGTGTTTTCGACTTAGCGCAGATGCTATAATATTGGGTCAGTTTGTAGCTAAATCCCTAAAGGATATTGACCCTTAAGGCCCGGTCACATACACGTTAGTGTATTTGACCGGGCCTTGAGGCTTTTTTCGGCAACAAGTTGAAGAAAATGCTATAGGACTCAGAGGAACACCTTAACGAGAATCACAAATGGGGAATCTGATTGAGACCCAGGGAATGAATCCCCAATGATGTAACTGGCTCCTGCCAAACATCTCTCCGTTCGGCAACGGGCGGCTTAATTAATAACCAAACAATGGAAACAGTAATATCTTATTGAAAAGCTCTAAAACAGTAATATCTTATTGAAATGCTTTAAAAAAATTTTGTACGTGAATGATAACATGAACTAAACCAACGTATCGAGTTTGAAAGATACTAACCTGTTTGGTTTTGTCATAAATGGAGAAAATCTGCTGGAGCTGGTCATAACATATCCTCCTGCTTTGAGCTGATTATGCTAATTGCTGGACCTGGATGTCCTTCCTTCTCCCTGGGCTATGAGTAGCCAGAGCCATAATACCAAGGTAAAATATATATATACATGGGGGTGTGAGTAAAAATATAAAATGCTGACAACTCTGTAGGTCAGGACCATACATAATATATATATATATATATTAACATCAAACACTGACAACCATTTGAATGTAAAGATCATACATATATATATATATATATATATATATATATATATATATATATTCATCCAGTGTGTGGCGCGAGGGGGCCACCCGTATACAACTCCCCGACAACTGGGGGGGGGGGCACTCCACCAATGCGCTGATGGAGGAAGTAGCAAAGTATATATGTTCCCTTAGCATTTATACTCATATAATGCGTTATACATCACATATATATGTATACGTATAAACATATATCCATAGATCAGGACTACAATCATACATATGATATATATGATACACATTTATATGATATATATGATATATATGTATGTGTGTACATAAAACACTGACAACCCTCCGAAGGTAAGGATCATATAATATATATATATAAATATATGTATATATATATATTTCTGTGTGTCTACATACAACACTGATAAACCGATATACATATATGTATATATGTATATATGTATATATGTGTATATGTGTATATGTGTATATGTATATATGTATATATGTATATATGTATATATATATATATATATATATGATCGATCCTGCTCAGTGGACCCATTTGCAGTTTGGGATATTTTCTGTTACAACCAGTGGTCTACGACTGGTTCATCAAAGGCTATGGTATGTGCTGTCCTGTCTGTGGGAAAGTACATATAAAAGACCTTTTGCTGCTTATCAGAAAGAGTAGTGTATGTGGCGGCTGCGGGCTTCCTCCAAAAAGAAATATGTCAGAATGACCATATGTTTGACGTCCAATAGCCGATGATGAAAATCAATGTGCTCTAGAGGCATCGTTAAATAAAACAAAATTGTTGTGTGTTTGTGTGTATCAACATAAAACACTGACATCAACATAAAACACTGTGTGTGTATATGTGTGTCTGTGTGAACATAAAACCCTGAGAACCTTCTGGAGGTCAGGACCATATAGCATATATACACATCATCATCATCATCATCATGCTGTCGGTCACAATGTGACAAAGACTGCTTTCATTACTTGACTGTCGCTCTCCATTTAGCTCTCTGCTGCGAGAGTGATGTCCGTGAGTCGGTCTTAATGTCTCTCACTGTCTCAGCTTCAGGTTTCTCTTGATGGTATCCTTGAACCAGAGACGATGGCGCCCTCTCTTTCTGTAACCAGTTTCTGTACACACACACACACACATATATATATATAGTATAGTTATACGAGTCTTACCTGGGTATAGATGATGGATAACTGTTGTTTTCCCGAGGTATAAGCCTCGGGTAGACGTGGGCTAGGGAGAAGGAAGCACATCCGGGTCCAGCAATCTTTACCTACTTATTCAGGATAAAAATGATCTTTCAATACAATGGATACTATGATTTTCCCGTAACCAACGGAATAGACGTGGTAGGGTGTGGTGGGCGGGCCCTAGCACACGTCTACCCGAGGCTTATACCTCGGGAAAACAACAGTTATCCATCATCTATACCCAGGTAAGACTCGTATAACTATACTATTTTACCTTGGTATACAGCCTCAGGCTAGCCTCAGGCTAGGGAGACTTTTACATAATTCATTTTTATCCTTAATATCATTCATTCTTATTATAACATGTTTATGTGTCATTGTATTAGTAATTGTATCATTCAAAGTTTTTGTTCTCACCTATTCTTGTTAGTTGGTGAGCAGGTGCATTGCAATGCCGGTAGGCTTTTCTAGTCGTTTGTTGTAATGTTTTGCAAACGATTTAGCTGTCTTCCAGCCTGCGTGCGCTAGTATTCTTTTTACCGAAATGCCGAGCAAACGTGCCTTGGACACCATGGCACCTCTGGTTGAGTGGGAAGAGTATTTGCCCGTATCCACTCCAGCCAATTTCAACACCGTGATTGTCCATCTGGCAAGGGTGTCTCTTGAAATTGCCTTATGTGGCTTTATGAAGCTCACTAATAGTTGTTGTGATACACGTAAGTGCTTTGTCTTGGATATATAAGCCTGTATGGCTGTCACAACACATAATTTCCGATCATTTGGGAAGTAATCTAAGTGAACCGTAGATAAAGGGTCACCTAACGTGTTTGATTTGAGCAAATGTGCTAAATCAAACGTAGCTTGTTTCTTGTCTATGTCTAATCCAGTTAAGGATAAAGCAACAATCGTTTGTCCTCTGTGTCCCGTTACTAAAAGTAACAACACTGCAACCTTAAAACCTAATTGTTTTATATCTAACAAAGAGTTGTGAGGCCAAGCCTGAAACAACTTAAATACTATAGAAACATCCCAAAAGTGACTATACTTTGGTTTTGGAGGATTCCTTTGATAAATTGACCGAAGTAGATAATGAAGGACATAATGTTTACCAACTGTTTCGCCGTCAATTCTAGGTAATATAATTGATAACGCGCATCTTGCCGCATTGACCGCCCCAAACCCCTAGTCCCTCATCCTCTAGAGAACGAAGAAAACGGGCTACTTGTGCAATTGTTGGATTTGTTTGTTTGACTTTCATTAGCAAACAATGTACACCCCATTTCTTAAATATGTTGTGTACATTTTTGCAGTTCCTGCTGAGTAACCTTATGTAATTAAAAATGTCATAAACCTGTGTTCCGAAAAGGAATGCCAGAAGGGGTGTTGTTAACACATCTCCGCGAACCATCAATGCTTAAAATTTTTCCCCTTGCGTGTAGGAAAAGTATAGAGTTTGTGTCTGGTAAGGCTAAAACTTCCAAGCCTTGCTGCGTGTCACAATTGGGGACTATTAAAGCCCTGCTTGCTACTCTGCCGATTAGGCTGAATGTAATAAATTGTATCTTCCCAAATTAAAGAGAAAACATTTTTCGAATTTCCCAAAAGGTATGCTCTGGATACCATGAGACCAATTCTATAATATGTTATTATTTCCAGAGGCCAAAGATTTTATATTTGGCTTTCCCCATTCCAAATTAATTATGTTCTTTAATTATATGGGTTGGACATTGTCCCTCCCATGTTGCGAATGGAAGCCATTGCTGTAGTACTATCTGTCAACATTCTGACATAGCATCTGGGTATGCAGACTAAACTACATTACCCTAAACACACTATTCTCCAGTCTAGACCATTAATATGATCTACCCTTCTTCATGAAGGTATTGGCCTTCAAAAAACCCTTTAGTTCCATCTTATGCTAAATTCTTAGCTATTTGCTGCAAACTTAACTTTGTAAATTTTGTACATTAATCATTACTTTCAACTGCGCATCCAATTAATCATCAAGATACGGGAACCGAAAGGTCCTTCCCGCTGTATGAGCGAACAAATTGTTGTTTTTGGAGCTTAGTAAATAAGCGAGAATTACGAGCTAAACCATTGGTAAACAAGTAAATTCATATAGTTGTTCATTTCAAATAAACCGTAGCAAATTTTTGTCTGTATCCTGAATTTGTTTGTAACTACCTGTGAGCAGGTCAACAGTAACTGACCCATAAGAAATGACCCATGTATGTATGGAACAAATTTCATTTATTTTTACCTTTTGGAAAAACCTGTTTCCGTGGCCATGTGAGTTTGCGGTGCAACCTCTACTTGTTCTCTTTGAGATTTAGCTGAGAGCATTGCTCCAGCTTCTTGAGCCGCTTCTCCATTCATGGATAGTGGGCGTCTGGCCTGCTTCCCTCCTGTAACGTAGAGTGTGGCAGGGAAGCTTAAACCATCACCTCTGGTGAGGACTATTTATCATCGTCAATGGGATCTTCGGGCTTACAGCCCTTCGTATCCCACAAACCCTTAACTCACAAATGTGTAAGGATCAATGAATTTCATAGTTTTCAACCAACTGTTTGTTTGTTGTTGTTTTTCGTTCAGGAAAATCTAATCCTATCCAGACGGGTAGCGTTTATAACGTATATACCCATGGCTAATAAAGCCAAAGTACCTCTCCGGTCCGTACCGATCAATGAAACTCAGAGTGTTCAACCAACTGTTTGTTCGCTGTTGTTTCTCGTCCTGGAAAAAATGTATAAACATATCCAGACGGGTACTGTTTGGTACAAACCCATGGCTAATAAAGGCCAAAGTACCTCT
This sequence comes from Branchipolynoe longqiensis, assembly GCA_030323885.1. Lineage (NCBI taxonomy): Eukaryota > Metazoa > Annelida > Polychaeta > Phyllodocida > Polynoidae > Branchipolynoe > Branchipolynoe longqiensis. The sequence continues at coordinate 175,500,703 of CM059186.1, forward strand.
CAGGTCCGAAAAACCTGTAACTCTCAATTGAAAGTTTGAGTGTACCCAAACAGCGAGATGTGGCTTGAGCCAACCTCGCTTTCCGTTTCTAACGGGGTACCAAACGTGATGTGGTTATAACCATAATCGGTGTTCGCTCGTTCACGGGCGGGTTACTGCAATGAGGCTTCAGCCTAACTCTCTCTTTGGTTTGGCCCCGGCCGGTATCCCGGGGGAGGTATTGTGATGAGGCTTCAGGCAACCTCGTTCTCCATTTTGCCACTAGCTTTAAAAAACTAATACGGCCCCAGCCATCACTGCTCGCCGTTAGGCAACAGCGGCTTAACATTATGTGGGCTCTGGCAAGCTCGCTCTCCATTCGGTCACGGGCGGCAATACTGGTGTTGGAGAACGTATTCACACCGTTCCAACACAGGCGTGTAGCCTAAGTGTAATGTCATATGGTAACCGTATGGAAACCAACCTCCATGAGGTGTAGAACTCCATGAGGTGTAGAACGCAATGTGGCTTCAGCCAACCTCGGTCTCCGCTCGAATACGGGCGGGTTAAACGTAAAGTGGATTTAACCACAACGCTCTCCATTTGCCAACGAGTGTCACAACGTAATGTGGCTTCAGCCAACATGTCTCTGCGCTCGGCAACGAGCGGCTTAACGTTATGTGGCTTCAGCCATCATCTCCTTTCATTCGCAAATGTAATGTGGCTTCAGCCAACATCGCCCTCCGTGTAGAAACGGTTTTCAGCCTTCTCGGCCTAAACTGGATGTGGCTTCAGCCAACACCTCTCCCCGTTATAACAGGCTACCACGTTACGTGGTTGTAACCATCGGCCCTACCCGCCGGTGACGGGCGGGCTACCGTGATGAGGCTCAGCCAACATCATGCACTTCCATGTCTTCCAAGTCCCGAATCAACCGTACCTCATGGTCGGTCTCCCCGTCTGGGTCGGAAGGGATTATAGTCTCGGGCTGAGACGACGGCAAAGCCGTCCATCCTGGAGAGGAGTAAAAATCCTTCTCCGGGCGAGCCGCAGGAGCTAATGCCCTTGCCATACTCCGCTTCGTGGCCATCGGCATCTGTCACAATCAAATGTGTACAGTACCGGAATTTGACTAAACGTCACAGGAGGTGATCAAACCAACATCTGTGCGTTTAGTGGTGTTAAAGAAGTATTTATACCGTCTCAACACAGGCGTGATAAGCTAATGTATTGGCGAAGGTTGTCAGTGTTAACACCGAAACCAAACGCGGGGTCGGGACCAGTGTATCGGCCCGCCCACCTCTCTGTTTCATACACTTCTCCCTCCTGCGGCTTCTGCGCCAGCAAGTTGGAGAAAATGCTACAAAACTCGGAGGAACGCCTAAAAAATGTATTGTGGGGAGTCTATAAAAGAAACCCAGGATCATCCTCAGCGTGACTCTTTATGAGAGTCCGAGAGAAAATCCACTTGGAGATGCGGTTTCACCCTGCAGCTTTCGCTTTCATCTCTACCCGCATTCCACGGGTGCAACAACCAATCAGTATCGGTTTTGTATTGTATACCAAGGCTCTTTGGCCAGTCACCATCATTTTATCCGTTTGTAAACATACCTATCTCAGACAGACTTACGAAGTTCTAAACTTCCAAAAAGATGCCATAATGCATAACAAACTATCTTCATACAGTTTGTATTAATACTTACAGTGAATACAATACTCCAGCCTTATGTCAACTGTCAGTGACTGCTTTCCTCCTGAGTAATTTAGTAAGCTTTTCAATTATTCGTTTCCTCCAGTGTTCTTGGGTTTAACCGAAATATAAATAAATATAAATAATATCGTAAGTAGCGAACTCCGGGTCGGCAAGGCACACGGAATATTCAGTGTGGCAGAAGTGCAGCCATCAGTGCATCAATGGGGCTGAAAACTCCCCAAAACAAGAAAACACGGGCCACGCCGACTCGAAAACCGTACCGGAATTCGGAACGGTAAAACGCTAATAATTCCGAAAATAAAGTCGCCACCTAACTAAAACTCACACAAAGGACGTTATTGTCCTTAATAAAGAAATTTGTGGAACGGTTAACCCGTAATATAAGTCGTTCCTTAGCGAACGACGAATGAACTAAACGAAGTAATCGAGCGAAAATGGGGGATTTAAGCGAACAACGCACCCAACGCAAAAAGCCGACTCGAAAACTAGCGAACCGGACTTTCGTTACGGTTAAACGCTAATAATTGCGAAAATACAGTCGCCACCTAGCTAAAACTCGCACAAAGGACGGTAATGTCCTTAATAAAGCAACGTGTGCAAAATAATCCGCGAAATCCAGGTATTTGTGGAGAAATTCGTAGAAAAATATCGCTGAACAACTCGCGTACGTACATGTACCACGAGATTCTTATGCTAATTGCTGGACCCGGATGTGCTTCCTTCTCCCTAGCCTGAGGCTAGCCTGAGGCTGTATACCGAGGTAAAATATATATATATATATATATATTTATATATATAGATATATGGATGTGATTATGGGTGTCAACATAAAACACTGACAACCCAGAGGTGAGGACGAATGCGGTGTAACTGCCTTTTCCAATTACACTCTCATCCCCTACATCCGGTCTCGTTCTGAGGGTACCCAAGTGGTCGCGTTATGGATGTCCTCTCGGGTTACTGTCGTCAAAAGCCGGCTTGCCCTTCTTGCATGTGTCACGGCCTCAGGCAGGGGCGGCACAAACCTAGCTATCTGACTTATACTTTATAGCCAGCTAGCTGACTTGTAGCCAACTAGCTGACTTTTAGCCAACTAGCTGACCCGCTAGCTGACTTGTAGCCTGGTGCACAACTGGTTCATCAAAGGCTGTGGTATGTGCTGTCCCATGTTTGGGAAAGTGCATATAAAAGACCCCTTGCTGCTTATCAGAAAGAGTAGCTTATGTGGCGGCAGCGGGTTTCCTCCAAAGAAATATATCAGAATGACCAAATGTTTGACGTCCAATAGCCGATGATAAAAATCAATGTGTTCTAGAGGCGTTGTTAAATAAAGCAAGCTTTCCTTTGTAACCTGGTGGCCTGCGCAGCTCCAACCACTCTAGTGCCGTCTACTTGAACTTCCCAGACATGCGCACAGCCTCCCTCATTAAAGGAACGCATGCAGTGTCTTATCATGATCGGTATGTTGGTCAGAATCACATAGCGACAGATACATGCAGTGTCTTATCATGACCGGTATGTTGGTCAGAATCACATAGCGACACATGCATGCAGTGTCTTATCATGATCAGTGGCTTGGTCAGAATCACAGAGCGACAAATGCATGCAGCATCTTATCATGATCGGTGGGTTGGTGAGAATCACATAGCAACATATGTATGCAGAGTCTTAATACTTTTATCATGTCCAGTGGCTTGGTCAGAATCACATAGCGACAAATGCATGCCGCATCTTATCATGATCGGTGGGTTGGTTAGAATCACATAGTGACAGATGCATGCAGTGTTTTATCATGATCGGTGGCTTGGTCAGAATCACATAGCGACAGATGCATGCAGAGTCTTATCATGATCGGTGTATTGGTCAGAATCACGTCGCGACAATGTGCAGTCTGGCGTCCAATTACCCGGCATTATATTTGTATCAGATGAATGGGAATTATTGGGTGGAAGGATGGAGTTATGCATGTATGGAGACGGAAGGGCGGAATATGGGCTTAGGAGGGTGTAGACAGGTAGTAGACCACGATAGGTGGACATTATTAAGCACACAGGGAAGCATACACAAACACGGGTAAATATATAGGTAAGCACACAGGTAAGCACACAGGTAAGCACACAGGTAAACACACAGGTAAACACACAGGTAAACGCACACAACCATGGGTAAACAGACCAGGTAAACACACAGGTAAACACACACAAACACGGGTATACACATACATGTAAACACAAGGGTAAGCACACAGTTAAACACACACAAACATGGGTAAGCAAACAGGTAAACACACAGGTAAACAGACAAGTAAATAAACAGGTAAACACACAGGTAACACACAGGTAAACACACAGGTAAACACACATGTAAAACACAGGTAAACACACCGATAAACACACAGGTAAACACACAGGTAAACAGACAAGTAAATACACATGTAAACACACATGTAAACACGCAGGTAACACATAGGTAAACACACAGGTAAACACACAGGTAAACACACATGTACACACACGTAAACACACATGTAAACACACAGGTAAACACACCGATCAACACACAGGTAAACACACAGGTAAACACACAGGTAAACACACAGGTAAACATGGGTAAACAAACAGGTAAAACATACAAGCACAGGTATAATGATACAGGTAAACACACATGTAAACACACAAACACAGGTAAACACACACAAACACGGGTAAACACACACAAACACGGGTAAACACACAGGTTACCAGACACAAACATTGGTACACACAGGTAAGCATCCAGGTAAATACACACAAACACAGTTAAACACATAGGTAAATACACATATATGCACACGTACACACAGGTAAGCACAAGATAAACACAGATCTGTGTATGAGTTGGGAAGAGAATGGAGACATACGGCATATGAGGAAGTAAACAGATAGTAGACACAGACAGGTGAACATTATTAAGCACACAGGTAAGCACACACATAAACACAGGTAAATACAGAGGTTAACACACAGGTGAGCACCCATATAAACAAACATGCAAACACATAGGCAAACACATAGACAAGCAGACAGGAAACACACAGGCAAGCACACTGGTAAGCACAAGATACATACACATGTAAACACACAGGTAAACACAATATATATACACAGGTAAGCACACAGGTAAGCACAAGATAAATACACATGTAAACACACAGGTAAACACAATATAAATACACAGGTAAGCACACAGGTAAACACAATATAAATACACAGGTAAGCACACATGTAAACACAAGATAAAAACACACACGAGGTAAACACAATATAAGTACACAGGTAAACACACAGGTAAGCACACAGGTAAAGACAATGTAAACACACAGGTGAGCGCACATGTACCACAATATAAATACACAATTAAGCACACATGTAAACACAAGATAAATACACAGCTACGCCCACAGGTAAACACAGAATAAATACACATCCAAGCACACAGTTAACACAATATAAATACATGGGTAATCACACAGGTATTTATATTTTTTTAACTGTGTGCTTGGATGTGTATTTATTCTGTGTTTACCTGCGGGCGTGTTTACTTGTGGGTAATCACAAAGGTAAACACGATATAAATACACAGGTAATCACACGTGTAAACAAAAGATAAATACACAGGTACACACACAGGTAAGCACACAGGTAAACACAATATAAACACACAGGTAAGCACACATGTAAACACAATATAATACACAGCTAAGCACACATGTAAACACAAGATAAATACACAGCTAAGCACACAGTTAAACACAGAATAAATACACAGCCAAGCACACAGTTAAACACAAAATAAATACACAGGTAAGCGCACAGGACTTTGGAGGGCTCAGACATACAAAAAAAGGTGAACATTACTAAGCACACAACTAAACACACAGGTAAGCAGTCAGGTAAGCATGCATATAAACCAGGGGCGTAATCGATTAATCAACTCGGGTCACCCGAGCTACTTTTTGCCACATGCGCACATCCTACAGACTCGGGTTGAATAAACTAATACGCTCGGGGTGGAAAAAATTGTTGCTTAATCTAAAACTTAATATTTGTTTCCAATAACCGATATAGGTACAGCAAAATAGGAATTAAAGTATTTTATGATTGTAGACGTTGACAATCTGGGTTATACAAAAAAAAAGCATTAAAACAACACTTATGACGTGTACTGGTAGCTGTTATCCTACAGGTACCAGCACAAATGTGACGTCATCGCTCCTAGCAAACCCCAGCCAAGAGGTGGGTTACTGGGGTCGGGTCATTTTGCACATGGCACATGTATTTCGACTCCACTGGCGGTGTTCGATTTGAAATTCTGACGACACGTGTCACCCTAGTCGCCCGGGTCGTGTTAATCGATTACGGCCCGGGGGAACACACATTAACAAGGTAACCCACCTACGTAAGCACACATATACATATAGGTAAAGACGCGTGTAAGCTCCTAGGTAAACATACACTTGGACGGATAAATCTATAGGTAGGCAGACAGTCAGGAGGACAGGTAAGTAGTACATTACGGCTCGGTGTCAGGATAATATGACGGAATAGGATAATGTGACTGAGTGGGATATTAGTTCATGGTCTTATTTCCCAGTGGGGCAGTACTATAAAGTTGCCATGAGTGCACACTGTCACAAATCGGTACCCATCCTGATATGACCTATGTTGCCAGGGCATAAAACTCCAACAACCAACCACCACAACGACATACTCCATGTCTTATTAAGTACCATTTCCACTATCGCTCTGTGTTATCTTCATCAACTCCTCCAACACCGCCCCACTAGGTTTTGTGCTGGTATTTGTGTGGGTTTCTTTTGTGGTGGCGGAGGAGGGGGGGGGGGGGGTTTGAGGGGTCATAAACCGGCTGTCACACATCACCGGATTGTGTGGTTCAGGTCCCTCAGAGTGCCCTCGCTTCTGCGCATGCGCAGAATCTAATAAATGGCCAATCGATTAATACGGGCGATCGGTCATCCCAGTCGTCAAATTCAAATGAACACGCGAGTGGAGTCGACAAATACACGTGCCATGTGCAAAAAAAGAATAACTTAGATTAATTAAATGGAAATAGAGGTAAACTGGGCCATCATAAAATACTTTAAATCCTATTTTGCTGTATTTTTATCGGTCATAAAAAAAAAGAACCCAGGTGGTGATAAGTATCAAAATGTATTAAAATGTGTCAAAGTGTTGCGACATCGGGTCTATGAACGATATGAAACGGACATGAAACGGACAGCCAACGGACAAAACAAACTCGAACCGGACCAGAACCGTACACGTCAATCCGACAGCATTCGTTCCTAGTTTTGTGCGTGTTCAAAACTTGAATGGACACAAACCGGATTTTGTTCGGTTTCTGTCCGCAGGGTGTGCAGGGTGTGCGGTGAGGGAGGGTGTGCACGCGTAGGGTGCGCGGTGAGGGCGGGCATGCGTGCGCAGGGTGCGCAGTGAGGGCTGGAGTGCGCGCGCAGGGTGTGCAGTGAGGGCGGGGGTGCGCGTGCAGGGTGCGCGGTGAGGGTGGAGGTGAGTGCGCAGGGTCTGCGGTCAGGGCGGGAGTGTGCGCACAGGGTGCGCGGTGAGGGAGGATGTGCACGCGGGTGGGTGGTGAGGGCGGGAGTGCGCAGGGTGTGCAGTGAGGGCGGGGGTGCCCGCGCGGGGTGTGCGGTGAGGGCGGGGCTGCGCGCGCAGGGTGCGCAGTGAGGGCGGGCGTGCGTGCGCAGTGAGGGGCGCGGAGACGCTGGGTCTGGGTCGTAACAGAGGCCGTAATCGATTAACACGACCCGGGCGACTCGGATCACCCGAGTCGTCAGAATTTCAAATAGAACACCGCGAGTGGAGTCGACAAATACAAGTGCAAAACGACCTGACCCTAGTAACCCACCTCTTGGCTGGGGTTTGCGAGGAGCGATGACGTCACATCTGAGCTGGTACCTGTAGGATAACCGCTACCAGTATGATTCCTACGTGTTGTTTTAATGATTTTCTTTTTAATAACCCAGATTGTCAGCTTCTACAATCATAAAATACTTTAAATCCTATTTTGCTCTACATATATCGATTATTGAAAAAAAGCTATTAAGCCATAGATTAAGCAACCATTTTGCCCACCCCGAGCGTATTCGTTTGTTCAACCCGAGTCTGTAGGATGTGTGCATGAGCCAAAAAGTGGCTCGGGTGACCCGAGTTGATTAATCGATTATGCCCCGACTGTGCGTGCGTCTCAGAGGGCAGGCGCATGCGCAAGAGACAATGAGCAGGGCAGGGAGTTGGCGGCTTTGTGACTGTGAGTGGTATTCGTGAGGGTCTCACCAATCCCGCCTATGTGCTTAGGTGGGTGTGTTGTAAATAGGTGTGGTGATGTGTGATGGTGTGTGTGTGAAGGGTGCGTATGATGGGTGTGTGATGGGTGTGTATGATGGTTTGTGTAATGGGTTTGTGTGATGGGTGTGTATGATGGTGTGTGTAATGTGTGTGTGTGTGTGATGGGTGTGTATGATGGTTTGTGTAATGGGTGTGTGTGATGGGTCTGTATGATGGTGTGTGTGATGAGTGTGTCTGATGGTGTGTGTAATAAGTGTATGTGATGGGTTTGTGTGATGGGTGTGTGTGATGGGTGTGGTGATGGGTGTGTCTGATGGTGTGTATGATGAGTGTGTATGATGGTGTGTGTAATGAGTGTGTGATGGGTGTGTGTGATGGGTGTGTATGATGGTGTGTGTGATGGGTGTGTATGATGGTGTGTGTGATGCGTGTGTATGATGGTGTGTGTGATGCGTGTGTATGATGGTGTGTGTAATGAGTATATGTGATGGGTGTGTGTCATGGGTGTGTATGATGGTATGTGTGGTGGGTGTGTATGATGGTGTGTGTGATGCGTGTGTATGATGGTGTGTGTAATGAGTGTATGTGATGGGTGTGTGTGTCATGGGTGTGTCTGATGGTGTGTGTGATGAGTGTGTGTGATGGTGTGTGTAATGAGTGTGTGTAATGAGTGTGTGGGAGGGGTGTGCAGCATCACGTTGGTGACATTACATTCTTACACATAATTTATTTACTTTGCACAGCCTGCAATGTCCGAAGTTATCACAGATAATTAAAGAATAATGATCTAGTTAGTTTCTCTCCTTTTCTCCATCTCTTAAACGAAAACCAAACGGAAGCTCATTCCTGACTGACGAAGCATAATGATGTTATTTAGTGCCGAATTACAGGGCCCGTTGGCCGAATCGGTAGAGCGCGGGTCTCGCGTGTGGGAGATCGGGACTTCGGTTCCCAGTCGAGTCAAACCAATTACTTATAAAATTGATACTGGTCGCATCCTAGCCTGGCGCTACGCATTATTAGGATAGGGCAAGGACTGGTTAGCTCAGTGTCAGGATAACGTGACTGAGTGGGATATCGGGGCATGGTGCCGGCAGCCTGATTTCCCAGTGGGGCAGCATTATAAAGTTGTCATGAGTAAGCACTGTCATAAGTCGGTTCCTGTCCTGATATGACCTTAAATATTGTCAGGACGTAAAACTCCAACAACCAGCCAACTAGTGCCGAATGATTCTTGGAAGGTTCGAGTTCATTATATTTCTTCCATGTTCGCTAATATATATTTCTGGATATGAAACTACAGATGGCATGTTGAAATTGTTATCCATGGATAACAATTTGCAGTCTGACTCTCTATTCAGATCCGACTAGCTCTGTCAGTCACTTCGAAATATATCATTTATTGCTTAGGTAGGTATACAAGACTGGCTGCTCAGGACTGCATAGTCCGATAGCTTTATATTCATGCCATTCGTTTTAGAACAAATATATTAGCCTGATTGCTATAAATAATCTACCCTAGATTCAAGCTGCATAGTCCGATGAAAACAACAAATTTTCAAAACTAAAACAATTATCTAGATTTGATTCTACATAGCTAACTTAGATACTGGTGTTCTTATTAAGCATTTGTCGTCACATATAAGGGAATACTGGGTCAGTTTAAGAGAATCTGTTACTAGAGAAGCCTATGGTGTCAGAGTTTTGGCAAACTCGCCAAAATTAATTTAGTATATTTGCACTTCAAATATATCAAAAGTTAGCCATTTAAAATAAAAGTTACCGCAAACTAAAGTAATGTAGATTATAATGATCAACCTAATATATTTATCTCAGAAAACTTACCGAAACTGAAAACCATCGGACTATGCAATTTTAATCTGAAGAACATTAGATTTTAAACGGCCAACTTTTGAGATATTTGAAGTGCAAACACGTCAAATTGATTTCAGTAAGCGGGTCAAAACTCTGACACCATTCGGTTCTGCTACAGGAACAGGTTCTATTAAATTGACCCAGTATTCCCTTCTATGCAACAACACATACTTAAAGCTGCATAGTCAGATGAAACATCAAATTTTCGAAACTAAAACAATTATTTAGATTTTATTATACATATCTAACTTCGATAATGATGCAAATATTAAGTATGCGTTGTCCCGGAAATGGGAATACTGAGTCTATTTAAGAGAATGTGTTACTGCAGAAGCCTAAGGCGTCGGAGATTTTGTCATGCTTGCCAAAACTATTTCGACATGTTTACACTTCAAATATCTCTAAAGTTAGCCATTTAAAATAAAAGTTACTCCAAAACTAAAGTAAGTTAGATTATGACAATCAAATTAACAAATTTATCTCAGAAGAATGACATTTCTTGAAGATTTATACTACCTATCATGGATAAGTCTGAATAGACTTGTTTTCACCATTAGATAGTTTGTCGATAGAAAGCCCGAGCCTACACTTTTACCAGCCCAAGGGATTTTTAACCTCCCACAGCACATGGATATGGTATGAGAGCAACTGGCCTTTGATGACGCTGTAAGTTATACACAGTGGTGGAAATCCAAATTGGCAGAGGTTGGGGGGGGGGGCACAGGGAATCGAACCACCGACCCGCAGATTAGGAGTCTGACCTAGAAAAAAGTCAGACACTCTAACCACTCCGCCACAGAGAACACCATAAAATGATAAACTCAAAACCATTGGACTATTCAACTTTAATAACTGCCCACAGAATTTATATTGAGTATGTACGATCGAATCTAGAGCCGTGTTTACACGGGCCAGTTAAGTCGGTTCATATAATGCGCCTTGCCTAGTTTGCCTCACATTTGCCGTGTAAACGTGACTCTGAGGCGGATTAGGGCTGCTTTGCTTCATATGATTCACTTTATATAAACCACCTCGCGAGGTGGTTTATATAAAGTGAACTAGCTTAACCACCTCACACACATGTGCAGTCGAGACCTGAGTTTGTTGATTTTCCGGTTGATCAAAAGCGGATATTATATAATTTGGTCTATGAAACAGCTAGCTGTGCACAGATATTTTTTTCATCATTTATTTTTAGGGTTTCACTGCCCAGCAGAAGTTTTGACCGTTCGAAACAATACGATTCAGTCCATACATATCTAGGTCGAACCCACACTCTCTCGTGGCGACGTCAACAAACCCAAACTGGCACTGGTTAGTCTGGACTTGCTCATGCGCAGATATCGATTTCCACCTTCAAACTCGGTGCGTGTAAATGCACCACTAATTCGCTTCATATAATTCACTTTGTCTAATTCGCTTTACAATTCCCCGTGTAAACACGGCTTAGGTGAGTGTTTTTTTTTCAAATAGAAAATATGATGTTGTCATCGGACTATGCGGCTTTAACTGACTTCCGGTTTCCATAAAGACAATATGAGGCAGTCTGGCACACTTTGTACAAACTCACCCAGCACGGACGGCGACACTTCTTGGGAAAGGGCGGGAAACCAGGTGCTATCCATCACGTGATTGCATCATCGTGACACGCAGCAGAGTGGATAAACTTGGTCAATACTGACACATACCATGCGCCACGCGCGGCTGCACCGAGAACTAAACACACCCCTGCTTATAGTCACGTAAAGCTTGCTTTATTTAACGACGCCTCTAGAGCACATTGATTTTTATCATCGGCTATTGGACGTCAAACCTTAATCACGTCTACAATGAACACACGTAATGGTATGCATTTCACGGAATAACACTAATTTACAGATTGACTTACACTTACAGATCATCTTCTGGCTGATCTAGGCCCTGTTGGGCCGCTAAGGCCAGCTCGTTATGGTCAAAAGAACTAATTGTGTGTATCCGTATGGAGGTGGGCAGAGCCCTGAAGTTATATAATTCACGAAGACGGAGACATTAGTGGTTTATAGTGGTTTTTTTAATTTTTCTGACACGGAAAGGACCAGCAAGTACATTATGTTTTGGCTGTACGTTCAACAATATCTCCCGAGCCCTCAGTCTTCCTTTTGGTGTGACCGGGCGGGACTCGAACCCTCAGCCCTACCCGTGTATGGTCCTTTTTTGAGGTGTGGGTGGGTGGGAGAAGAAAAGGTGGTCATGTGGTGTTGATGGCGACTTAAATGGGTGTGAGGAGTTTCAAATCATTTGCTAGTTCGGGCGGAAATGGGAGCGCGCCTGTGTCGCCACCTGGTAGAGTCTCTATGGTTCGTGTATTCGCCATAGGGCATTCCTCAAGGTGGCGCCACCGTAGGGGCAATGGCCGCCGGGTTGGATTAGTGTTAACGGTTCAGTAGAGGGGGCGCGGGTGGTGGCGCGTCTGCGTCTCGTGTAGTTGTCAAGTCTCCGCCGTGAATTAGCCATGTTATGCTTAATATGTACAATTATGGGTGTCCTCAATGTCTATCCAGCCTTCCTTAAATGCTTTTAATGTTGGTACTTCAACCACTTGGTCAGGAAGACTATCCCATCGATCTATCACTTGAAAGAAAAATTAGTGTTTTCTGAGCTCAAGTCTAGGCCCCTCCTCGAAGATCTTATACCGCTAGCCTCTGGTGTTGCTGTCTATGCTGAGGCGTAACAAACCCGTTGTGACATCACTGTCATAGACTCCAATAATAATCTCATAAATCTCTATCATATCTCCCCCTGAGACGATGATATGACAATGTTGATAGCCCGAGTCTCCTCAGGCGATCTTCATATGCCATCTCTCCCAATCTTGGGATAATCGTTGTCACACGATATGGTCAACCTGAATGGCGAATCTGTAATTTATTTGTTTTATTATGCAGCAAGAACTTACTTTCAGTTGGAGCTTAGTTTCAGAGAGAACCGGGTTTCAGATGGAATTTTTGCCGTTGAGGATATATGTAGAAGTTTACTCCCCGAGGAACCGTGACCACTGCACGGCAAGCAGTGAGGGGGAATGCTTCTAGTGAGCACATATAATTTTAAGGTGAAGAGTTAGTGTGGCTACAATTTTACTCTTATTGAGGTGATGTAGTCCTATTATTGTAGAAATGCATGTTAATATTATTAGTATTATTAGCTGGATAGCTTTGTTGTGGTGGGTCCCTATCTACTTATCCACTGCTGGTTTTCCAGGCTATAAACTGGCACGTGGTATCCCCACGTGGTCACCCATCGATTTACACATGACGTCCAATGATGCTTACCATTTCTGAACAGATGAGAACTGGTGTTTCTAACATGAGACATATTTGTTAAGTTATTAAATATTTAGTCAGTCCCAGTAATTCATCAGTTGTATCTAATGATAAGCAAAATGCAGTTAGCGTATTTGTGTTCCTAAGTAAGTTGTATGTATATATATATATAATATCTGCATATATATTATATATGTACACACAACTTACTTATGAACTTATATATATATATATATGCATGTATATGTACATATATATATACATGCATATGTATTATATATGTATATATATTATATAATACAACTTACTTAGGAACTTATATAAATGTATATATATGTATATGTATTTGTATATATATGCTCTATAATCTATTATGGGAATATAAACAAGGACACTATCTATCTTCCATTCCCTATGTAGTATATTCACCATATCCTATCTAACTGACCCTGTGTAGTGCAGTATTGGCCACACTGGCACCACCTGTGATGGGCTCTAAGCACTGTATGTCAGCTGTGTCTGGCCGTTAACGCCTATAGACCCGTCAGGAAGGTCAAATTATATATATATACAAGATTGTATACATATATATATAATATATCATCTATTATATACATATAAACGCTCACAGAATTATTTAATTATTTATTAGGTGATTCACGCGAGTATATTATTAACGAACCGCCGTCGTCCAGCCGCTTTGCTGCCCACCTACTGGGCCCAGTGGCTTCCGATGCCTCTCGCTGTATTTGAATAATCAGTTGCCGCCCGTTTTTTGCTTTAGCCAGTCGTCGTTCCACTAACTGTCTACGTTATGCCTAGGCCAACGGGAGACATTAGGGCCAGCGGACGACCAAGAGTAATGCCTGTGCATTATTGCAGCGATTGTGGATTTAATCATAAGAATGACAACAGAGAAGCGTGTCAGTTGTCACAGCAGGAGGAACGGAATACGGTTCGTATGAGAAGTTCAAGAAAAATGGGGGGGCCACTAAGTCAAAGGACAATTCGGCCGATGGAGGATAGAGAACATGCTACTCGAGCTGCGATTGCAGCTCTGGAGCCAGAATTACGTATGCAGGATCTGCATGATCGTTTGAAAGCTTTGGAAGCAGAGAAGGAGAGGAGGAAGTCCGGTCGTCCATTGTCCCGAGAGGACGACAGTCTCAGAGATTCCCGGTTCACTACGGACATTCAGGCCATTCCAGAGGAAGCGCGCCCGGAATGGAAGAAGAAGGACACGGAAGAAGACGGTCATTTTTCATATGGCTGTTCGTGGGACATCGGATGACGACGACGGACGACACGATCAAGAAGTGACAGCAGTGCATCGAGACGTAGATGGAGTAAGTGGGCATTGAAGAAACACACATTGGAGGGGGGGGGAAGGATGTGAGAAAGCTAAACTGTGATGACCTCATTAATACAAGTGCTTCATGGTGGCTTACATAGTGGAGCTGTCGGCCAGGACTACAAAGTCTTCCTTCAACATGTGACGTTCATCACTAACCGTGCCAGAGAAGACCACTACAGAGACATCGCGCATGTGGAGTACGATCTGGAGATTCGGAAGATAGGGTAGACAGTAGGATTCGCTGCTTTCTCGTCCAAATATCAAAGCGAGAGCATGTCCCACTACAGTGATCAGAATCGCAGGCAAAAGAAGACCGGCTATGGATCATACACAGGATCGAGGAAGAAATCGCCATCAGGACCGGGAAAACGCTCCTGCTATGCTTGGAACTCTGATGGTGGATGCCCCCAGTCGGAGGACGAGTGCAGGTTTCAACACACATGTTCTAAGTGTGGTAGAAAGGGGCACAAGCGTTATAAGTGCAAAGAGTGACGGCGACATGAACAGTTGACCGGCCGGGTGGAGAGCAAGTTTTTTGGTGAGCAGGAACCCTCAAACGCACAACAGGCAGGTAAGTGGGTCAGTGGGCAAACTAGGGCCCAGCTGACTCAATGCCCCAAGGCAGGTGTGGTGGACAGGGGCTGGTTGACAGGGAGACTGTCAACAGAGGTGTTGCTGAACTGTTAGCTAGTCAGGTGGGGGCTAGCAACAATGGTGAGGACTGTGCCCTTATAGGAGAGAAGCATTTAGACAGTGTGAGTAGGAGCAGCAATACATTTCATGACAGAGTTACACCAACTGACATTGTGGCTGAGAGCAGCAATACAGTTAATGACGGAGGTACACCTATTGATTTTGATGAGGACATTGGTGACATTACTGACAATTGAGACGGTGGGGTGTGTGATTTTCTAGTACTAGTAGTAGAGAGGCACAGCAACAATTGTGTGCATATTGATACCAATGCTGATAATCTGATTGTTTCTTCCAACGTACAGGTGGGAGTGAAGGAGACAGGTTGCATATGGGGTACGGTTAATATAAAATATGTCGATGGCCAATTGCATATTTGGGATGGAGGTAATCATATAATGGTAACGATATCTGAGGTGATAGGTGGTGAAAAATTCCTCTTTGTGGTATATGAATCAAGTTTTAAGGGCAGTTGCGATTGTATTCACTTCATTGCAGGCAACCGCTCTCAGCTGAAGCGTTGTAGATTTGTAGTAGAACTGTTCTTTAGAGGGGATAATCGCCCTGATGCTATATTTTTATTGTTAGGAGTTGTATATGGCTTCAGGGCGATAAATGATGATTGTGCTCTAACCTATAGCACCAAGGAGAGGATGTCCAAGAACCAGTGGGAGCGCGATATACATATACATATATATATATATATATATATATATATATATGCTCTGTAATATATTATGGGAAAATAAACAAGGACTCTATCTTCAGTTCCATATATAGTATATTCACTGTATCTTATCTAACTGACCCTGTGTAGTACAGTATTGGCCACACTGGCGCCACCTGTGAGGGGCTCTAAGCACTGTATGCCAGCTGCGTCTGGCCGTTAATGCCTATAGACCTGTCAGGAAGGTCAAATTATATATATATGAATAGTGATAATCCCATTGTCGCATGTAGGCCTAATATTTAATAAGGTCTGGAGTGTCCTCACCCCCCCCCAGTATGCACCTGTCGGGCCCCCTACACAACACATATTCTTCATTGTTCTTTTTATTACCATCATTACTAATATTAATATTACTAGTGATGGGAGTCGGTTGTATCTTCATAATTAATCATCATATGGCACTGATGCCGTGACCAGAATCCTGTACACAGCTATGTGCTGTATGGTTATTGAAACTACCCTGTGTATGTACATGTAAGTGCATTGCCCGTATGTATGTAATTGTAAGCATTAAATGACCATATCAAAGAACTACAATCCAGGGGGACGAGTGCAGTAATCTGCACTCACCTCTCAGGCACGGAAACGCATAGACAGGCAGGCATGAGTAGGCTGGTGACATCAGGGAGCCTAGGTGGTGTAATGGTTAGCACACTGGCCCGGAATGCAAACGATGTGGGTTCGATTCCCGCTCTAGGCGCAATATTTCCTATTTGTATCACATTCCCCCACCCCACCCACGACAGTATTGTGTTTGCCACCTTTGGTGCAGACAGCCTGACGCTCGCCCCTTCTCTCCCAGCGGAATAATTCTTAAATCTGGCAGTTGGCTGGTTGGCGGTGTGCCAGTGTTGCGGTTTCCGAGGCACACCAGTTTGCCAGGGACACACCCATTCAAATGCATTGTCAACAGTCGTGAGCAAATCTTCATACAGAAAAATTCAAATATCTCTCAAATTACACCACCTAGAAACAAATCGCTTGGTACACATATAAAAAACATGTTTACCAAAAAGAATATATTAAATTGATAAGGTTGGGGTTCTGGATTTCTATTAATTTTGAATAAAACTAACGTTTTGCACTGCGTGTACCATCAAACTCAAGGCATTGTCAATGGTCGTGAGCAATGTTCATACAGAAAATACAGAAAAAGTCAAATATCTCTAAAACCACACCACCTAGAAACAAATCGTTTGGTACACATATAGAAAACATCTTTACCAAAAACATTATATTAAATTTATAAGGTTAGTGATGATGCTGTTCGATGTTGATGCATGCGCAGAAGCGATGTGTTCCTGGCAAACTGGTATGCTTCGGAAACCGCAACACCGGTATTAAAGAGTGGGTCGCGGGGATTATACCGGTGATGAAAATAACAACTAAAGAGATAAATAAAGACATTTCAAGCTGGAAGTGCAGGCGCTGTTAAACGCCGTGTGCGGCGGTGCCTGTGAATGAGTGTTGTCGCTGTAATGGCGCCATTAGGGCGTGTTATGGCAATGCCCTCCCGAGGGCCGCTTGGAGACGGCCGCCGGCAGGGTCGATAGAGCAGGGCGGGCCTGGGGGGCTGCGCCTCCCCGCCGGCCCCCCCTCCCCCGCTCCCCCGGTCCGCCCCCTCCCCACCCACCGGCATCCCTCAGGCTTCCCCCGGATAATGCGCGGCAGCGCCCTGATAATGACGAGCAACTAGCCCCCGCCAGATAACGCCACCCGCTGAATAAATACTCGTCCCTGATTGGTTGCGTGGGAGCTGCGCGCGCACGCTGCCTGCATGCTAACGGGAACAGTCGGTCCCCGCGCCCGACGTCACACACACACACACACACACACGGACACGGACAGACAGACAGACGCTACGGGAAGTAGGGCATTGCCCGAGACGCCGCCTGGTGGCGACACCGCGAAACAAGCGACGGGTACTGAGGAGAGACGGCTGTCTCAGCAAGAGCAGCGCCACTGTGAAATAATATTATATTCTGCTATTATCATGCAGCAGAATAGGGATTATTATGGTAAAGAAAGGCCACAAGGGGCCAACGGCTCCTGGATGTCGCTTTGGTCGCGCTCTCGTCATTTTTTGTAGTCTCGGTCGTGGGTTACAGTTGTAGTTGGGATGGTTTAGAGGTTAGGGTGCCCTTTTTTTACCATAATAATCCCTATTCTGCTGCATGTTAAGCATGACCCCTGCCTCTTGCATGGTGGTGCAAAAAACGGTTAGGGTCTCTTTGCGAGGCCTGTACATGCGGCTTGCATGTGGTCACAAATACCGCTGGCCCCACCCCTTTGAGCTCCTCCTTTGGCATGTACCACTTCAGGTGTTCATAGACACATAGTTCTCTCACATCAAATTGTCTAAACCTCAGTACCAACGGGTTCCTGGCTGGACCGTTGGACTTCATGCCTGTTGTGTAACGTATAGTATGCGACTTCTTCCCACCAAAAGCCCGCCCTTTTGAGTTGGCTCAGTGCCTGTAGCCTCTGGTCCGTGGCTAGCATGAAGAAGCATGCGGTCCTTTTGTTGAGTTTTTCACAGTCCAGTCCCTCTATGCACCCCGATGCTGTATGTGGTTTAGTAGCGTCTTCGGGTCCCAGATACTCTCGTATTTGGGTGCTGCTGGCTTTAGGTTGTAATACCTCGTAATATTCTAGTCACGAGTGGGTGCTCCCCAAAGGGCCTGCCCCCCACCGTGACAAACGTGGATAATAATGACCGCACCGTGTTTACTGTCCGCAGTTGTTGCAACACACTGCTCCGGGTCTGCCTTCCCCATGCTGCCCGAGGTGGACGCGGTTTCCGCTCTCTCGTCCCGTGTCGGGGTGTCCGCTCCCCATTCGCTGGTGTCCATCTTCATCAGCGAGCCGTCCTCTGACTCCTGCGGCAATGGGACAAATAAGGTCCCCGCCGGCGACTCTGAGCGATGTCTTTCCGCCACCTCGATGAATCCTGCCAACAGGGTAGTGGCCCTGTTCCCCTCATCGGAGGGGTAGCGGCTACCGGACGGGGAGGGTAAGGGAGTGCGTGACATACGATGCGCCATGTTGGGCTCTGGGAGGACAGGTGCGGTGGGCATGCTTTCTTTCGCACCTCATGGGTAGCATCCCTCAGAAGGTGGGAAAGCCCGAGTCCGTATCGGCTTTAATTAAATTAGGTGATGAGGCTGATTGTTCGGTCCTCCGTCACCTCCTGAGTTCACCCACCTGTTGCTTGCCTGACCTCTCCCGTGCCCTCCCCCCGCTCCCGGGGGGAGGGCACGGTGGGTTTCGGTGCACGCACCAGCAACAAAGTTGCAGCCCACAACCCTAGCTGGGGTTGGGGCGGGATCAAGATCCCTGGTATGAAATGCCGACAAACGTACTCTAGGCAACGAATGTCTAACCTCTGGTGGTTGTAGCAACAGATCCACCATGCAGCCACACTGAGATTATTAGTGCCCGTTCGTCGATGCACTATGTCCGTTCCTCGGGTCACAACGTAGTGTGGGTCCAGCCAGCCCTTCTGCCAGAGGCGGATACTTACCTCACACCGGGTAGGCGTCCTGCCTCACTGCCTGATGTGGTGAGGCGTGCCTTCACAGCAGAGCGACCCCTTTAACATGTTGCTCACTCGAAAGCTAATCCAAAAGTGATGACGAGAGCATGACCGAAGCGACATCCAGTAGTGGTTGGCCTCGTGGCCTGATTACCATCAATAAATGTCTTAACCCAATTATCCTGTCTCTGAGGCCAGGAGTTTGTTACCTAACTCCCACTGACCCAGCACCGCGTCACGCGCATGCGCACATGCACCGGCAGTACCTAATATGATGTATGTGGGACGACGGAGCATGGTGCAATGCACATGCGCACCGCGTCCGCCTGCACGCCGCCACAGCCCAGCATTCCTAAGATTGCCGTGACATCTCATGACACCATCAGAAAATTGATACATTTTGGTGATGGTGATGTTGGTTGTTGTAGTTTTGCATCCTGGCAACATCTAAGGTCATATCAGGATGGGTACTGACTTGTGACAGTGTGCACTCATGGTAACTTTATAGTGCTGTCCCACTGGGAAATTAGGCCTGCCCACACCATGATCCAATAACCCACTCAGTGACATTATCCTGATGCTGAGCAAACCAGTCCTTGCCCTATCCTATTAATGCCGAGCACCAGGCTAGGAAGCGACAAGTATCAAATATATAAGTAATTGGTTTGACTAGCCCGGGAACCGAACTCCCGATCTCCCCTGCACATGAGGCCCGCGCTCTACCGATTCGGGCACGCGCACGGTCTCATGTTAGTATTGTTTTGAACTCCAATATTCAGATGCCAGAAGAACAAAAAAGCAATTCAACTTGTCCCTATACCATTGAATGGTTGTTCATATGGCGAAGTTTTCTTTCCCTCCTCGATTGAAGAGTTCTACTTGGGCATTGTTTTTGTGTAAAGCCCTGGTCACATAGCCGTTGAACATAGGTGAACATAGTGGAGGCTAACGTGGGTCAAATGTGGTGT
>CM059186.1:175521712-175549120 GCA_030323885.1 Branchipolynoe longqiensis
ATACCGAGGTAAAATATATAATATATTATACATGACGACTAGAGCAGGCATGAAATCCACATTTCTGCCAGTCAGGGTCTAGGGTCCATACCATTAGGCTCTCTAGGTCACAAATCCCAAGTGGAAATATGCTATGGAAGCAATATGTCGCGATTCACACAAAATGTTGCGATTCGCATGAACAAAATTACTCGTTCCCATTTTCAAATGTTGGCAGCTATGTTAATATAAATAAACGATCCTACCACACTGGGGTCAATGTTGCCATTCCTTTCCTTGTCCCCCTCTCTCCCCCAACCATGCACTGCAAAGTCAGACAATGGCTGCGGTGGTTTAATCGGTAGAGCGTGGGCCCCACGGGAGTTTGATTCCCGGTCGAGTCAAACCAATGACTTTAAAATTGACACTTGTCACTTCCTAGCCTGACGCTCGGCATTAATAGGATATGGCAAGGACTGGTTAGCTCAGTGTCAGGATAATGTGACTGAGTGGGATATCGGGCCATGGTGCCGGTGGCCTGATTTCCCAGTGGGGCAGCACTATAAGTAAAAAGTTGCTATGAGTGCACACTGTCGCAAGTGGGTACCCATCCTGATATGACCTTAGATGTTGATAGGATGCAAAACAACAAACAAACAGCAAACTCAGACACTCAACATAGTAGTGGCCAACTAGTCCAAAACCCCCACCTACGTAGGCCTACTAACCGAATGAGCCTGGGTATGCTTTTAGTTGGATTCTACTGAGGTACATTATTAAACAATATTAACCTACTTACTCACTTAATAAGACTCACATGACACTGAAATTGTTTTGCAGAAATCGTAATGGTTGGCTGCTCTGTATATGTGTGTGTATGTGATAACCTATGACGACATATATGTAATGTCTTCCATTTTGAAAACTTGGAAATGACTAAGCTAAAAGTGGAGCACCACTATGATAAATAAAGTCTCTATAGCTGTATTCACACGGGAAAAATGTAAGGCGATCTACAGAAGGCGATTTATATGAAGCGATCTAGCGCGCATTCACACGGGGGGAGTTTCAAAGTGTGTCGCATTCACACGGGCAGTACTTAGGGCGGTTTAAGGCGGAAGTGGAGATCTGCGCATGACCGTTTGCAGCAGCAACAACAATGGCGGAGCAAGAAGCGGTAGAGATGTTCATGATCATGAATAGAAGGAATGTGCAGGATACAAGGGAAGCTACAGCGCGATCCGTAGCCAATATGCGCGTGATTGTGTCGAGGCATCAGAGAAGGAGGGTTCGGTTCTTGCAGAAGCAGGAAAACGAACGACGAAGCTTTTTCCAGCTGCTGTTGTCGTACGTGGCTGTGCAAGCGCCAAGGGAGCGGGTCGAGTGGAGAAGGGAAAGGTAGGCTTTCATTTATTATTTCCAGATTGCTAATATAGGTGGGCGGGTATGTACGGTGGTGGTAAAAATCACCTCTGTCGCCCTTTAGGCAAGGTTCAGGTTAGGTGCGATTTCTATAAGGCGATTTCTATATTTGCCATTTTATAAAGCCCACCTACAAAAAGGGAATTTTGTTAAAATATAGTAATTTAGTTTGGCGCCGTTTAGCAAAGCCTGAGGCTAGGGGGGTTTATATAAGGCGATTTGTATATTGGCCGATTAAGCCGACCTACATCACCGAAGTGAGTTTTTTTTTTAAATTCTCGATGGCGCGCATCGGCCCACTTTTGCCGACCTGGATGAAATGCTAAGGCTGCGATATTAATATATTGCCCGATTTATATAAGGCCACTTACATGAAGCGAACTTGTTTTGCCAATTCTAACAATTTGGCTCATAACATGCACATTGTTGCATAACCACATATTAAGTTCGGGGAATTTCATAAAACGACAAACATGAATGGTGGTTGACCCCTGTTTACATTTTTCCAGGTCGTCACACTGGTGGAGCCAGATCATGTTGGGCACGTTTCGCAATGAGGAATGGTTGTCGAATTTCAGGATGCGCAAGATGACATTCGACCATCTGGTGGACCAGCTGCGCAACCATATCGGGCGTGCAGACACAAATATGAGAAGGTCAGTTACAATTGTTGTTTTTTGTCACCTTAACACATCTACCCTCACCCTCAGCCTGCAGGTTTATTTGCGTGAGTCACAGTTAAAGTATTTTAGGTAAACCAGTTTAACTAAGCCACCTCACAAGTGGTGTAGATGGAGCCAAATAGTTGATCAGATTTGTGTGCTAAATTTGTGTGCTAAATACATACTTTGTCACCCTCTGATATGGACCTTCAGAGTAAAATAAAACAGAATTGGCCAGTGTCATCTAGGCTAAAATTGTACGTGTTCACTCGTGGTGGGTTACGACAGGTACTAACTTGCAACACTAAATCGTCCCCTGTTGTTGTGCAGCCATATTGTTACAATTGTTTTTTTCCACCACTCATTTCAGATGCATCTGCGTGGAAATCAGGGTGGCTGTGACGGTGTGGGTGCTGGCAACAGGCGCCGGCTATCGGAGCGTAGGACACATGTTTGGTATCGCTACCTCGACATGCTGCGAGATATTTAAAGAGACCTGCGAGGTTATAGTCCGTGTGCTCAAGCCCAAATATATAAAGTTCCCGACTGGTGACCGCCTTACAGAAGTGATAGCCGGTTACGCCACGTGCTTTGATTTCCCCAACTGTGGTGGGGCGATTGATGGCACGCACATTCCGATAATCGCTCCACACGCTCACCACACCGACTACCACAACAGGAAGGGGTATTACTCCATCGTCGCCCAAGTCTGCTGCGACCACGAGTACCAGGCAACCAGCATAGCTGTGGGTTGGCCAGGAAGGGTGCACGACGCACGCGTTCTGGCTAACTCCACCATCTACACCAAAGGTCAGGCGGCTCTTCTGTTCCCGGATAGGCCAGTGGCCCTAGGAGATGCAACTGTGCCTATTGTGATCCTGGGAGACCCCGCCTACCCTCTGCTCCCGTGGTTGATGAAGCCGTTTTCAGACACAGGGAGACTCACCCGGGAGCAGACAACCTACAACTACCGCCTGTCCCGTGCGCGCATGACAATCGAAAACACGTTCGGGCGCTGTAAAGCTAGGTGGAGGATTCTCCTAAAACGGATGGACCTGAGGACCGAGGATGTGGCAAACGTCGTCGTTGCGTGCTTTACACTCAACAACATGTGCGAAATACACAAGTAGCAGTTTGACACCGAGTGGGACACCCCCGCTAACCATGACCCTGTTAACGTTGCGCCTGACATGGGCATGGAGGGAAATGCGGGTGACGTACGGGATGCGTTTGTGGCCTATTTTTCCTCGTAAATGTGTTGCTGTTGTATGCTGACTGAGCCAAGGTGGGGTCACAGGTATCTGGTTTTTTAGATGTGAATAATTAAATGTCATAATTCAGTCCATTAATCTGTGAGATATTGTAGATCAAAAATAGATGTTAATATTGTGTATGCTTGATGTTATTGGGATGGAGGGAGATAAATACATGCAAAATTAAATCACTAATTTGTTACATTGGCAACTGGATTTCTGCTAACCACCCAAATATTGTTGTTGGTAGAACACAAAGAACAAACGTGTCAAGTAGGGAACTACTGTACAACTTTATTAAAACTGAACAGTAGGAAAGTGTCAGGGTAAAATGTAATTACAAACAATATATACACAGCAAGAGGTACAGGCACGTACGAAAAAAAAAATTACTGGAAACTGTTATTTGGGGAGCTGGTCAACGGTCCCGCCTGCTGATGTTGTGGCGTAACCAGCGTGATACGTGTCACCCCCTCGGTTGTGGCGCTTTGGAACTGCTGGGTGTGTGGCACATGCTGCACCTGCTGGACGGGACGGGGGGTGGTGAGAAGGATTTGCAGCATGCGTTGGTCATGCTGCCGTTGTTCGCGCAGGTTCTCCAAGTCCCGTTCGTGGCGCCTCTCCTCGTTCTCCACATCCCGCTCCTTGCTGATTCTCTCCCCCTCCTGGAAGGTGGCCGCTGCCTCCTTCTGGGTTGACACAAATTTGTCCATCAGACCCTCCATAAACTTCTCATTCCTTGTAGCCCCCCCGCCACTTTCGCTTTCGGACGGCTGGAAAACAAACACAGAGCTTTTCTAATACATACCAAAGCGTGTAGTTCATATACGTTTTTTGTAAAATTGTAGGGCGCTATAGTTGCAGCGTTTTAACTAATTCCGTCTCCAATTTAGTTACTACGACACAGTCGACTCACTAGTGCATGTAAAGCAGTGTGGGAAGTGGTTTAGTGCTAATGATTGAACAACAATGGTGAAAATGTGTACATATAAAGATGGCTTGCAAGTCTTTTTGAGCAGGAACCCCAGACACTCTGTCTGATGCTACCTAAATTCACCTATTCAAATTGAGTGTATCCACAGCCATAGGACTCCTGTCCCATGGGCTGTGGGCACTGCTTTCAGTATACAGGCTAAGTGGTAATGAGAACTAGTGTGGACAGAAGGTGAGGAGTGAGGGTTCTAGGTCACATGTAGGGGAATGGACAGTAGTTGCTGCTCAATAAAGCACAACTTATTCACTGTTCATTTGTGTGACTAGTTTGCCTTCCTGTTTTCAGTACTGATTCCTGAGTTGGTTTGATTAGGCTAATTGCATCACAGGTGATATGAAGGGGACAGTTTTGTAGTCTCATGGGGTGCTCACAGCGGCAGAGCATCCGTGTTTCTATACCCCGAATAGCGTCCACTAGCTCGCTGGAGGTAAAATGTGGCTAATCTAAACCACTCGTGGCGATAACAGTACGGACAACTTATAACTACTGTGTGCTCGGCTGCGGCCAAAAACCCTTCAACTAGTTGGCTTTATCTAACACAATCCGTGGGGTCCACAAGTTAGGCGGGGTCAGGTTGCTTGAAATTAAACTACTGCTTTTCATTACCCTTGGCATTGGATACAGGGTAAAACAAAAAGTGCGATAGAGTTCACTTGCTAACAAATACTATAGTTATCGACGCGGTGTTACATTGTTGTAAAACATCCTTACTTGTGGGTCTTGGTGGAGGCACCTCGTTGCTGGGTCCAGCAGTGGGGTGAGTTGCTGGTGAATCGGGAGCCTGCGACTGGCTGGCCTCTTGGCTTTCCAACTCCACCTCCACATCAACCAGCACGTCGTGCGCGATCTCTTCCTCTGCTCCGACCACCAGCGGCGCGTCGGGGTCGTCTGGGGACAAGAAGTTAAATAATGTTTTATGTTGACTGTATATGCGCGATGCGCCAAATGTGGGTTGTACTTTAGCGCTAAACCGATTCAAATAGTTCGCTTAAAGTAACACGTCTCAGCAACTAATTGCCGCAAAGTGGTCATGAGTAATGTGTAATGTCGCTGGCGCACTTTCAGCGGGCGGTCACTTTCAACCCTGAAATATGTCTCAACCTACACGAACTATTAACGAAACGTTTGTTTCAACGTTGCGCTAAACATTAGGGCGTTCCGTATGAAACGCTGCTATAATCTTAAGTTGATTTGAGTGTTGTGAGAATTATAGGTATGGGCTTGAGCGCAAACATCCACAATTACTTTGGGGAACCTTGCAAAAACGCTGACACCATAAGCCAGTTCACATGTACCCCTTAGATCAATTTAGCTGCACTGTTTTCAATAATACGGCTTACAAAGTATCTCCTTAGCAAAAAAATCGGATCAACTAGTTCGCTCCATGTACACCACTTTGTCAGCTGGTTTAAGTAAACTGGTTTACCGAAATTACGTTAACTGTGCGCCTGTGAAGTTGGGTTTATACATATGAAATACCATTTTCTGTTATACGGAGAAAAAAATTTGTAATAAGTGTTTCTGTTGGTCAGTTAACTGTCCAAACAAATGTATATAAATGCTTTGTGTAATAATATTTCTTAGTTCATATTTCATCGCACAGCTTTAATAATCGCGCACGACGGTTGACCTTACCTCCTGCCACCGAGGGGGCGTCGGTGTCGATGAAAGTCACAGGCTCCGTTGTGGGCCTCGTGCCCAGGATACTGTCCATCTCCTGGTAATACCGACATTTCACTGGCGCACGGCCACTGCGACTGAAAAAAATTGGAAGATTAATTAAATGCCAACATTAACATGTGTCACCGTAAATACAGGGTTTTGTTGTGGGTAATTCATATTTGCAAAACCTATAAGGAACTGTTATGTACACATAAGTTGTGGTCGGCGTTGGACTATACTGGGAAATTAATAAACATGATCACATGCAGAGGCGTTGTGTAATTAAGAAATATGACTTTTGTTATTCATATTTGCAAAAACTTTAATCAACTGTTATTAAGTTCACATGTGTTGTGGGCGTGGAAGTAGATTGCGAAATGAATCAACATCTTCACATGCAGATGCGTTATATAATTCAGAAATATCACTTTTTTCCTCACTAATCGGGCTGCCTTATTGACATTTGAAATAACAAAGCACCCTTAATCTTGACATATGTCATCTTATCAGGGCCTTATCAGATTGGGTAAAGCTTTTTCCCAGGTGGCAGTTACTCGTTTACACCAAAATTCACCCACTGTGACCCTATCGTCGTATCCATCAGAGCATTTAGGTATGCAGTGTTAATTGTTTGCCGGTGATTACAGAGCCTCTACTTTACATCTACAAGTGCCGGCACGAACCGTTTATAGACCATCGTCCCAAAATATAAATTATTTACCCTTGCACATACGGGCAGCCAGGCGATTTTCGTGTCATGAAACACCACATTTACACCACATTTACACCACTATTACAGCAAAATTACTTACTTGTTGTTGTCCCGGCACTTCTTGTAAAGGTGACAGAGACTTTTAATTTTGGACCGGCACGCTATCGCATTGCGTTCTGCTCGGCCGTGGCCGCAAATGCGGTTCAATCGTGTCGCGATTCTGCGGTAGATCATTATATTTCTTCCAGACGATTCAAGCTCCTGCTGTACCTGGTCCTCCGACCAGAGGCTCAGGAGCACTTTGACCTCCTCGTCCTCCCAGTTATCGCGTCGAGCCATTTCAGTCGAGGGCATTGACGAGCACATGGTTATACTTGGCGTTATGGCTTTAGCTGTGGATCTGTCAAGCACTTGCGATCAACTGCTGGCGTGCGCCCGTGTGACCGGAAAATAACAAACCTTTCCCCCGAATGCGCATGCGTGTGACGTAAAAAATCGCTTCACATAAAACGGTTGTGTTCACACGGACAAGATAAAAAGCCTCAGAGTTAATCGCTTCGTGGATACCACCTCGCGATGCGTTTTACAGTAAACGATTTATAGGAATCGATTCAGCGCTAAAACGCTCCACCGCCGCGTTCACACGGGAAATGTGAGTCGCACTACGCAAATCGTTTTGCGTCAGGCGTTTTAACTCGCCCGTGTGAATACAGCTTATGACTGACTGGCATGAGTGTTCACTGTGACAATGACTGTTACAAGTCGGTATTATCACAATTATCATCACCCCGTCAATCTGGGTAAATTCCTATGGATATGCCTATGGAAAGGCATACTGGCCGCCCTCAATCGTCTTATCGACTATCAATTACGGGTTAACTGTGTTCTCCAGTCGATGCCTATAATTTAGTATAATATAAAAGTTTAATCTGTTGTTGCTACCTGAAGCCAGTGGGCAGTGAAGGATTGAATGTAACTATCCTTAAGCTAAAGGCCCTGTCACACTACGACGTAACGACGTCAGCGTAGGGAGAACGTGAAGAACGTTGAACTTTTCGGCATAGTATGCAAATTTGGGCACAAGTTGAACGTGGATGCAGCGTAGTTGACGAGAGTGTAACGTCAGTAAAGTGTAGTGAGGACGAGAGAGGACAACGTAATTACGCTGACGGGACGTTATTAACGTTATTCGATCGCCAGAACTACGTTGCTTTACGTTACCTTACATTACTTATGTCATGAAACGGTGGCAAAATGGTAAACGTACGTTGGACGTCCGTTAGGCGTCTGTTATCCCGACGTTTTCACGACGCGGACTGCACGTTCACGCCACCTTTAATGTGGGTCAACGTAATGCAACGTACAGGTTCAACACTTTGACGCACGCCGATGTACCACGACGTAGCTTGACGTCAGTCTAACGTCATTCTGACGTCATCATAACGTAACCCAACATATGTCAACGTAATGATGAAAAGTGATCACGTCAGGCTTACGTTTGCTCGTTACGTCATAGTGTGACAGGGGTATTAGATTCCATATACGCGGTATGCAGTATGCGAATGCGGTGTAGTTAAATGCCGACCCCCAATAGCCGATGTTTACTTTTTGTGCTGGGGGAGGGGTCGTTAAACAAACAAACAAACAAACCAACCAACCAACCAAAAAAGATACCCATGACATTTGGGGTTTTTTTTGCTCCAAATTTGTGAAGGAAGGTCAAAGTAACTAATGTTTTCTATGGCAAACGCAGCAGTATTCGCATTCGCACCGATCGGTCCATGGGTCAATCCATTTGCAGCATTCACATTCGCGTTCGCATTCGGACGTATGGAAGTACTACTAATAGTACTATGCCGTTACATGCTTTTCCTTTTTTTTGGCCACATTTGCATACCGCGTATATGAAATCTTAGCTTTAGGCTGAGGTGAACTATTCCTGGACTGGAGCACCATACATACACACAACATCAATCACTCAAACATTACACGATTGAATGATAGGCTAGTATAAGTTAGTAGCCAGTAGGCCTATAGGCTATACCAAGTTGACAAGTCTGTGCCCATATCATATCATCATATGACAGATCGAACTAATTGTAGAACACCATCATGATGAAAAACAATTGCTCATTGACTTAAGCTGTATTCACACGGGCAAAATCTAAAGCGATCTCCAGGAGGTGATTCATATGAAGCGATTTAGATGTGCGTTCACACGGACACTGCGTGAGGCGGAAGTGGATATCTGCGCATGAGCAAGTCCATGCTAACCAGCGCCATTTTGGGTTCGACGACGAAGGCACCAGAGAGTGTGGGTTCGACCTAGATATGTATTTAATTAATCGTATTGGTTTGGAACGGTCAAAACTTCTGCTGGGCAGTGAAACCCTAAAAATAAATGATGAAAAAAATATCTGTGCATAGATAGCAGTTTCATTAATTAAATTATATAATATGCGCTTTTGATCGACCGGAAAGTCAACAAACTGAAGTGTCGACTGCGCATGCGTGTGGCGTCCTAAATCGCTTCATATGCGTTCACACGGGCAAGATAAAACGTTTCAACATAGATCGCTTCCTGTATACCACCTAGCGAAGCGTTTTACATTAAACGATTTATATGAATCGATTCAGCCCTAAAACGCCTCACCGTCGCGTTCACACAGCAAATGTGAGTCGCAGTACGCGAGGCGTTTCGCGTGAGGCGTTTTAACTCGCCCGTGTGAATACAGCTTTAGAATTAGATAAACAATTCACCCCGTAGGCCTACTGCTCTGATAGCCACATGAGGACACACGAGTCAGAGGTGAATCTTTCATCGTCCATGCGTGGATGATCATATTCATAGGCCTTACGCCACCCCTAGTCTTCTTGAAAGTTTGTGTACATGTATTAGGTATGTGACAAAAAAAGAAAATTTACTGTATAGAAATGAAACTCATACCATTGTAAAGAGCAAAAAAAAAAGCTTTTAAATGACACCAAGATCATGCATATTGGTCTAATATTAAGAAAGTTATGAATTTTTATTTCTTTAAAATCGCATGTTTTTTTGTCATGTAATTAAACTGAAACAAATGGAATGGGTGTGATCCTAAACAATGAACTGAATGAAAAAAGTGCATAACTTCATTAGTTTTCATGATTTTTGTAATAGATTAAATATAAGAAAAATTCCATTTTAAGACTGCATCAAAGTCTAATTTTGTATTATTAATCATTTAATTAACTAATTAATTGATAATTAATCTCAAAGAAACACAAAATATACCAGAACTTGCTTAATTTTCATGATATTTACAAGATTTTTGTCAATCTTTTTGACACTGACAGAGCCTAGATATGAAATAAAGGTTAATCAAAATTTACAATGTACCTGACTTGCTCTAAATTGGCTTGCTGACTTTAATATTAATTACAGGTATGTGGAAATCCTCTACAGTCAAGGAGCACATTCCCACATTCCGAATCAAAATTAACAACTTTCGACACATCAGATTGTGATAATCTTTGGTAGAAACTAAGAAAAGACATAATTAAGTCTATCTACTTTTTTGTTCCATCCAAAACGAATTTGAACCGATTTGAACACTTAAGCCGTGTTCACACATGGGCGTTAAGTCGCCTCAACTAGTTCGCCTTGTCTAGTTCGGCTCACATTCGCCGTGTGGACGCGACGCTGAGGCGGATTAGGGCTGATTCGCCTCATCTAGTTCGCTTCAAGTAAACCACGTGGCGAGGTAGTGTATATGACGCGAACTAGCTTAAGTCGGCCCATATTGCCTGTGTGGACGGTAGCGGTTTAGATGAGGCGGATTAAGGACGTCACAGTCGAGACCTGAGTTTGTTGACTTTCCGGTAAATTTGCTCTATGAAACTGCTAGCTGTGCACAGATATTTTTTTCATCATTTATTTTTAGGGTTTCACTGCCCAGCAGAAGTTTTGACCGTTCCAAAACAATACCATTCAGTCGAAACAGAACCCACACTCTCTCGTGCCGATGTCGACTAACCGAAACTGGCACTGGTTAGTATAGTCTTACTCATGCGCAGATATCGATTTCCGCCTTAAACCGCTCCGTGTGTGGACACGACACTAGTTTGCCTCATCTAGTTCGGCCTAAAGTTGTGTGTGTGAACACGGCTTTAGAGTGCAGCAAATTTTAACTAATCACATCATTCTGGATCAAAATCGTAATGACTAATCATGGGGATTTCCACATACCGACACGTACGGCGGTATAGTCATAAGCCCCGTTCATATAGCACAACTTTAGGCCGAACTAGACCGGAAATCGATATCTGCGCATGAGCAAGTCCATACTAACCAGCGCCACTTTCGGTTAGTCGACGTCGCCACGAGAGAGTGTGGGTTCGACCTAGATATGTATAGACTGAGTCATATTGTTTTGGAACAATCAAAACTTCTGCTGGGCAGTGAAAACCTATAAATAAATGATGAACAAAATATCTGTGCACAGCTAGCAGTTTCATAGACCAAATTATATAATATGCACTTTTGATCGACTGGAAAGTCAACAAACTCAGGTCTCGACTGCGCATGCGTGTGAGGTGCTTAAGCTGCTTCAAGTAAACCGCTACCATCCACACAAGCAAGATGCGCCGACTTAGTTCGCTTCATATATACTACCTCCCGATGTGGTTTACTTGAGGTGAACTAGATGCATCGACTCAGCCCTAATCCGCTTCAACGTCGCATCCACAAGGCCAATGTGAACCGAACTAGACAAGGCGAATTAGTTGAGGCGACTTAAGGTGCGTGTATGAACGGGGCTATAGGGATGATAGGCCTACACATTATAATTAGAGTATATAGAGGGGGTGTAATGACGTCACGAGACAACTTCCGGTTGCCATATTGGATTACATATGAAAGGCTTGGAAGTGCTTACATTGTGTTTATTTACCAATTTGTTGGTTTATTTGTCACTGTTTTGAGCAGTTTGGCCTCAAAAGTTGGGAGAAATGGGTTTTTTGATGGAGGAGAAATATTTTTTTAATCATGTAGCGTCACATCGTTGCTAAAGCGCAGTATGTTGACACTTTGAATGCTCTGTTGAAGAATTAGATAGGTTCAGGCAGTACCCACTAGGTGGCACCACACACTTCGGCAGCCCTAACTATAGGTAGGCCCAATGGTGGCTGTAGTGTTCTTGGTATATGACAGGGGGCACCATAGGTGGTATTAAGTGTACTCCAAGATGGCTAACTGCTAAGTGATGACATCACATGCACTCCCTCTATAGAAATATTCGGAGTCCATCTAGAATACTGACTAGGTCTATATAATATTAGCCAGAATGAATCCCGGTGTCAGCCAGTAAAGCAGCCAACACAGACTTACCTGCGGCATCGGCGACTAACCCGCCGACCACGGCACCAACAGCACGTTCAGCAACTGTAGCCATGTCAGTCACATCGGTGTCAGGATGAAACAGTGAAGATGGCAGATGGATGCCGAGACTTATGTCCTAGTTGTCTGCCCTTCTTCACAGATGGCGCCACTGAGGCAGTTTTTAATGGGGACACACTGAAGCGCCACGAACGGCCACGGGGAGAACTGGAACTGGGCTGAAAGGTTTTGGAGACTGTTCTGTTTTTTTGATTTTATGTCGGAAAGCCGGAGGGCGCGCGTTCACGTCACTTCCGGTTGACGCAGTGAAAACAAACCAGCTTTTTATTTTATTTACATTCGCAACAACGCCAAATTTCACTTATTGAGTAAGTTATGATCCTAAATAACATTATTTCAACAGAATTAGATTGTAGCAGTGAATAGATTTGTGCTTTTTGTTTTATTTGTATTTGGCAGCGGCCTTAATATTGCTAGGATTTGGGGTTTAATTTGACCGAATTTCACTTCTTGAGTAAGTTATACTCCTAAATAACATTATTTCAACTCCCTAGTGAATATTTATGGTTCTAAATAACAGAATTAGATTGTAGCAGTGAATAAATTTGTGCTTTTTGTTTTATTTACATTCGCTTCAATGCTGTGGCTGCCATTGTTTTCATCGCCTCAAACAGTTGCTAGGGCACGATACGCTAAGTACGGTTGTTCACAGAAACTCTGTACCAAACCGTGACATCAGTACCCAAAACTCAAAATACTTTAAATATTAAGAGATTCATTACTTAGGGACTAAAAACCCAATTTACCTTTATTATATATTTTTGTAAACAGAATGATGAGATCTTTTTAACTGTATCATTTGCAAATTAACTTCATGAAACGAGAAAAATCAGTTTGGAGTACCTATTAACATACGACCACATGTAATACGGAATAAACGAAATAGAAAATCACACTTTGACCAAATAACAGACATCATGAACTGCTCACTCTTGCTCATTTGTATTTCCAGCAGTTTGTGGATAGTGATTCACATGAAAGTAGGCCACTATTCTATTCTGGATTAATTTGATGGTGTGATTTTGAATTAGCATGGTAACATTCCAAATGGGAATCAACTATTTTACACAGACATTGAGCTCAAATTTCACTGTTCAGAGGCAACTTCAGGATTTAACTCTAACTATAACATAATCAGGTCAATGTGGCATGGGTTAAATAGTGAAAGTAATTACTGTGTTGTGTTTATACTCAGTGCGTGATGGGTAGTTTCACAGTGTAGGCAAGTGGAATCGACATGTTACTCTGCTAATGATTCCAGAAATGGTTAATTATTTCCTTCTTTTTATACTATTTAGAAAAAGATAATTTCTCCAACTAAGCAGGATGTTGCATGTGACCATTTAAAATTAAATGTCTTGTTGTTCAGTGGTTTCAGTTAAGTTTGTGACACTTTATTTCAATCATGTTGACAATGTCACAAATTGGTGGCATCATTCTCTACTGATTCAGTCACATCCATCCCAATAACATACATAATACACAATACTGGCACTCAATTTTATCCTTATTATCTCTCACATCAATTGGCTACAACATCAAATCAAAATATTGATATTGGAATGAACGGTTTCTTTGAAATACAGATTTCAAATAGACTACTCTAAGTGGTATACAGTATGTATATATACATATGTATATATGTATATATGCACATATGTTTGTGCATACATATATATAATCATGGAACTACAACCTTAAATATTTTGATTAATATGACATAATCACGTTGACACATCTCTCTATCTGTTTATTATTACAGACGGTCTGTAAAATGTTTTGACTTTCTACACATAGTTACATTAATATAAATAGATTCCATTTAAAGTACCCATTTCTTTTATTTAATAGATAGAAGAATGTGTAACTCATTGCTGAACCCAGACTGATAGGGTGGGAAACAGTCATGTTTGGTCATCATCATGCTGCCGGTCGCGATGCGACAAAGACTGCTTTCATTACTTGACTGCCACTCTCCTTTGTGCGGTTGTACATTTCATGAAAGCTGCCTGCAAAAGTGTTGAAGTGTATTTGGCATTAAATACCAAAGTCATGTTTGGTATTTAATGCTTGATGTGTATTGGATAAGGATTGAATTTCTATGGAGTGCATCAGATATGATAGAGGTGTCTGGTCAAGTTGCCACGACCTGGTGGTAGCTGGGATGTGGGAATGAGGGGTGCACCTGAGCTGCACCCATCTCTACTGTCCTGGAATCTCAAGATGGCCGCCATAAAGAGTAAAGTAGCAATATGCCATGGATCAATGACATCATGTGCCTTCAATAATATCATGTACCTTCAATAATATCATGTACATTCAATAACATCATGTACCTTCAATGACATGCCTGTAGAAGTGTTGGAGAGATTAAAAGCCTGGGAGAGCTGGCAGTCACCACTGGGCTTTTCATGTGACAAGAGGTACTTTCGTGTCCATCCTCTATTCTCAAAAGTACCTCTTGTCACATGAAAAGCCCAGTGGTGACTGCCAGCGGGCTTTTCATGAGACAAGAGGTACTTTTGTGTCCATCCTCTATTCTGTGGTAAACAACTGCCTCGTCTGGCTACTGGAGTCAGGACACCACCTGTCCAACCTTCAATGTGGTTTCAGACTGGGCCGCAGCACCCTCGACCATTTGGTGTGCATGGAGACCTTCATAAGAGATGCTTTCCTTAAGAAGGAGCATGTTGTGGCTGTCTTTTTCGACCTCGAAAAAGCCTATGACACAACGTGGCAGCAAGGCATCATGAGGATCTTCATGCGATTGGCCTTCGTGGCCACTTGCCAATTTTCATCAGGAACTTTCTAGCCTTCAGGCATTTCCGCGTCCGTGTCAAGACTACCTATTCCAGCCTACACTCACAGGAACTAGGAGTACCTCAAGGCAGCATACTGGCCGTGACCCTTTTCGGGGTCAAGGTCAATAGTATTGCTGCTGCTGTAAAGCGGGGTTCTCCTGTAGTCTTTTCGTGGATGACTTTGTTTTATATTACAGCGGTGCTAACATGAATGTCATAGAGAGACAGCTACAACCAAGCATAAATGGGATCCTCGATGGTCAGTTCTGAACAGTTTCAAATTTTCCAAGACCAAAACAGTCTGCATGCACTTCTGCCTGCTGTGTAGAATACATGCGGAACCAGAGCTGACCCTGGATGGGGATCCCATTAAAGTCGTTGAGAAAACCAAATTTCTGGTGCTTAGCCGCTGCCGTATTGGCCACTCGTGGCTTACACATGCTTTTCTGCTCAAGGGGGAACCTCCCCCTGAATGTATTGGGTGTCAGTCCCTGCTGACACTCAAACACATTTTATTAAGTTGCGTTGATTTGTTGGCCCTGCGCCAAGAGTTCTACACTGCAGACAGTATGCATGACCTTTTTACTAAGGTAAAACAGGAAAACATTTTAGCCTTTTTGAGGGCAGCTGGACTGTACCACCTCATATAGTTTACTAAATAGATTCTATCAATTATTAATAAAACTTTTCTTTTTCTATGGGAATTTGTTTCCCTTGACCACAAATATATGATTGTGAGCTTTCTAATTTAATGAGTGTCTATTGGCACATAATTGATTGTCTGCTTTTACATGTAAAAGCGATGGTTTGAACAAAAAACAAACATTTCTCGCCGTGAATATAGCCTATGCTGCCGACACGGCGTAAAACAATCACCAATCAATCAATCAATCTATTCTGTGCTATACCCACTGTAGCCACTTCACTATTATAGACAGGCAATCATAGGACTCCACTACACCACACCAATCCCTATGCTACACCCTCTGGTACTTTATGTTAATATATATATTTAACTTGCATTTCATTATAGCTCACTTCCATTTATAAAGATCTGGCGACCACCTTTAAAGGGTATTAGCCCATAGATTACAGGTCGTATTAAAAATGAAATGTAGCATTCTATAGCCGTGTTCACACGGGAAAAGTTTAATGCGATTTAGACAAGGCGAATAATATGAATCGATTTAAGTTTGAAAGTGTTTCGCGTTCACACGGGCAGTGCTTGAGTCAGTTTAAGGCGGAAGTGGATATCTGCGCATGAGCAAGTCCAGACTAACCAGCACCAGTTTGGGTTCATCGACGTCACCACGAGAGAGTGTGGGTTCGACCTAGATATGTATTGACTGAATCGTATTGTTTTGGAATGGTCAAGACTTCTGCTGGGCAGTGAAACCCTAAAAATAAATGATAAAAAAAATATCTGTGCACCTCTAGCCGGTTCATAGACCAAATTATGTTATATAGTGTGACGTGCTTAATCCGCTTCAAGTAAACCGCTACCGTCCACACAAGCTAGATGGGGAGACTTAAGTTAGTTCGGTTCATCTAAACTACCTCGCGAGGTGGTATAGATGAAGCAATCTAGCTGAATCGATTCAGCCCTAAATCGCTTTAGCGTAGCATCCACACGGCGAATGTGAAGCGAACTAGACAAGGTGATTTAGATGAAGCGTTTTAACTCGCCAGTGTGAACGGGGCTTAAGTTTCATATAGCAGTAACATGGGCAAGCTAATTAAAACAATATTTTAATTTTTTTTATTGAGGCTGTAATTATACTGTCCATAGCATATAAGCCCGGGCACGCAGGCTTGTTTTCAATGCTGGCCAGTTGTAGTGTTGGTGTTATCTTAGCACACAGTAGCTGCTGATAAGGTATTTGATTGCCTGCATTTCAGTAGCAGATAGATAATTGGTTGGTATGGTTAGTAGCCTATGTTAGTTTTTGAAAGTTTTCTACGCATATATGTATTATTTTATTTTGTTCTACTCTTATTACTAGACTAGCCTACTCCTATTTACTTATCATAGGCTTGTACGTAGCTGTGTGGTGTGTTATCTGGCTACTTTTGGCATGGTTACCTTATATAGAGGTTTCCCTTCTTCAATCCAATGATTTTGAGTTTCTGCTATATTTTTTGATAAATACATAAGGTTCATTTTTTGTATCTACTTTAATTTTGTTAGAAAAACTCACTTTCACTTCAAATATCTCAAGAGATATTTGAAGTGAAAGCGTGCAAAATTACTTTCGGTGTGCATACGGAAATTGTAATCATAGACTTTGCTTATCGATTTTTGAAGATAACAGCATAACATAGAATCAGCAATCTGCTATAAATGCTTAATGAGTTCACCAGTATCTAAATTGGATATGTCAAATTAAATCTTGATACATTTTCTTTTGGTTTTAAAGATTTGATGCTTTCTTCGGATTAAGCTTTAAATGGATTCAATTTTTGAATGTCATAAATTCTTGGCAAGTATTAAACTGTCTACTAGATCAAGATTCAAGATTATTCCTTATAACTGCAGCTTAAGATTAGATCCATTATTAACAATTTTACCAATTTAATTCTTCAACAAAGCCTTCAATATTCTCACGAAATAAATAGCGAAATAGCGAATGGTAGACACCAAGTGTGAACACTTATTTGTCTCTCATTTTTGCTTGAGTGCAAGTAAATAAGCAACACAAGGGATAATTAGTAGCATGTGGTGAATAAGGAGTCAAATTTCCCTGGATCATCAGCCCATGCCTTTTCTAATCTGTTCTTGAATGAATTTATTGACTCGGCATCAATAACATTTTGTGGGAGACTGTTCCATATATTTATGATCCTGTTTGAGAAACTGTGTTGCCTCAACTTTGAAATGGCTCTGGGTTTTTTCTAGTTTGAGAGTATGGCCCCCGACTGCCTTCTCTTTTATCAGCCATTATTTTTCTCCCATCACCATCTATGGTGTTGTAGTGGTCTGCAAGGAGCCGCATAGACAGGTAGGCGTGGGTAGTATGGTGATATCAGGGAGCGTAGGTGGTGTAATGGTTAGTACACTGGCCCGGAATGCAAAGAGATGTGGGTTCCAGTGCCGCTCTAGGCGCAGTATTTCCAATTTCCATCACCCGTACGACAGTATCCTGAGAATAATTGCAATTTACCACAGGTGTGAATGCGTAATGGGTGAAATTCTGAGGTAGGATTACTAATATATCGGACACTTCCCGTGAAGATGACACCTTCTTGCTTCTTATTTGAAATACCTGCTGACTCAGCAATCTGCTGCCACTTTATTGGGGTGGGAGGGAAAATAATTACATTTCTGTTTTATTGCGATCTGTTCACAAATCACCGTCTTGGTTTCTCCTATTTATTATCCACTGTAGTTGCTGTCTGCATATTTTAATTATCAATTATTCTTTAAATTATTAGCTAGTTACTTTTTTTCCTTTAAGATTTAAATTGCCTATCATGGATAAGTCTGAATAGTCTTCTTTTCACCATTTGACTGTTGGTCGATAGAAAGCCAGAGCCTACACTTTTACCGACCCAAGGGATTTTCAACATCCCACAAACACATACACATGGTGTGAGAGAAACTGGCCCTTGATGACGGTGTAAGTTATACACATCGGTGGAAATCCAATTTGGCAGACGTGATGGCATGAGGAATCGAACCACCGACCTTCAGATTAGAAGTCTGACTAGATCTGTGTGCAAATAAACCAAACACCATGTGCATAGAGCTATTGTTGATGTTTCCAAATTACATGACAGACACACACGTGACCTAAGCAAACCAATAAGAATTTGGATTGGATATCTAAACGTTCATTCAGTATGGCTATGTCCCAAGTGATTTATTTCTATGAAAGGATTAAGTGACATCTGTGTGAGGCGGGAAGTAGGGAACACTAAATAAAGACAAGAAATAATGTCGGCTGGAACAAAGTGGCACTATCTGACGTCGTCTGCTCTTAAATAACATCTTATTGCACTGAAGCGACATTCTATTTTTTTTTGCTATCTTTAAAACAGCAATAAAAGGGAAATAATTTGAGTGCAACAAAAAAAGGGACCTGTATTTGAATCAATTTTCTCAGCAGCAGCCGACAATTTGCCAGAACAGTCGATAACACGGGTGAGTCGGCTATTGGTGCAGTAAGAAGTGGGCGATGTGAATCTCACTGAAGCGATAGATAACTGCTTCAAACCATTAGATGGCGCTGTGAAGGTTCACTCAGTAATCAATGCCCTCATGGATAAATAGATAGACAGCTTGGTACATTGCAAAAACATCTCATGATTCTCAGACGGGTGGGACAGATCCCATGAGAATTTTTTTTAAAGAAAAAAAAAGAGAGGCACACAAAAAAGATAGTTATTGATTCAGACATGCCTGTATTCAGCCTTGGCCAAATGAGAGTTTTTTCCCACCCCGCTGCCAGCAAAGTTTGTCAGTCACATAGCCTGGTCTGTCATCGCACTGCTCCGGCAGCCCGAATAGACGGGCCTGCTTGCCAACCGAAGAAGGGGAAAAAAGAAACATTAACTCTTCTTAGGGACCTTTCAATAAGTCCATACCGTGTTTTCTGACACTTCGCCTTTATTTTTGATGCACTGGCTCTAGCTGTCTGCTCTCTCAATACAAGTGTTGGCGGAGTGCGTGCCACTTTTAAATCTAACTTCTTCCGATTTCAGAAATACAGTAAAACCCCTTTAAATCGACTGCCCATGGTCCATTTAGGGAGGTAGTTGGTTTAGGGAGTTATTTTAATCGTTACATTGTTTGGAGCCCAAATATTAGCGATGGGTATAGCGGAGTGGTCGATCTGTGGAGGTGGTCAGTTAGAGAGGTTTTACTGTATATCCATCTGTGCATA
Source organism: Branchipolynoe longqiensis (assembly GCA_030323885.1). NCBI lineage: Eukaryota > Metazoa > Annelida > Polychaeta > Phyllodocida > Polynoidae > Branchipolynoe > Branchipolynoe longqiensis. Next base: position 175,541,518 of record CM059186.1, read on the forward strand.
GTATGAAACAATTCACTATTTGCTTATTTGAATTGTGATTCAGCTGATGAATGATGGAATGATAACAAAGGTATATTTAATCAAGGCGTAATGGAAGCATCTAGGCCAAGCCCTTCAGTGAGGTTCAGAAGGAGTAGTAGGGTGGGCGGGTGGAAAGTTCATGCATTACCAGCTAGCCACTGAGTGACAATGTGCTGCGGGTGATGGCGGGAAAGGTGTGAAAGCCCACTGGCCAATCGGGTCCATGGAGGAGTGGAACTCGCCCATCCACCCAAAGACGGGTCTAGGTTGTAGTGGCCAGGGGAGAAGGATACGCTGTCGTTCCTGCCGAATCACCTGCAATTTAAACATTGCGAACAATTATACCATGAAGATAGTGCCTGGAGAGATCAAAGAAGGAAGCCATTTGCACATCCTTTCAAACTAACTGAAAAGAATATGGATGCAAATTTGAAGAGGACCATCTGGAAATCCATGGCTGGAGAGTGATTGGTGATGGATGATGGGGATTGTAAGGCCTTTGTATCCATAGACTGTTCTCTTGTGGTGTGTTCCCTTGTTCCGTATTCACTTGTCACCTTGTGACACACCACACAGACAATGAACCTGTGTTTTGCTTAGTGGCCATCCCCTTAGGTTGGCGACAGGGACCATAGCCTTGTGCATGGCACATGTGACGGATTGATTGGGAATGAACATGTTTGTTGTCTGCATGGAGCATTAGTAGTTTTTTTTTATTTTTTTTTTTTTTTTTTTTTTTTTTTTTTGGGTTTTTTTTTTTTTTTTTTTTTTTTTTTTTTGTATTTTTTTTTTTTTATCATTTTTTTTTTTTTTTTTTTTCTTTTTTTTTTTTTTGGTCACAAGGGTACACAGTCACATAGGGAACCGTCATGGGTACTTCGCCTAACACAGCCAGGTGTGGGCTTGAAGGGGTGGTGGGGGGGGGCCCGATCACATAAATGTTAGTGGACGAAGTTGAACGTAGTGGCAGCTAACGTAGTTGAGCGTAGTTGAACGTACCGGCATCCATACTTTTCCATCATGCTAACTTGGTAATAACTTGGGTTTGGCGGTGAGTTCTGATTTAATCTTTAGACATGTTCAAAAGAGCGCGACTTTAGAGGCTAACATACTGTGGCGAGTTGTCTGTACTCTTAATGTACCCTAGCATACTTTAGCGTACTTGGATGTAGTTGAACGTAGTTGAATGTAGTTGATTGTAGTGGAAGCTAACATACATTGAACATAGTTGAACATAGTTAAACGTAGTTGAACATAGTTGAATGTAGTTGAACGTACCTGCATGCTTGCCGTAACGTATTTATCCGTACCAAAACCTGCCGTACCTGAACGTTTTTCACTGTAGTTTAACATACTTACACCACGTTTGACCCACATTAATCTATCCTACGTTCACTAACGTGTATGTGACCAGGGCTTAAGACTGTGCAGGACTAGAATAGAAGGAAGTGTTCATCTTTACAGCTTTATTGCGCGTTAATACCTGAATATTCCACCGTAGAATACATGATCCATTACTGTAATGCAAAAAGGAAATTTAACATTGTGTAGGTGTTGATTGATAGTGGATCGGCATTGAAAAGACATTGCGTTTGTGAACTTGTGCTGCGAGTTTTACACCTCCTTTGCCAGCAGCTGGGAGCGACAGCTGCAGTCGGTTCAGCAACATTCTCATTTGATTTTTATCTTCTATGCAAAAACCAGGTCGGTGGCCGAATCGGTAGAATAATGGCCTCGCGTGTGGGAGATAGGAAATTTGGTTCCCGGTCGAGTCAAACCACTGACTTATAAAATTGATGCTTGTCGCTTCCTAGCCTGGTGCTCGGCATTAATAGGATAGGGCAAAGACTGGTTAGATCAGTGTCTGGATAATGTGACTGAGTGGGATATCGGGTCATGGTGCTGGCGACCTGGTTTCCCAGTGGGGCAGCAATATAAAGTCACCATGCGTGCACACTGTCACAAGTCGGTACCCGTCCGGATATGAACTTAGATGTTGCCAGGATGTAAAACTCCAATAACCAAATCTATTCACAAACAAATCAAATTTAAATCAAATCAGCGAATCAAAAAGGAAACCACAGAAATTGCATTTTAGTTAACACCAAAGTGGGCCTCCTTTTCGTGTTGCTGGTTTGGTGGCCCTTTGGACAGATTAGGACGTCTTTCCATCCACGTTTTGTCTGGAAGATGTTCCTTGCAAACTGCAAATTGAGGAGCTCACGAGATAACTGCCACATAAAACACCCACACCTCACTGCTCGCGTCTTCTGCCAGCCTTTTTTTTAAAACCCTCCAGCAAATTAGCCGAATTTTGTTCTTTTTCTTTTTTTCCCCGTTGTTGTTGGGGTGATTCAATAATAATTCATGCTTCATTTATTACAGTCGGACTCTCCGTGGGGCCCGAACTGAGTCGAAGAACATTTAAAACCTTGGGGAAACTCAGTGTTTTTTGATTTGTGATCCAATTGCAGGTGCTGTGTATTAAAAGAATAATTTGTTTAAATAGAGCAGACTATTGTGATTGTTGCTGCTTAATGTGTAAGCGTCTGTAACACAGCAATACTTGTCTACAAAGGACAACTCTGCAATCAGACCAATATTCTCCTGACATAGCAGCGAGTTCTATTATGGAAGGGACAATAATAATAAAAGAAGACAAAATATATTCATGCACTTAAAATGTGTCCTCACGTGGCAGAGGTCCGCCTATCACATGGATTACTGAAGACAGGTACGACTGTATACGCCCTCCTTCAACCCACTTACTATGCAGCTATGAGATAATATTCGTACTCCCATAAAAATGGGACTCCCCAGTCACTTCATTATGCATAATAAAGCAACCCCCCCCCCCTCCGCTATCATGTTGTCTACTCCCAACCAAGTTTCTTTTTGTAAATGTTTTAATCTTTACTAATTGATTGTTAATATTTGTTAACAGAACCACAAAGATGTATAGAAACAACATTTTAATTTCAAACAAACCATCTTCTACACACATATATACATAAACATACATAGGTATCAGCGTGCGAAATGAAGCGAAGCGAAATGTATAACAAAGAAAAGTGAGCGTTATTTTAAAAAATTGTAAAAGAAGATTGAAGCGCAAAATAACATGATGAAAAACACAACAATTAAAAGCGTTCAGTGTAAATTCATACCAATTATTACGGCCATGATAATCTGAATCGAGGGGATTCTAAATATTTTAGAGGGATTTGAAATATTATTATAATAATGTGAATGGGGAGTCAGAAATATTATGACTGGGGAGTTAGAATAACATTCCCAGTCTCGTTATGATATCCAGTTGTAAAATATTCCGATAAAACGCATTGGTGGGGGAATGCAAATGGTCTATAATGGTAAATGATATATAGTGCCAGGTGCATGAATGTATTTATGTAGTTGCTGGTGATCCTTTACTTATGGTCAATAGTCATTGTGTATTAGGAAGATAGTGTGAAGGAGGCATTATAGATAGTGTGTAAGGGGCACTTGGAGCTCTACTCACTACCCCCTCCCCCCTCTGTTAGTCACGGATCACCACACACTCAGCTCAGGCAGGTGGTGGCCAAGCAGCCACACGCATGGTGGTGGGCAGATCACTATAGCCATGGTGACACAGGAATGCTTGATGTTCATTGGTGGAACTGTAAATGCTTGATTCTCATTGGAGAACACGGTCAGGTGGTATGCCATTCCAGATCCATGTACCACGATATAATAATAAACCTGAGGGTATTGTCTCTCTCTCTACTTTCATTCTTTATACTCTTCCTTTCTCTTCTTGCCTGTATTGATTTCATTATAGCCTGCATACACAAACACAGATTCCAGCTGAGGACTTTACACACTGATAAAAATAAGCAACAATTTTCACTTGTCCATCGGACACCTCTGGTGTGATTTTCACTTGTCAATCTGAATTTTCACTTGTCCAGAGTACTTACCATTATTATCTCAGTTAACCTCCATGGTTATGGAAATAAAGCTACCCAAATAAATCATAAATAATGTAAATTACATTTTAATGACTTCACACTGTGTGAAATACATGTTTTTCAACCCAAAATTGTCACTTGTTCAACGGAAAATCTCAAGCCATATTCTGCTTGTGTGCTCTCACTTGGCTCAGACAAGGGTGACACATTCTTATTTCGAACGCTAGATATCACAATATTATATGACACTGGAAAACCATCCAATTTTCCATTGCGTATAATTATTAGTAAATTGCTGAAATCTGAATCCGAACCCTTCGAAACTCTTTACCTGATTTACTTTGTTGTTTTCACCCTAACAGTGTCACGGGTGGTGAACTCTCAGGGCCCACAGACGCGGGGAATCCCGGTGGACCTCCCTGGTTACGGCCCTGACCAGCAGGGGTCACTGTCCTCGAAGAAAGGGTTAGCACCAATGACCGCCACCCTGGAGGAGCGACTTCGTAATATGGAGGAGCACGTGGGTGTGTCAGCAGGTGAGTGGCAGTGTGTTCGACAGAATGTGCCGTGTGTCCGGTATGTGTGTGTGTGTGTGCAGTATGCACTGTGTTGGGTATGCAGTGGTACCCGTCTTCAATGACATGGATCACAGGTGTTGCTGAGGACAGGCTATGTGTGGTGTGTGGACTACAGGGTGTGCACTGTAGGTATACTGTAGGTATACTGTAGGTGGACTTTTGGTGTACTGTGTGTGTACTGTAGGTGTACTGTAGGTGCACTGTGTGTACACTGTAGGTGAACTGTGTGTGTACTGTAAGGGTACAGTTGGTGTACTGTATGTGTACTGTAGGTGTACAGTGCGTGTACTGTAGGTGAACTGTGTGTGTAGTGTAGGGGTACATTTGGTGTACTGTATGTGTACTTTAGATGTACAGTGCGTGTACTGTAGGTGAACTGTAGGGGTACAGTTGGTGTACTATACGTGTACTGTAGGTGTACAGTGTGTGTACTGTAGGGGTACTGTAGGTGCACTTTGTGTTTAATGTAGGTGCACTGTAGGTGTACTGTTGGTGCACTGTGTGTACTGTAGATGTACTGTTGGAGTACTGTAGGTGCCATGTAGGTGCCATGTAGGTGTACTGTTAATGTACTGTTGGTGCACTGTGTGTGTACTGTATGGGTACTGTTGGTGCACTGTGTGGTGATGTAGAGGCACTGTATCTGTACTGGAGTACTGTAGGTGCCATGTAGGTGTACTGTTAATGTACTGTTGGTGCACTGTGTGTGTACTGTAGGGGTACTGTTGGTGCGCTGTGTGGTGATGTAGAGGCACTGTATCTGTACTGTTGGTACACTGTGTGTACTGTAGAAGTACCATTGGTGTACTGTAGGTGCACCGTAGGTGTACCATAGATGTACTGTTGGTGCACTCTGTGTGTAATGTAGGTGCACTGTATGTGTACTGTTGATGCACTGTGTGTACTCTTGGTGCACTGTCTGTACTGTAGGTGTACTGTTGGTACACTGTGTGTGTACTGTTGGGGCGGTATGGGAAATGAGCACATGTAGGTGCACTTCGCGCGCTCGCGCGCTCGTATGTTGGTGCACTGCCTCGTGCGTAGCTGTTTGCTTGGCATTTCTTGTGTGCTACTGTGTGTGTTACTGTTAGTACACTGTGTGTACTGTAGGTGCACTATATGTACTGCCAGGTAGTCCGTGGTTGTTGTAATTCTCTGGTGAAGCCTGCTCTTTGTGCTATTTATATCCCAGGTAAAGTGACTCTGTTCCCAAAGTGGTAATTTACAAGGCACTTACCTACCTACATACTTACCTACATTCCAACTTATCCTGAGTTCATGTGTAATTACAAACCCACTGCCTTGTGGTACAGGTTCTGTGAAAGACCGAAGGTTCTAGAAGTGTAGCAAACCCTAAACAAGAAAACATGTCTCTGTGGCAGCATTAAGGGCGGTTGATGTATGGAACTCCCCACATCTCCCGACCAGCCACTGCAGGGACAAATAGTTTTGCGCCTGTCTTGACATGTTCTTGCCGGTGTGAAACCTCTATTTGCTCCCCGAGAGAGTGCCGCTGGTAACTTGCAAAAGCCAGCAGCACTTCAACGCTTTTGCAGGCAGCTTTCATGAAATGTACAGTGCAGTCAAGTAATGAAAGCAGTCTTTGTCGCATCGCGACTGACAGCATGATGATGATGATGATGATGATGATGGGTAATTAAAACACAATGTTTTAGCTGTCGATGAGCGTAAAGCGAACACAGAAGCCATATGGATAAAGCGAACACCGAAGCCACAAGCGTAATGTGAACGCCGAAGCCAATTGGAGTTTCCGAGTGAAAGTGTTCTGCTTTGACATGAGCCTGCAATTTACGAAAAGGTACCTACCATCCTACATTCCAACTTATCCTGCGTTCATGGTTAATTACACGCCAAAGTTTTCACCGTCGATGGGTGTAAACCAAACACCGAAGCCATAGACATAAAGCGAATACTGAAGCCATAAGTGTAAAGTGAATAAATACCAAACCCAGTTGGAGTTTCTGAGTGAAAGCATGACATGAGCCTTTTAATTCACAACAATGTACCTACATATCTACATTTCAACTTATCCTGCATTCATGGGTAATTAAACAACAAAGTTTTCACCGTCAATGACTGTAGAGCGAACACCAAAGCCATAATTGTAAAGCGAACACTGAACACTGAAGCCAATTGGAGCTTCTGAGTGAAAGTGTGCCGCTTTGACATGAGCCTGTTCAAAGCAGCCTTCAGGGAGTCGCACATTTGTCAATTTGTGTGATCTCACCTGGTAATTGGCACACCTCGCTCGCTGCGTGATGGGGTGGGGATTAAACGCCCTGTTGTAGGGGGTGGGAAGCCAGCGCTGTGCCCAGAAAACCCGGCTTCTACCCAGCCATCCATTTACCGCAGTGGTTTAGGGAGTGATTACCGGCTTCGGTAGTGATTACAGCCGGCGTGTCCCGGCATGTGCCCGCGCTACGTGGGGGGGGTGGGGGGGGGGGTTGGTGTTGATTAGGATTTTTTTTTTTTTTGCTGGTGTGGGTATCGGCAGCGGAAAATAAACACAAATATTAAAATGGATTAATAAAAAAAATAAAACAATGAAATATATAATTATGGTTGCACGACCGCTTTTAAACGCACAATTTAGTAATGTTAAACAAAGGCGGGCATTGCTAAATATTCCTCTGTTTTTGGTTTATATAGGTTTTCCACTTGAGGGTTTGTTACAATTGCATAGTCCGATGGTTTTGAGTTTCTGTCATTTCTTTAGATAAATATATTAGGTTGAGCGTTATAATCCACCTTACTCACATGTTGAAGTAACATATTTTAAATGACGGACTTTTGAGATATTTGAAGTGCAACTATGCAACATTAATTTCGGCAAGCATGCCAAAACTTAGATAAAGGATTCACCCAATACTCGCAATACACGGGTGAATACCAGCCCTATATAAAAACGGTCGAAAATGCGGGGAAATGAAATGAGAGCCTAATTTCACAATCCAAGAAGCAACAATTATTCTTTACATATGTCTTATTATTTCCCCACTACCTTTGAGTTGAAAAATATAATAAAACATGTAC
>CM059186.1:175549619-175576441 GCA_030323885.1 Branchipolynoe longqiensis
TGAGGTTAGTACACTGGCCATTACTGCGAGTGTTCAGAACTGACCATCGATGGATCCCATTTATGCTTGGTTGTAGCTGTCTCTCTATGACATTAATGTTAGCACCGCTGTAATATAAAACAAAGTCATCCACGAAAAGACTACAGGAGAACCCCGCTTTACAGCAGCAGCAATACTATTGACCTTTACCCCGAAAAGGGTCACGGCCAGTATGCTGCCTTGAGGTACTCTTAGTTCCTGTGAGTGTAGGCTGGAATAGGTAGTCTTGACACGGACGCGGAAATGCCTGAAGGCTAGAAAGTTCCTGATGAAAATTGGCAAGTGGCCACGAAGGCCAATCGCATGAAGATCCTCCATGATGCCATGCTGCCACGTTGTGTCATAGGCTTTTTCGAGGTCGAAAAAGACAGCCACAACATGCTCCTTCTTAAGGAAAGCATCTCTTATGAAGGTCTCCATGCACACCAAATGGTCGAGGGTGCTGCGGCCCAGTCTGAAGCGACATTGAAGGTTGGACAGGTGGTGTCCTGACTCCAGTAGCCAGACGAGGCGGTTGTTTACCACAGAATAGAGGATGGACACAAAAGTATCTCTTGTCACATGAAAAGCCCGCTGGCAGTCACCACTGGGCTTTTCATGTGACAAGAGGTACTTTTGAGAATAGAGGATGGACACGAAAGTACCTCTTGTCACATGAAAAGCCGAGTGGTGACTGCCAGCTCTCCCAGGCTTTTAATCTCTCCAACACTTCTACAGGCATGTCATTGAAGGTACATGATGTTATTGAATGTACATGATATTATTGAAGGTACATGATATCATTGACGGCACATGATGTCATTGATCCATGGCATATTGTTACTTTACTCTTTATGGCGGCCATCTTGAGATTCCAGGACAGTAGAGATGGGTGCAGCTCAGGTGCACCCCTCATTCCCACATCCCAGCTACCACCAGGTCGTGGCAACTTGACCAGACACCTCTATCATATCTGATGCACTCCATAGAAATTCAATCCGGATCCAATACACATTAAACATTAAATACCAAACATGACTTTGGTATTTAATGCCAAATACACTTCAACACTTTTGCAGGCAGCTTTCATGAAATGTACAACCGCACAAAGGAGAGCGGCAGTCAAGTAATGAAAGCAGTCTTTGTCGCATCGCGACCGGCAGCATGATGATGACCAAACATGACTGTTTCCCACCCTATCAGTCTGTGTTCAGCAATGAGTTACACATTCTTCGATCTATTAAATAAAAGAAATGGGTACTTTAAATGGAATCTATTTATATTAATGTAACTATGTGTAGAAAGTCAAAACATTTTACAGACCGTCTGTATTAATAAACAGATAGAGAGATGTGTCAACGTGATTATGTCATATTAATCAAAATATTCAAGGTTGTAGTTCCATGATTATATATATGTTTGCACAAACATATGTGCATATATATATATATATATATATATATATATATATATATATATATATATATATATATATGGTCAGGATCACGAAAAGAGGCCAATTGGTGGAAGTTGTCGGCGTCGAGCTTGGATGTCGGCGTCGATCGGTATAATTATAATTTAGCATTGACATAGGTGTTGGAAAGTCTTTAAATTTATCCTGAATGTAAAGGTCGAGAAAGTACAACAACCTGATTTGTTTCTAGGATAATATAATATAAAACAAAGAAATGTACGAGACTTTAAGAATTGCGACGCCAACATCTATTAAAGTTGTCGGCGTCGATCATTGGATGTCGGCGTCGATCAGGATAATTATGATTTAGCATTGACAGAGGTGTTGGAAAGTCTTTAAATTTATCCTGAATGTAAAGGTCGAGAAAATAAAACAACCTGATTTGTTTCTAGGATAATTTAATATGAAACAAAGAAATGCACTACACTTTTAAGAATTGCGATGCCGACATCTTCACTTGACCACCGATTGGCCCGTTTTCGTGAGGCTGACTCATATATATATTATATATATTATATATATATATATATAGAGAGAGAGAGAGAGAGAGAGAGAGAGAGAGAAAGACAGACAGACCGACAGAAAGACAGCGTGAGAGTTAGACACCAATGAATAGTTATGCATAATATAAATATATGTACTTAAATATCTAGCTATATATCTATATCAATTTCTATATATAGACAACAATAAATATATGTATAATATATAGATGTGAATATGCATGTTCTTTTCCGAGTTGTAATGCCATCACAAATACACACACATATATATATATACATATATATATATATTTAATCTTATATATATATGTAATCTTATATATATATATATATATATATATATATATATATATATAACAACTTGGAAGAACAACACAAAGATAAGTCTGCGATTAGACCACTGAAGATATATGAGATATGAGAGACACCTATATTTGCTTGGCTCGGGCTTAATGTCTGAGTGTGGCTTTAGGTAGTCACCTATCCTTCCGTCTTGAAGACGGATCGATGGTTATAAGGAAGATTTGTAATTGTTGAGGCCGGGGTACTAAAAAGGTACGAATGATTTTCACTGACTTTTAACTATACCCTCAGCATTTCTGGTGTTTTGGAGTTTCCTGCAGTATTCAAAATAATATATATGTTTAGTGGAATTAACTGTGATCATGAGCAAAGGTCAAATACCTACAATGTTAGCCATAATTCAAATTAGAACCAGTTGTGACAGAAGACTTGAACTGGAAACCTGTGTTCTTTAGATAAAACCGAATTGAATACGATCCCAGAATTGCCTACTCATACAATCTCTGCATATTTTGTTCACAATTTTAAGCCAGAGTATACCAATACACAAACAAAAATTGTGTATGCCAAATTACTTTTTTTGAAAGTACACCATCTTTTTTAATAACAAATTTCTTTTGAAAGTACAAACATTTTTTTGTTATCGGAGTATCAAAATAGGAAATTTGAGGTAGGCAACTGCAGCCTACCCGTACGATTTTTGCGTATTTTGTACGAAGTTTCAAGCCAGAGTATAGGCCCTACCAATATGCAAAATTAAAATTGTGTACACCAAAAAAAAAAGTTAAAACTACCAAATAATTTGTTTGAAAGTACACAATATTTGTTCTCACTGGAGTACCCAAATAGGAAATTTAGGATAGGCAGGTCTGCAATATGATGGTTACTTAGGTATCATGTAAATTTGGAAGGTGCAACTGTGGTGACTGTGAACCAATTGAAAGCGCGGCTCTGGTAATAGATAGAAGGCTAGTGGTGACTTGAGGAAGTTGCGGGACACAGGCTTAGTTACAGCCTAAGATCTATGACGATGGGACGGCTGGAAGGACCAGCACTGACCAGCAGATTGTGATGACGTAAGTGGCGGGAAGAGGAGATCTATTACCCCTAACTAAAGTCATCTATGTTTTAGCCCCACTACACCCCACTTCATCTTGTCTAACAGCTGCTCAGCTTCTCCTAACTAGGTACCCAGCTATTTCAACTCTAATTTAGTCAGGACCACGTGACCTGACTGCTTTACTAAAGGAGTGAGGCTGTCCTTGGTGGAATACTGCGGCGCGGTGGCCGAATTGCTAGAGCGCAGGCCACGCGTGCGGGAGATTGGGTTTTCGGTTGCCGGTCGAGTCAAAACAATGACTTATAAAATTGATACTTGTTGCTTCCTAGTCTGGCGCTCGGCATTAATAGGATAGGGCAATGACTAGTTGGCTCACTGTTAGGATAATGTGACTCAGTGGGATATCAGGTCATATCCAACTGTTGTCATATACATCCTGATTCCTTGGAAATATATTTAAAAAATCGCGGAAATCTGAGAAACTGCGAGATGTGTCATCCCTGACAATTTCTCAGTGAGTCCTGTAGACTGAACCATATTATGTTACTGCTATATTTGTGTCTCCACGGTGGACTAACCTAGTGATGAATTCCCTTAATAAAATTAACTAACGGCCTGCAAATGCCTTCAGCAAATATTAAAAGTACAGCATACTGCCTTAATTAAGCCATTTAGAATGTAGGCCGTACCCAGTATTTACCACTTAGATATTATGCAATATACATCTGCTCAGGGATGCTTCAATTGTTATCAGCTTATATAATGAGGAGAACGGACAAAGTGTAAAGTCGTTGTCTGGCAGCTGTAGTTGTGTAGGCAGGCTATATGAAATCAATACAGGCAAGGAGAGAAAGAAAGAGTATAAAGAGTGAAAGTAGAGTGAGAGCTTGCACCCTCAGGTTTATTATTATATAGTGGTACATGGATCTGATATGGCATACCACCTAACCATTATCTCCAATCAGCAACAAGCTTTCTAGTTCCACCAATTAACAGTAAACATTCTTGGGTCACCATGGCTACTGTGATTTACCCCCCGCCACCACACATTGTGGCTGCTTGGCCTGCCTGCTGTGGATGTGTGGTGATCCGTGACTAACAGTTGGGGGGAGGGGGTAGTGAGTAGAGCTCTTGAGCTCATTACACACTAACAGTAGTGCCCCTTAGAATAAGTTATATGGTGTTTATTTAAACAAGGGAATAACTATTTTGGTTGGTTAATTGGTTGGTTGTTGGAGTTTTACGTCCTGGCAACATCTAAGGTCATATCAGGACGGGTAGGCCTACCAATTTGTGACAGGGCGCAGTCATGGCGACTTTATAGTTTTGCCCCACTGGGAAATCGGCCACCGCACCCGGTGAACTACTTTGGTGTTTTTGAGCAATAGCTGACACCTACTGATATTTAACGCACATTTTGAAAGCGCTATCACAGACCACAGATATTAAAATTTATGCAAGAGTGGTGAAGCGCATTTCTTTTTCTTTTGCCATCATTTGCAGAAATACTTCGCCTATGTCGAATTGATGAATGGTGAATGGCTACCGTGGGCCCAGACAGGTAAAATAATCTGAAATCAGCTCCTTCAAGAAAAAAAACAACCTCTTAAGCTTTGTCCCCCCCCCCCCTCTCATTTCTTATGGAGACATTCACATAACCGCATGAATAGGACTGGAGCAAGGAGATGATCTTGATTTCCAATGATATTCAACCAATTTCTCCCCCCCCCCCCCCCCCGACCCTCTTCCTCCTCCAACCGGCCCCACCGCCCAATGTTCACAAAAACAACGATAAATCCATCAAACGGCAACTCTATTTCCAGAGGTCGGCGCATTAAACTGATAGCTGTGGTTGGTTGGTTGGTTGGTTGTTGGAGTTTTACGTCCTGGCAACATCTAAGGTCATATCAGCACGGGGATCTCTGTGAGACTGACCGACTGAAGGCGCCAGAGCATCTAAACAAGCCCACACCCTCACACTCACACACCCACATGGGCAGGCAGCCCGCCACTACGTACCCGCCACTCGTTCATACTTCTGTGCTCGGAGATAATTGCTGTCACAATTAGCACTTCCGGAATAGCTTGAGCCGCTTCACAATTGCTCTAATTGGGGGCGTGAATTGGGACAACACTGCGAGCCGCTCGTTAAAGCGCGGCGCTCTTCACTCAAGCTGTCCATGCAGTGGTTCTTTAAGGGCATTGTGGCCGCCTGGGTGCACGGCGGTGTGTGTGTGTGTGTGTGTGAGGGGGGGGGGGAAGCTGTCCTCTGCTGGGGCCGGTCCCCCTGGATACACTCCCAGTATCGCATCTATCTATCTACCCGGTGTGAATACAGTGGTACTACCATTGGTTGGTTGGTTGTTGGAGTTTTACATCCTGGCAACATCTAAGGTCATATCGGGATGGGTACTGACTTGTGACAGTGCACACTTATGGCGAGTTTATAGTGTTGCCCCACTAGGAAATTAGGTTACCTGTACCATGACTCTATATCCCACTGAGTCGCATTATCCTGATGCTGAGCTAACCAGTCATTGTCCTATCCTATTAATGCCAAACGCCAAGCTAGGAAGCGACAAGTATCAATTTTGTAAGCCATTGACTACCACCACGAGTTATCTTTGTGCTTTCTTCAGAGTACAGTTACGTTACTTTCTGTAGGGGCTGGACAGCCCATGACAGGTAACCCCCTGCCAGAAAACAGCCAGATAACATCAAATCCAAACATAAACCAACTACCTATTACGTACAAGCCTATAATATGTAAATAGAGTAGGCTAGTCTAGAATTAAGTGTAGGAAACAATAAAAACCAGGAAGACTCTTAACAAGACAATCCACAAAAAACTAACATAGATTATTAACCACAAAGCATAATCTTAAGAAACACAGACCGATAACTGCCCAGCATTGAAAACAAGCTTGATCATCCGAACTTATCTACTATGGACAGCATAAACATCCCATCAAAAAAAAAGAGAACAAAAAAGAGTGCAATAACTGACTTTTCAGCAGAGCGCAGTTATCTTTGTGTTTTCTGCAGAGCACAGCTTTTGTTTGGATGATAAATATCACCTTTGTTACTGACATGTTATAAAACCACCACCACTACATCAATTAATCAATCATTTTCCACCACTACATCAATTAATCAATCACTTGCCACCACTACTTCAATTAATCAATCACTTTCCGCCCCTACATCAATTAATCAATCACTTGCCACCACTACATCAATTAATCAATCACTTTCCACCACTACATCAATTAATCAATCACTTTCCACCACTACATCAATTAATCAATCACTTTCCACCACTACATCAATTAATCAATCACTTTCCACCACTACATCAATTAATCAATCACTTGCCACCACTACATCAATTAATCAATCACTTTCCACCACTACATCAATTAATCAATCACTTTCCACCACCACTACATCAATTAATCAATCACTTTCCACCACTACATCAATTAATCAATCACTTTCCACCACTACATCAATTAATCAATCACTTTCTGCAGAACACAGTCCTGTCTGTCCATTCTTCAGAGTTCTTTTTGTGTTTTCTGCAGAACCCGGTTCCCTTTGGCTTTTCTGCAGAGCACAGTTCAGTTTGTACTTTCTGTAGAGCAGACCTCTACACTTTTCTGCAGAGCACATTATGCTGTCTGCAGAGTTGAGTGAGTAGAGCCCATGATGATTGGTCAGTTGGTTGGTTGTTGGAGTATTACCTCCTGGCAACATCTACGGTTATATCAAGATGGGTACCGACTTGCGAAGTGCACACTCATGGCAACTTTATAGTGCTGCCCCACTGGCATACCAGGCCACCAGCACCAAGACCTGATATCCCATTCAGTCACATTATCCTGACACTGAGCCAACCAGACGTTACTCTATCCTAATAATGATGAGCACCTGGCAAGGACTGACAAGTATTGATTTTTAAGTAATTTGTTTGACTCGACCAGGGTTAGAATCCCACGATGTACCAAAGCGGGAGACAGACGCTCAACTCATTCAGCCATCCCGTCTCGTCAGAACCCATGAAGTCCAGCGTCAGGTAATTGGCGAACAAAAACACAATTTGGTGAGAATGGGATGTTGCAACGTCTTGATAATAATTGATACTCAATTAATCACGCTGCAGAGAATCAAAATGTCAGCTTAGTGTCCCTAATTCACAGTGTAGCAGTCGTAATTCACAGTATATCGTTTCTAATTCAATGTGGTTGTCCTAATTCATAACATACCAGTTTCAAACCACAGTGTAGCAATCCTCATTCAGTGTAGCAGTCCTAATTCAGAGTGCATCATTTCTAATTCACAGTGTAAATTGTCTAATTCACGGTGTAACAGCTGTACTTCACAGTGTAACAGTCCTAATCCACAGTATATCATTTCTAATTCAGAGTGTAACAGTCCCAATTCACAGTGTAACAGTTCTATATTCATACCCTAGCAATCTTAATTCAGTGTATAAGTTCTGATTCACAGGATAGCAACTTAATTGCAGAGTGTGGCAGTCCTAATTCAAAGGATAACACTCTCAATTCAGAGTGTAACAATCCTAATTCATAGGATAACAGTTTTAATTCAGAGTGAAGCAGTCCTAATTCATAGGATAGTAGTTTTAATTCACAGCATAGCAGTCCTAATTCATAGGATAGCAGTTTTAATTCAGAGTGTAGCAGTCCTAATCCATAGGATAGCAGTCCTAATTCATAGGATAGCAGTTTTAATTCAGAGTGTAGCAGTCCTAATCCATAGGATAGCAGTTTTAATTCACAGCGTATCAATTTTTCTACACACCATAGTAGCCTAATTCACAATGCAGCGGTTCTAATTCACAGGGTAACGGTCCTAATTCACAGCATAACGGATCTAATTCAGAGCATGATGGATCTAATTCAGAGCATAGCGTTTCTAATTCATGACATAACGCTCAAATAAGGAAATCGGACTTAGTGATTTCTTAGCGCATTTATTTTTTGTCTTGATAGAAAGAATCCAAAGGGACCTGCATTTTGTTCCGAATACTGCTCAGACGGCACTCTGATCTGCAAGAAATGATCTAACTTGAATATTATCTTTGTTTAAATTGGTTTTATTACACAGGTTGCGTATCAGTTATGGATAATTGGCCTTTCTGCTGACCGCTGCATCAATAGTTCCGTTGTCCTGTGTTAACACTGCAGTTATGTTGTGATGGGATAAAATGGAGAGAAGCCAGAGGACAAGATGGTGGGAGATGTGGAAGAATGCGAGTGTAGTAGTCTGCACTGACCTCTCAGGCAAGTAGCCACATAGACAGGTAGGCATGGGTAGTGTGGTGATATCAAGGAGCCTAGGTGGTGTAATGGTTAGCACACTGGCCCGGAATGCAAAGAGATGTGGGTTCGAGTCTCACTCTAGGCACAATATTTCCCATTTTCATCACTCCCATGACACTGGTCCCATGACCATGATCCTGGACAAGCTATGCACTGTATAGTTGTTGAACCTACCCTTTGTATGTATGTGTTAGTGCATTGCCTGTATGTATGTATGTAATTGTAATAAGTAAAAGACTTACAATTCCAGGGGGACGAGTGTAGTAGGCTGCACTGACCTCTCAGGCAAGTAACCACATAGACAGGTAGGCATGGGTAGTGTGGTGATATCAAGGAGCCTAGGTGGTGTAATGGTTAGCACACTGGCCTGGAATGCAAAGAGATGTGGGTTCGAGTCCCACTATAGGCACAATATTTCCCATTTTCATCACTCCCATGACACTTACAAACAGAGAAAGAAGACAGCTACACAACATCTGAAAGTAATAAAGCAAGGGGAACCATTACTGTCTAGCGGCGAAAACAAGTCATTAGACTTAGCTGTTAAGGGCAGGATAAATACACCATCACCAAAAATAAACGTAACGTGGGTATGAGGCTTATAACTATGCAAGAACACACCGGGCGCGGTGGCCGAATCTGCAGAGCGTGGGCCTCACATGCGGGAGATCGGGAGTTTGGTTCCCGGTTGAGTCAAACCAAACCAATGACTTATAAAATTTAAACTTGTAGCTTCCGAGCCTGGCAGTCGTCATTAATAGGATAGAGCAAGGACTGGTTAGCCTCAGCGTCAGGATAGTGTGATAGCAGGGCTTGGTGCTGGCGACCTGATTTCCCAGTGGAGCAGCACTATAAAGTTGCCATGTGTGTGCACTGTCACACGTCGGAACACGTCCTGAAATAACCTTAGATATTGCCAGGACATAAAGCTCCAAAAACCTAACCAACTGTGCAAAAACATTTGAGGAAAAATATGTTGATGTCATGCCAACTTGCTGTGATACATGAATACGTAATGCCAAAATGTGGTTCATCTGTAAACTATAGGGATAATTCTGAAATGGCGCTATGCCTAATATATTAATCTAACACAGATATAAATTCATAATGTTGGGATCATTTTCACACTGACATAACATTTGAGCTTATGTTTTAAAATGGCTAACAAATATTATAGCTCATTCCAGGAACACTGTCTAAAATATTCTGATAAAACGCATTGGTGGGGAATGTGAAATGGTCTATAAAGGAGTACAAATGGTCTATTAATGTAAATGATGTATAGGGCCAGGTGCATGAATGTATTTATGTAGTTGCTGGTGACGCTTTACTTGTAGCCAATAGTCATTGTGTATTAGATAGATAGTGTGAAAGGGGCACTACTGTTAGTGTGTAAGGAGCTCAAGAGCTCTACTCACTACCCCCTCCCCCCCCCAACTGTTAGTCATGGATCACCACACACACACAGCAGTCAGGTGCAGGCCAAGCAGCCACACCGCATGGTGGTGGTGGGTAGATCACAGTAGCCATGGTGACACAAGAATGCTTACTGTTAATTGGTGGAACTAGAAATGCTTGTTGCTGATTGGAGATAGTGGTCAGGTGGTATGCCATATCAGATCCAGGTATCACTATATAATAATAAACCTGAGGGTGCAAGCTCTCACTCTACTCTCAATCTTTATACTCTTCCTTTCTCTCCTTGCCTGGATTGATTTCATATAGGCTGCCTACGCAAACCACAGCTGCCAGCCGACGACTTTACAACTGGATCGCTTCTGTCCGAGTTAATGTAGAAATGAAAGATTGTTTCTTCCTCACGTTGCTAAACACAAGCAGAAACAGCGAGGTTTGCTTAATTAAAGGAGTATATATTTAAATATGGTCTATAGATGAGCAATGCATTTTGGGGGTTAAATTTGTTTTTATAAAATTATTATTAGTAGGAACATACAAATTTAATTAGCAATCTAATCAAAACACGTCGTGTTAGACTACCCCACTAGAAGCGTTCTGATGAAGTTCGGAGAAGATTATTTCCTCAAATCTCATTGGCTCGTGGTTCAGCGGATGAAACCGCAAACGATTTTAGTCCTAAATAATAATAATAATATATATATTTCCACATGATCATTGTATATACTAGCTGATATTTATATCAGTAATGTTTCCCATGCAAAGGGAGAAAGCAGAAGTACAATAGTTATTAGGCGCTTTCCCCAGTTAAAAATAATGGTAATTATAGCCAAGTCCATGTAATCACCATGTAGTACATGGGCATGGTCGGGACCCTGGTGGCGGAATGAGTACAGATAATACAGTGTTATTACTTCCCGGCAGGACCTGCCCAAGTTGCCGCTCTGAGGTCGGACGCTGAGGCACAGGGGTTAATGGTTGGTTGTCGGAGTTTTACGTCCTGGCAACATATAAGGTCATCAGGACGGGTAGCAACTTGAGACAGTGCACACAGTGCACACTCATGGCGATGTTATAGTGCTGCCCTACTGGGAAATCAGGCCGGTGGGGCAATATGACCCGATATCCCACTCAGTCACATTATCCTGACATTGAGCTAACCAATCCTTGCCCTATCCTATTAATGCCGAGTGCCAGGCTAGGAAGCGACATGTATAAATTTTGATTAAAGTCATTGATTTGACTCGACCGGGAACCAAACTCCCAGTCTCCAGCATGCCAGGCCTGCGCGCTACCGATTCGGCCACCGCGCTCGGTCGCAGAGTCTAATGGGAGCCTGGATCAGGAGAGGGCATAACGATGATCATTTTAGGAGGCATAAAGGCGGCAATGATGCCCACAGCAATAAAACAAGCCGGGTGACAGTCGCCCAATGTAGGCCCAGCAGGACAGCACACAATGGGCTGTTGTATATTCATTACGAGACGGCACGTGAACAGGCAATAGCGGTACCGTAAATTCACCACTAAACAGCGGTATATTTAATAGGGAATTCCCTGCTCTACTCCCAAGGTTCCGGGATGGATATCCCCGCACTTCACCCTAATCCCAATTTTGTTTAAAGCACCCACAAAAGTAAAATAAAACCACACACAACATAAACTGATGCATTGTACAGGATTGCCATTGTCACTGTCAGTTGGCAGTGTGCATATATTATATTATGAGTGAGTATACGTCTGTGTGGAGGGGAGGGGTTTTATTTTTATTTATTGATTGATTGTTAGTTTTCGGCAGCATAGGCCATATTCACGGCGGTTCATTTTGACATATTGAGTCATGGAAGTCATTGAGCTGAAACCACCAATTCCCAATTTCAAACGCGATCATTCTACCAATTAGAAAGTCAGGAGAATAATATGACATAGGAATTGAAAAATATACTTTTTTTCAACAGAGCATTCGCAGTCAGTGGAAACTGAGGCTGCGGGTCAACTTTGGAAGCGAGTACAATACTGTTAACCATTTAAATCAACACTCAACTTAGATAAATGATTCACCCGGTTCTTGTAGTACACGGGTGAATGACAACGTCGTGTAAATATGGGCGAAAATAGCTTTAGTATAGAACAGGAAGTAGAATGCCTGCCTCCAGTATCAAATGCATACTTATATCGGCACAGAGTTGGTGAAATGGGAGAGAATACAAAAAGACAAGATGGCGGCCATAGAACGCCATCGATTTCACTTTTAAATCTTATTAAACAAGATATTTTATTATATTTTTCAACTTAAAGGTAGCGGGTAGAATAAATGTTGCTTTTTATAATGTGAAATTAGGCTCTCATTTCATTTCCCCACTTTTTCGACCGTTTTTATATAGGGCTGGTATTCACCCGTGTATTGCGAGTACTGGGTGAATCCTTTATCTACACCAACCCTGCCATTCAGAAATATTAAAAACACTACAAAATAAGAAACTGACCATAGGCAATGTTGGCATGGTTTCTTGATCAGAAAAAAATACACATACAACTAACCTAGCAATTCTGGATATATCTAGATCTAAATCCAGATGTATGTAGATCTATAGTTATCTGCAGCTAACCTCAGAATATGGAAACTGTGTGAACAAAAACCTGCTTCAAAGGATTGTATTCAACAATGACTGATGAACGATATCCATTCTCTGTAGTTACTATTAACCAGAATAAATCAATATAAGATAAGAACAACTGGCCATCAAAATGACTTATGCAGAAATTTCTAGATTTCTAAATACAGATGTCAAATATTTTCACAGTAATCTTATACAATGTCACGAATGTACTAAGCAGGCACTGCAGGGGATACTCTCCCTATGTGTCCAAAATTAAATATCTGATATTTGTAGTCAATTTTGGTGTAGTTTTGTGTTGGGGAGTCTGTAGTTTTAGATGCGGGACAATGCATTAGGTCTGGTGCCTTATCCACTACATTAATTCCCACTGCCAGCAGGTGGCACGTTGGTGGTGGAAATCGTCTATTACATAGGTAGGACCTAGTGTGTTGGACCCAAGGAAAGTATGGCCTTCTGCAGAGCACATGTGACGTACTGATTGGGAACATAGAGAATGAACATGTTCATTGTCTGTGTGGCACGCACAAGGTCATAAGCGAACACGGAACAAGGGAACACACCACAAGGGAACAGTCTATGGATACACAGACTTAGAAAACTCTCAAAATGAATTACCTTGTTGCAACTGTCATCATCCACAGTACAACTAGTAGTAGTAAGTGTTTTCCAGTGGTTAGGGTTATACATTACATACATCTAAGCCTGAATACTTTCAGGAAATTCCTGCTTGGACTGGTTGGAAGCAAGGCTATGTGGCGGTGAGCTGAACTGAACGGATGCGAGCCGCACACGAGGCATTGTGAAAACACAATCAAAACCCGATGTATTATTCTGGGGATGGAACTCCAAAAACATTACATTTTTAATGTTTCCATTAGCACATGTCGCGGTGGCTCAGCCACAGACGCAGCCAGGGCGGAACCACGGGGTGGTAAACAACGCCTCTCCCAGTGCACAACTCGCCTTCCTTAGGATGTTTATCCATAGACTGTTCCCTTGTTCCACGTTCATTTGTGACCTTGTGACGTGCCACATAGACAATGAACCTGTGTCTTGCTTAGTGGTCATTCCAATAGGTTGGACGCAGGGACTGTAAGCCTTTGTGGATAGCACATGTGAAGTACTGACCAGGAACATAGAGAATGATCACGTTCATTGTCTGTGTGGGGTGGCACAAGATCACAAGGAAACACGGAATAAGGGAACAGCCACAAGGGAACATGCCACAAGGGAACAGTCTATGGATACGTTGCCTTACAGAGCACCGGCACAGTCCGGGATTCTTAGTAAATTCACATTGCTAGCTGCTGTGTCTGCGGTGGTGAAATTGCGATTCTGAGCAGTGCACTTAAGGGTGCATAGTCCGATGAAAGCACCCATTTTCTAAATTAAAACCTGACTATAGGCTTTATTTGCCCGTTTTTTGAGAATACTAATGTAGCACAGGAACAGCAAACTGCAATCAGCATTTCAAATAAGGCTTGGCCGCTTGTCCAAGGCAAGTGAGAGTAGGAGCGGACAAGCAGAATATGGCTTGAGTTTTCCATTGGACAAGTGAAACCTAGATTTGACCTTATATGTCCATTGCAGCTGCTGCTACTCGGGTACTGCAGGTAGTGAATGCATTGCAATACCTCAGAGAGATTGACACCCCTGCCCTGCAGAGTTGTAAACCACTGCCTTGTGGTACAGGTTCTTGACAGAACCGAAGGCTAAGGGAACAAACCCTGAACAGAAAACCATGTCACTGTGGCAGCATTAAGGGTGGTTGATGTATGGAACTCCCAACATCTCCCAACCAGCCATTGCAGGGACAAATAGTTTTGCGCCTGTCTGGACATGTTCTTGCCGGTACGAAACCTCTATTTGCTCCCCGAGAGAGTGCCGTTGGTAACTTGCAAAAGCCAGCAGCACTTCAACACTTTTGCAGGCAGCTTTCATGAAATGTAGAGAGCTAAATGAAGAGTGGCAGTCAAGTAATGAAAGCAGTCTTTGGTGCATCGCGACCAACAGCATGATGATGATGATGATGATGAGCTGCTGCATTAATAGAATATATATATAGTCAGTGATAGAAATAAGGAACATTGTTCACTTTTCGAATGGACAATTCTGGAGTGATTTTTACTTGTCCGCCTGAATTTTCACTTTCGTGAAATACTTATGTGAAACTGCTGCATTTAAAGATGATAGTGGAAAGCAAACAAAATCGTGAAATACGTGTTTTGCGGCCCAAAATCTGCACTTGTCCAATAGAAAAGTTACAGCCATATTCTGCTTGTCCGTGCCTACTCTCACTTGTCCAATAGAAAAGCTACATCCATATTCTGCTTGTCCGTGCCTACTCTCACTTGTCCAATAGAAAAGCTACAGCCATATTCTGCTTGTCCGTGCCTACTCTCACTTGTCCAATAGAAAAGCTACAGCCATATTCTGCTTGTCCGTGCCTACTCTCACTTGTCCAATAGAAAAGCTACAGCCATATTCTGGTTGTCCGTGCCTACTCTCACTTGTCCAATAGAAAAGCTACAGCCATATTCTGCTTGTCCGTGCCTACTCTCACTTGTCCAATAGAAAAGCTACAGCCATATTCTGCTTGTCCGTGCCTACTCTCACTTGTCCAATAGAAAAGCTACAGCCATATTCTGCTTGTCCGTGCCTACTCTCACTTGTCCAATAGAAAAGCTACAGCCATATTCTGCTTGTCCGTGCCTACTCTCACTTGCCTTGGACAAGCGGCCAATCCTTATTTGGAATACTGATTGCAGTTTGCTGTTCATGTGCTACATTATTATTCTTTAAAATATGGGTAGATAAAGGCTATGGCTAGGAATTTGGTCTGCACGCTAAAAATTAATATAAGAGATAGCTTGTTTTATTTAACAAAGCCTCTAGAGTGCATTGATTTTTCTCATTGGTTATTGGATGTCAAACATATGATCATTCTGACATGTTTTGTAAGAGGAAACCTGCTGCCGCCACATAGGCTACTCTTTCCGATAAGCAGCAAGGGGTGTTTTATATGCACTTTTCCACAGACAGGAGAGCACATACCACAGCCTTTGATGAACCAGTTGTGGACAACTGGTTGGAACGGAAAATAGCCCAAACTGCAAATTTCTCCACTGAGCAGGATCGATCAGATGACCCACACGTTCACAGGTGGACACTCTACCGCCTGAGCTATGTCCCACCCACCCCCCCCCAAATTAATGTGTGCATCTTTTCACTTCAAATAACTCCGTAAAATAAAAGTTATATCAAAATTAAAGTCAAGTAGATTGGTTGGTTGTTATAGTTTTACGCCCTGCCAACATCTAAGGTGATATCAGGTCGGAAATCAAGTAGGTTATAATGATCAACCTAATATATTCATCTATATAAAGGAAGAAAACAGAAGAAGAAAAAAGAAAGAGAAAAAAAGGGCAGAGACTATGCACCGTTTAAAGCGGCACTCACTGCGGCGGCCCCGTCCTGATATGACCTTAGATGTTGCCAGGACGTAAAACTCCAATAAACAACCAACCAACTGCGGCGGCGGCGGTGATAGCACATAGAGTGGGTTTCCTGGGGAATGTTATGTCAGCAACAAGGCCATGCTTGGAGCCAGCCTCCATAGATGATCTGCTGTAGAACCCCCTGATATCTAGATAAAAGATTCACCTGGTACTTCTAGTACACGGGTGAAGATCAGCCTTATATAAAAACGGTCGAAAAATCGGGCTAATGAAATGAGTCTTTATGAGAGCCTAATTTCTCAATCTAGGAAGCAACATTTATTCTTTGTATATGTCTTCATGTTTACGCGCTATTTTGAGTTGGAAAATATAATAAAACATATACTTTAATGCAATTTAAAAGTGAAATCGACGGCTTTCTCTGGCCGCCATCTTGTCTTTTTGCATTCTCGCCCATTTCACCAACTCTGTGCCTATATGTAGCCATTTGATACTGGAGCCATAGTTTCTAGTTCATGTTCCATACTAAACCTATTTTCGCCCGTATTTACACTACGCTGTCCTTCACCCATGTACTACAAGTACCGGGTGAATCTTTTATCTATCTGAAATCCAGACCCAGCCAACCACACCGGGCGCGGTGGCCTAATCGGTAGAGCGTGGAACTCGCGTGCGGAAGGGCGGGAGTTTGGTTCCGGGTCGAGTCAAACCAATGAATTTAAAATTGCTACTTGTCAATTCCTAGCCTGGCACTCAGAATTAATAGGACAGGGCAATAGCAGGTTAGCTCAGTGTCAGGATAATGTGACCAAATGGGATATCGGGTCATGGTGTCAGCGGCCGGATTTCCCAGTGGGCAGCACTATAAAGGCGCCATGAGTGTGCACTGTCACAAGTGGGTACCAGTACTGATATGACCTTAGATGTTGCCAGGATGTAAAACTCCAACAACCAACAACCCAGCCAACCGCAAGGCGCCTCCCCAATCCCCACCCCCGCCCGGCGAGGCGTCACACACACACACACACACACACACGCACACCCACACACACACACAGGCACTCTATCTAGAATTAAATCTTTGACAAACGAGGCCGATCATGGCGGCGATAAGGACGCATGTGAATTATTCGCTCGTGTTATGAAGGAATTCCAGTTACAAATTGGGGTCTTCCCGATACACGACTCATATATCTTAAACCCCAGACAGGGCAACTTCCGGTTCAGCCACCTCACACCCCACCACGTGCCGTGACCTAATCGTGTAGAGCGCAGGCGTCATGTGCGGAAGGTCAGGAATTCGGTTCCCGGTCGAGTCAAAATAATGACTTATAAAATTATTACTTGTCGCTTCCTGGCAAGACGCTCGACATTAAAAGGGCAAGGACTGGTTGGCTCAGTGTCAGGATAATGCGACTGAGTGGGATATTGGGTCATGGTGCTGGCCGCCTGATTTCCCAGTGGGGCAGCACTAAAAAGTTGCCAGGAGTGCGCAGTCACATGTTGCCAGGACATAAAACTCCCTGTCCTTATATGACCTTAGATGTTGATAGGACGTAAATCCCCCAACAAACAAACATAACCGACCTCACACACACACACTCACCCCAACCCCCACACCCCATGCACACCTGTGGACCAGACGGGATGGCCGAATGAGTTAGAGCGTCCGTCTCCCGTGTTGGTAGATCGTAGGATCGTGGGTTCGAACCCTGGTCCAGTCAAACCAATGACTTTAAAATTTATACTTGTTGCTTCCTAGCCGGGCGCTTGGCATTATTGGGATAGGGCAAGGACTGGTGTGCTCAGTGGCAGGATAATGTGACTGAGTGGGATGTTAGGTCATGGTGCTGGCAGCCTGGTCTCCCAGTTGTGCAGCACTATAAAGTCGCCATGAGTGCGCACGGTCACAAGTCGGTACCCGTCCTGATATGATCTTTGATGTTGCTAGGACGTAAAAGAACAACAAACAAATAAAACAACAACAAACCATGCACACATGTCCATACACACCAGAAACCTGGTAATTACCACTAAATAAAAATTAATTAACTCTCAGATGATCGGGCATCATTCCACCAGAGGTGTGCTGCTTTAAGTCTGATCTGAAGCTAGGGGGCTGCCCTGAATTCCTGGTGCCACAACAGACCGAGTGGCTTTTTATACATTTAGAAGCGACATCATAACCAGATTTGTTAACCTCAAACGATTTCGGGAATTCGCCTTGAAAACGATTTGGGGGAAAGTTGTAATTAAGTGCATGAATTAAATATGGCGGATAATTCACAAATCTGCCCCTACTACGTACGTTAAGTACATAGGACATGATTCTTACAGCATAATTACAATTCCCGATGCCAAACCTGGTGGGGGATGGCCGAATGAGTTGAGCGTCCGGCACCCATTTTGGTAGGTCGTGGCTTACACATGCTTTTCTGCTCAGGGGGGAACCTCCCCCTCAATGTATTGGGTGTCAGTCCCCGCTGACACTCAAACACATTTGACTAAGTTGCGTTGATTTGTTGGCCCTGCGCCAACAGTTCTACACTGCAGACAGCATGCATGACCTTTTTACTAAGGTAAAACAGGAAAATATTTTAGCCTTTTTGAGGGAAGCTGGACTGTACCACCTCATATAGTTTACTAAATAGATTCTATCAATTATTAATCAAACTTGGTGGGGGATGGCCGAATGAGTTGAGCGTCCGGCACCCATTTTGGTAGGTCGTGGGATTCCAACCCAGGGTTTCTAACCTTGGTTGTGTCAAACCAATGACTTAAAAATTGGCACATGTCGCTTCCTTGCTAGGCACTCGGCATTATTAGGATAGGGCAAGGACTGGTTGGTTAAGTGTTACTGTTAGGATAATGTGACTGAGCAGATCATGGTGCTGGCAGCCTGGTCTCCCAGTGGGGCAGCACTATAAAGTCGCCATGAGTGCGCACTGTCACATCTTGCCAGGACATACAACTCCATGTCGTTATATAATATTACCTTAGATGTTGATAGGACTTAAACCTCCAACAACCAAGCAACCAACCCGATGGCAAAACGTAGCTGAAGTGTTTCTGTAGTTGAATTGGTGTGTACTTTTGGGCGATAAATGGGGAAGCAAGGGTAGTTTTAGTACTGACCGCACTTCACCCTGAGACTTCATGTGCTCACACCGAGCCGATTGTCTCCAATCACACATCGACAATATCCTGATACTGAGCTAACCAGTCCTTGCCCTATCATCCTATCAATGCTATGTTCTAGACTAGATAGCGACAAGCATCAATTAGATAAGTCACTGGTTTTACTAAGCTGGGATTCTAACTCCTGACCTTCTGCACGGGAAGTATGTGCTCTACCGATTCGTCCATCACGTCCGGTCAATAGCACTCATCTGTCATGTTTTACCTGCATTATGGGAATTTATTTATTATAT
The DNA here is from genome assembly GCA_030323885.1 of Branchipolynoe longqiensis. Taxonomy (NCBI): domain Eukaryota; kingdom Metazoa; phylum Annelida; class Polychaeta; order Phyllodocida; family Polynoidae; genus Branchipolynoe; species Branchipolynoe longqiensis. The sequence goes on from CM059186.1 coordinate 175,569,248, forward strand.
GTGAAGTGGGCGAGAGTACTTGTCCTGTGGCCATTGCGGGCTTGGGCCGATTAGCTCGCATTCTGAAATGCGGGCTACTCGCCAAGACAGACCCGCATTTGCCACCATTTGCGGGGCGCCGGGTTCCCTACTGTAATGCGTTGCTAGGAGATGTCAATTGTGACTTTCCTAGCAATGGTGGAAGGTCAAGCGCTCGGGCTCCGACCCATCAGATGTGTTTATGCACCCTCTGATGTTTTAGATGAGATTTAGGCTTTTATTGTTGAAATTCCAAACTGATTTAACTTAACAAATATGGGAGGGGATACACTTATTGTACTTATTCGTTATTTATTGATATTGAACCACGGAAGAACTCATATTGTACTAGCTAGGGTAAGAATAAAGCCGTGAGCTCTTGGAAAGGTAAATTGGAACGTTCCTTGCATTCTTTACTATTCTCCAGTCTTCTTGTATATTAACCACTATGGTCAACTTGCTAATTGATTGCTTTATATGTAATTAAGGGCCTCATGCATGGTAGGCCATATGCAGCCAATTAACCCATCTGTGGGAAGATAATAACAGATATATTAACAGAATTAACGTAGTGCTATTTGGCTGAAAATAAGACATTAACTTAGGCTGATTATCAGTGACAGTAGCAGAAACACAGGGAGTGTCTGCTTAGTTCTGGATTAATTTGAGCATATTAACATACACCAAATGGCGGGGAGGATAGCCAGTTAGCTAAAATAATAAATAACTGCTTTGTTATAATAAATGCGGGGAGGGACAAAAAAACGTATTTCTATGATACTCTGGCTGTTCGCCCTTAGCCCGGGAATGACAACGACGAAGACGGTCTACCTGCAGACAGGAGGAGAGGCCGCGGCGGCCCGTGGCAGGCCCAGGAAATTCACATGGAAATAATTACATAAATTAACACGTAGGCTCGCCTTAGGCATGGGCGGAATAGCCGAATGGTTAAACATGTATATTGGATAATAGGCATTTGACATTACAATATATCATTGATTTAATGGACATACCTGTGATAATGACATCTTTCCTGTCTTGCTTGGCGGTATTAATACCATCAGTGCTGGATTTAAGAGAGGCCCTAGGCTATTCCACTTGTGAGGAGGCCCCTCCCAAAGACAGTGTCAAATATATTTCACACCTTGGCTAGTGCCCCCCCCCTCCCATCCCTACCCGATTATGAGACCCTAGGCTTCAGCATTTCAAGCCTATGGGTAAATCCGCACACTGAGCACCTTATGTAAAATTTTCTGCTATGATCAGTAGTGGATTTGGGATTAAATAGAGACATTTTGCAAGATACATTTGAATCTTTCCGGTCAACTATAGATTTATCGTTACTATATGCACTATTACTTATTAGTTCGGTTGGGCGAAGGACAGGATGGAGGTTATAGTTTGGCATTTAACAATAATTTTGTACTTGAGCTCGGCCAAATGACACTGGCACCTTATGAAATCACAAGAATGTAGTTCATTAATGAATAGAAAAATAGCTCTCTATATGGGCAATCATAATGAAAGGAACCACTGTACATACTTGTACTTCGTATACATCATAACTGTCCTCATGTGTGGGTGGAAAGTTTCAAATGGGCTTCGACCTTCACCTTTGGCGCATTTGAAATCACTTCACAGAACACTATGTACATATGTGCTAGTAAAACCGTGCCTTTCTTTTATAAATGACCCCCCCCCCCATATTCCACCCCACCCCCATTCCACGCGCCCTCCCACTTTTCTCACGGCCATTCTGGATCCTGACAGAGCAAACTGACGACACTGCACCTACTATGCAGAAATTGAACCATCTGTGGGAAAGCCACCACAGACTCATGCGGGAGGTCGGCGGGACCAAGTGGTCCTTAGCTGCTGCCGTATTGGCCACTTGTGGCTTACACATGCTTTTCTGCTAAGGGGGGATCCTCCCCCTCAATGTATTGGGTGTCAGTCCCCACTGACACTCAAACACATTTGACTAAGTTGCGTTGATTTTTTGGCCCTGCGCCAACAGTTCTACACTGCAGACAGTATGCATGACCTTTTTACTAAGGTAAAACAGGAAAACATTTTAGCCATTTTGAGGGCAGCTGGACTGTACCACCTCATATAGTTTACTAAATAGATTCTATCAATTATTAATAAAACTTTTCTTTTTCTATGGGAATTTGTTTCCCTTGACCACAAATATATGATTGTGAGCTTTCTAATTTAATGAGTGTCTATTGGCACATAATTGATTGTCTGCTTTTACATGTAAAAGCGATGGTTTGAACAAAAAACAAACATTTCTCGCCGTGAATATGGCCTATGCTGCCGACACGGCGTAAAGCAACCACCAATCAATCAATCAATCAACTAACCAGAGGCTTACCGTGTGGAAGGTCAGGAGTTCAAGATCCCGGCCGAATCAAACCAATGACTTACCAAATTGATACGTGCCGCTACCTAGCCTGCTGCTCAGCATTACTAGGATAGAGCAAGGACTGGTTTAGCTCAGTATCAGGATAATATGAATGTGTGGGATATCGAGTCATGGTGCCAGTTGCCTGATGTCACATTTCGGGAGCACTATGAGTGCACAGTGAACAAATAAGCACACACCAACTAGACACACTGGACACTTTCAGTTTTAACTGGTCAGCCGTTTGTCAGCTGTGACAGTTGAGTCAAAGTAAAGTAAAGTTTGTTATATTTAACGAAGCCTCTAGAGCACATGGATTTTTATCATCAGCTATTGGATGTCAAACATGGTCATTCTGACATATTTCTTTGGAGGAAACCCACTGCCGCCACATAGGCTACTCTTTCCGATAAGCAGCAAAGGGTGGGTAATTGAGTCGGTCATGAACGCCAGCGAGAACTGCTTTAATCAAGCGGACTAACTGTCGGACTAACAAAATCAGCTTGGTCAACTGTGCGCATTATGCCTTATGTCTAAGCCTACATCAGGATCTATAAACCGCAACCATAAACACACACACGCCCACACACACACACACACGCCACCACCCCAGGGTCGCCAACATGTGGAAAATGAAAAACCGGAAGATCTTAAGGGACTTTTTATTAGGAGGCCTGGGGGTACTCCCCCAGAAAAATGTTAAAATCTTAGATGCTGTATGGTGTGGTGTATTTTGGACACAATAAGCCGTAATGAAAAACTGGAAGATCGGCGTGAGGTGATGATGGGGACATAAAATATTGTACAACTTATGGCAAAACCGTAAGGGTTGGCAACCCTGTCACCCTAAAACACACAAACACTGCCAACCAGCAGCAAACACTAAAAGGTGGGGGCCAGCATTAGGCTAATGACCATCCAATAAATCTCAGACCGAGCCCGACTTGATCTGACGGGCAGACCCCGACACGCAGAATCGATCAGCGTAATATTATTGATTAGGTCCAATCCAGACCTCCGCCAAATATGTGCGCTGTCGAAATTGCTTGCGCAGCGTGGGTGGGAGGGTGGAGATGGGGATCGAGGGAAGAGGGAGGAAGGCGATGGGGGTGGAGGGGGAGGGGAACGGAGGGGAAGGAAGGGAGGGAGAGGGGAGGAGAATGGAGGGGTGCGGAGGGGAGGGGAAGGGATGAGAAGGAAGGGGATGGGAAGGGGAGTGGAAGGGAGGGGAAGGGAGGGGCAAGGAGGGGAAACGGTAGGAGGAGAAGGGGAGGAGGGAAAAAGGCGAGGGGAGAGAAGGGAGGGAAAGGGAGGGAAGGGCGAGGGTTGCGGAGGAGAGGACATGAGATGAGAGGAGAGGAGAGGAGAGAAGAGGAGAAGGAGAGAGAAAGGCGGAGGGGGGGAGGGGAGGTGAGAGGAGAGGAGAGAAGGAGGAGAGGGGAGGAGAGGGGAGGAGAGGGGAGGGGAGGGGAGGAGAGTAGAGGAGAGGAGAGGAGAGGAGGGGGAGGGGGGAGGGGAGTATATGGGAGGGGAGGACAGTGGGAAGGGAGGAGAGGAGGGGGGATGGAAGGGAGGGGAGGGGGAGGGGACGGGAGAGAGGGAAGGGGCGGGTATTCACCAAGGTGTCAGGAAGTAAAGCGATCGGAATGGGCCCCCGCCACTCTCAGTCAACAAACTCCAGTCAGCTGGCTGTAAATACACATCATCAAGTCCTTAGTCAGAACAGTTCTGTGGCTAGATGGCTGGCCGGGTGGGGCTGGGGGTAGGGGGGGGGGGGGGTTCTACACGCAGTCCTATCATGATCACATATTCAAACTGGTTTGATCGTTTTTTATTGCTTGTAATTTTTTTAATTTCTTGTTGTGGAGTTATATTTTTCAGCGGAGGCATTCATCAAAGTGTCGATAACGCGGTCCCTTCCCCTCCCCCCAATACGCCCCGTCCTCACACACACACACACACACACACACACACACACACACACACACACACACACACACAGACACACACACACCTCGCCTCCACCAATACCGGGCGCATTAATCTCACTTAAGCGAGGGGGATATGAAAACGGCGCTGCGGTGCTGGTGATGTATTAAACAGCGCGGGGCGTGCGTTCCCTATTTGGACTGCGCCGATTATTGCCCATATAAACTGGCCGTCAGACCCGGCGGTGTCGGCCGGGGCGCCGGGCCGCAATCACCGGCCGGCCACGTGCATAATACACCCGTGATACCAGGACTGGGCGCGGTGGCCGAATCGGTAGAGCCCGGGCTTCGCGTGCGGAGGAAGGTCGGGAGTTTCGGTTCCCGGTTGAATCAAAGTAATGACTTATACAAATGTATACTTGTCGCTTCTTAGCATGGTGTGCGTCATTAATTAAATAAGATAGGACAAGGACCGGTTTTCTTAGTGTCAGGATAATGTGACTGAGTGGGATATTGGGTTATGGTGCCAGCGGCCTGATTTCCCAGTGGGCCAGCACTATAAAGTCGCCATGAGGGCGCACTGTCACAAGTCGGGACCCATCTTGATATGACCTTAGATGTTGCCAGGATGTAAAACTCCAACATTCATTCATTCATTCATTCATTGCCATGATACCATCCGCAAATGTGATTCATATGTAGAGTAAATTAGACCAATATATATATATATATAGTATAGTTATACGAATCTTACCTGGGTATAGATGATGGATAACTGTTGTTTTCCCGAGGTATAAGCCTCGGGTAGACGTGGGCTAGGGAGAAGGAAGCACGTCCGGTACCAGCAATCTTAACCTACTTATTCAGGATAAAAATGATCTTTCAATACAATGGATACTATGATTTTCCCGTAATGGTACACCAACGGAATAGACGTGGTAGGGTGTGGTGGGTGGGCCCTAGCCCACGTCTACCCGAGGCTTATACCTCGGGAAAACAACAGTTATCCATCATCTATACCCAGGTAAGACTCGTATAACTATACTATTTTACCTCGGTATACAGCCTCAGGCTAGCCTCAGGCTAGGGAGACTTTTACATAATTCATTTTTATCCTTAATATCATTCATTCTTATTATAACATTCAACGTTTTTGTTCTCACCTATTCTTGTTAGTTGGCGAGCAGGCGCTTTGCAATGCCGGTAGGCTTTTCTAGTCGTTTGTTGTAATGTTTTGCAAACGACTTAGCCGTCTTCCAGCCTGCATGCGCTAGTATTCTTTTCACAGAAATACCTAGCAACCGTGCCTTGGAGACCATGGCACCTCTAGTTGAGTGGGAAGAGTATTTACTCGTATCCACTCCAGCCAATTTCAACACCGTAATTGTCCATCTGGCAAGTGTGTCTCGTGAAATTGCCTTATGTGGCTTTATAAAGCTCACTAATAGTTGTTGTGATGCACGTAAATCCTTTGTCTTAGTATATAAGCCCGTATGGCTGACACAACACATAATTTCCGATCATTCGGAAAACAGTCTAAGTGAACCGTTGATAAAGGGTCACCTAACGTGTTCGATTTGAGCAATTTTTCTAAATCAAACGTAGCTTGTTTCTTGTCTATTTCTAATCCAGTTAAGGATAAAGCAACAATCGTCTGTCCTCTGTGTCCCGTTACTAATAATAACAGGACCGCGACCTTAAAACCTAATTGTTTTATATCTAACCACGAGTTGTGAGGCCAAGCCTGAAACAACTTAAATACTATAGAAACATCCCAAAACCGACTATACTTTGGTTTTGGAGGATTCCTTTGATAAATTGACCGAAGTAGATAACAAAGGACATAATGTTTTCCAACTGTTTCGCCATCAATTCTAGGTAATATGATTGATAACGCACATCTTGCCGCATTGATCGACCCAAAGGATAGTCCTTCATCCTCTAGAGAACGAAGAAAACGAGCTACTTGTGAAATTGTTGGATTTGTTGGCTTGACTTTCATTAACAAACAATGTACACCCCATTTCTTTAAATAGGTTGTGTACATTTTGACCGTTCCTGGCCTCCAGGCATCAGATACTATCCTGTTCTCAGTAATTTTGTCCAATCCAAATTGCTGCAGCTGTTTCCTTAGAAAAGGAATGCCAATAGGGGCGTCGTTGACACGTCGCCGTGAACCACTAGCGGTCCGTGGTGCGTCAGATTCCCGAGTTTTCTTGGGAATCGTATATGTTCTTTTGCCAGTTGTGAAACTGCTGGCAGCCAAGGTTGCGTGTCCCAATCGGGCACCACCAGTATAGCATGTGTCCCTTCCAAGCCGATTTTTCTCACAACTCGGCTGATAATGCTAAACGGTGGGAAAATATAAAAATAATTATTTTCCCAGGTAATAGCAAATGCATCTACTTTCCAAGCATCCGGTTCAGGATGCCAAGAAACATAACAAGGTAACTTGTTATTATTTCGTGATGCAAATAAGTCAATTTCAGGTGTACCCCATTTTTCAACACATGAAGTTAAACAAAGGTGTAGAGAGAGACCATTCTAAATGGTCATGGAAATTTCTACTTTTATAATCTGCAAGTGTATTTTGTGACCCTGGAATATGCGCTACAGTCAGCCAGACTTGTTGAGCCTGTGCCCAGTTCCAAATCAGTTTAGATAACTGATTGCAAGACTTTGATTTGGTTCCACCCATGTTACGAATATATGCCATGGCAGTAGTATTATCAGTTAGTATTCTAACCTGTGATTTATTTATCTTTACTAAACTACGTAAGCCCAGATAAATAGCACGCAATTCTAGTGCATTAATATAGTCTGATTTTTCATCATCAAGCG
>CM059186.1:175576940-175593916 GCA_030323885.1 Branchipolynoe longqiensis
ATGGATAATGTACGCCTAACATATGTCTAACGTATGCTTAGCATTTCTCCAGCATGTCTTGACGTATGTAATGTATGACGCATAGTTCTGGCGATCGAATAATGTATATAATGTTCACCAGCATTCTGTGAACGTACCGTGAGCATAATTCAAGCGTTTGTCACCGGGAGGTATGTTAGCCATATGTTGGTCATACAGTGGCCATACACTGTGTATACGGTATGTATACATCCAACTTTTCCCCCCACGCCAAAACGTTCAATGCTTCTCGACATAAAAAAGTGATTTTACGCATTGGCAGCATGCTGGCAAGATGCGTTGTAATGTGACAGGGCCATAAGGTTTCAGGTTTTAACTACAAAATTGATGTTTTCATCGGAGTATGCAGCTTTAAGTTTAAATCAATGCCAATACCATGAAACCACGTGACCATGCGTCATCCAAAGGACCTCGGTGACATATATACGTCTACGGAGGTGGGGAGAGGTGAGATGGGTGTGGGTATGGGTATGGGTGTGGGTTAGATGGGTGTGGGTGTGGGTGTAGGGGTGGCTTCGTATGTGGGTGTAAGTATGGGTGTGGGTATGTGTGTGGGTGTGTGTGTGGGTATGGGTGTGGGTGTGGGTGTGTGTTTGTGCTTCTTCTCCCTTACAGACAACAGTGGGCGACACTTGACTGATGGGACTGCACTAGCCAGGCCCTGAGTTTGGGCTTCTGTCAAACTCAGGAAGATAAGCAGACGATAGATTGAGTGGAGTGGTCGGCGATGGGGATGGACTGGCCACCCGGTTGTCTTTGGGGAGGGGGGGGGGGGGGGGGGGAGCTGGGGACAGACAGTGTTGTACATTTCAACATGTTTCTGTAGTGTTGGGTTTACACAGATGTATATTAAATAATAATTCAGGCGCAAAACCACGTAAATGCCAATCCAAAAATTGACATAAACATTGGAATCAAACCATCAAAAAGTTGGTTGTAAACGGCAATCCAAAAATTGACATAAACATTGGAATCAAACCATCAACCTCAGGAAGATAAGCGGACGATAGATTGAGTGGAGTGGTCGGCGATGGGGACTGACTGGCCACCCGGATGCTTTTGGGGAGGGGGGGGGGGGGAAGCCGGGGACAGACAGCGTTGTACATTTCAACATGTTTCTGTAGTGTTGGGTTTTACACATGTATATTAAATAATAATTCAGGCGCAAAACCACGTAAATGCCAATCCAAAAATTGACATAAACATTGGAATCAAACCATCAAAAAGTTGGTTGTAAACGCCAATCCAAAAATTGACATAAACATTGGAATCAAACCATCAAAAAGTTGGTTGGGGGAGCAGCGGATTGGGGGGGGGGGGTATTATTCGGTTCAAGAGAACCCGTATAACTACCTCGTACAGTGATTGAACCCTACACACACCACACAATCTACGATATATATGAAGAGTTCATGCATAAAATCCTGTAAACACTGATTAAAAAATTGAGATATACATTAAAAAGGTTGTTTTTTTGCTACATTCCTACTTTTTGTTCATTTTTTCCATAACCATTTCATCATAAGGAAATTGGAATTGGCGAGAATTAAAATTGTAAACATACCTTAATTTCATCCGATCTGTTTTTACTCCCCTCCTTTTTGTTCATTGCGTCATATTGAGGTGATCACAAGAAAACTGGAATTGGTGAGAATTAAAACTATTTTCAGGCAAAAATCTTCGATCTTAATTATATTTTTGGATTAGCGTTTATGTGGTTTTGCGTCTGAACTCTTTATTTCAATATATGCCTATATCTGGGAAATGTACACATGACATGCATATATCCATACTATATTATAAAATATATATATACTAAATAGTTTATTATGTGGATATAAATAACGGCAGCCCCTTAATGTTTCTCTCTAACCACCTTAAAGTTGCATAGTCCGATGGTTTTAAATTTGTCATTTTTCTGAGATAAATATATTTAATTGGGTGTTCTCTGTGGCGGAGTGGTTAGAGTGTCTGACTTTTTTCTAGGTTGGATGCCTGATCTGAGGGTCAGTGGTTCGAGTCCCCATGCCCCCCCACCTCTGCCAATTTGGATTTCCACCACTGTGTATAACTTACAGCGTCATCAAAGGGCGGTTGCTCTCATACCATGTCTATGTGGGGTGGGAGGTTAAAAATCCATTGGGTCAGTAAAAGTGTAGGTCCGGGCTTTCTATCAACAAACTGGCCACAGCAGGAGCGTCCACATCGCGGCCGTGGGAATCAGCTATCTGATTGCAAATCCTGCTACCACCATCCACCACCGAGAGCACATCCCACGAATAAAGATCATACCTCTGCTCGAAAATCCCTTGAGATAACTGGTGGAAGGACACGATGAAGAAGAATTGGTTGTTATAACCTACCTTACTTTAGTTTGAAGTAACTTTAATTTTGAATGGCTAACTTTTGAGATATTTGAAGTGCAAACATCCTAAATTGATTTTGGCAAGCATGCCAAAACTCTCACCATAGGTTTATGCAGTAACATGTTCTGTTAAATTGACTCAGTATGCCCTTCTATGTGGCAATTTATTTTTTAATAAGTGCAACAATACCTAAGTTAGATATGTAGAATAAAATCTAGGTGAATGTTTTTGTTTTGAAAAGTTGGTGCTTCATCGGACTATGCAGATTTAACCTCCACAATATTCACTGCGGAGCGGGCATTCTCTCCTCCCTGCCTCCTCTGCACCATGAGCCAACTGTCACTCGGCTCACTTTTCAAAACTATATATGAAGAGTTCGGGCACAAAACCATATAAACGCCAATCCCAAAGTGGAATTAAATAAAAGAATTTTACCTGTAAATAATTTTAATTCTCACTGATTCCACTTTTCTTGTGATGACATGATTATGGAGCAACAAACAAAAAAGTATGAATGTAAAAAAAGTATATTTTTGACGGTTCAATGTTTATGTCAATTTTTGGATTGGCATTTACGTGGTTTTGCGCCTGAACTCTTCATATTTACATACACACGAACGGGTGCAGACAGTTGCAAATATCTTTGTTTTATTGCTTTTGTCATCAATTTCCGATGTTGACACAATGATAGATCAACCCTAATTTGATGGGGGTGAGTTTAACCCAAATTTCTAAGATAAATATGTTGCTCGGTTAAATCTAGGTCAGTTTAGTTTGAAGTTCTTTAATGGGTTGACATTTCAAGGATCTGAACTGAAATCACATAGCATTATTGTTGAAATACACACTGAAATCTGGATACAATCTTCAGTAGTACTAGGTCCAGCAAAGACTATTCCTCCTCCCTGGGACAGTCCTGATATGACCTTAGATGTTGCTAGGACGTAAAACAACAACAAACAAACAAACCTCCCTGGGATGCTGCAACAAATGCATAACATCAACAAACCAAGTCTAATTTCATCAAATTTAGTTAAGTGTTCTGGGTTGGTTTTTTAAAAACATGGATATTTTCATCGGAATATGCAGTGCATGTTGTTACTAAATAGTACACAAATTAGTTTAACAAATTTAATAACGGATATTAAGTGATGTTCTTTCTGTAACATTTCGTTGGTGACCAGGGGAGAATTATTTCTGTAGTTATTACTGTACCGAATTTATACCACCAAACGCGCATAGTTCCCTACTGACCAACACTAACAATCCTGCAGTTTTTGCGCAATGTGCAAAGCGGAGCATAAGAGCAATTGCATTGACCTACTTTCATCAACCAGGTACGTGGAACAACGCCCGTCAACACCCACCAAACAAGCATCTATTCTTGTTATTATTGTTAGGAATATATTTCCTCGATTAAGAATCACCTTCCAAGAGTAAGATTGAAGTGTCAGCTATAGCCACATGCTAACTATGCTTCACTTGTTCAGATTAAAGCCCTGCTCACATACACATTAGTGAACGTAGTAGAACATAGGATAGATTAACGTGGGTGAAACGTGCTATCCCTACTTTAAACTGCGTTAAGGTACAGCAGGTTTTGGTTGATCACCCATGTAATAGTACGGATAAAAACGTCACAGTACGGATCTACGGATACACATCACGGATACGTTACGGTATGGATCCCAGTACGTCCAACTACGCTGAACTAAGTTGAACTATGTTACCCTCCACTATGTTCAACTACGTTCAACTTCGTCCACTAACGGCTATGTGACCACTGCAGAACGGCCAAGGTTTTGTGTGGGTCAAGGTATGCTAGGGTATGCTAGCGTACACTAAGAAGTATGCTAGAGGATGTTATCATTACAGAGGCTATGTCTGCATCAAACGTACCTCTCTTTTGAAATCGGAACTCACGGCCCACACACTTTCTTATCACATTCTCAGCATGGAGAAATATGGATGCCGGTATGTTGCACCACGTTGAACTACGTCAGCCTCCACTACGTTCAACTACGTCCACTAACGTGTATGTGACTGGGCCTTAAGACTCTACTACAGTTATTATTGCTGAGACTACTCTTCTTTGAGGAAACATCACCTATTTTGTCAGTAAGGATACGCTCTTTGTCAGTAAGGATATACATATATGTATATGTTTACATTATATATAGATGTTTACATTATATATATATGTTTACATTATATATATGTACACACTATATATATATATGTACGCACTATATATATATGTTTACTTTATATATATATATATATATGTTTACAGTATATATATATATATGTTTACATTATAGATATATGTTTACAGTAGGAGGAGGGGAGGGGAGCGGAGGGGATGAGAGGAGCGGTCGGGAGTGGCAAGGGGTAGAGAGAGGGAGGAGGGGTGGGAGTATATGGGAGTAATGGTTGTTGGGAGAGGGAAGATAGAGAGAGGAGGGGAGGGGTGGAGTACATGGAGTATGGTGGTTGGGGAGAGAAGGAGTAAGAGAGGGAAGAGGGGAGGGGGTGGCAGTATATGGGAGTATGGGTGGTTGGAGAGAAGGAGTAGAGAGAGGGAAGGGAGGGGTGGGAGTACATGGGAGTATGGTTGTTGGGAGAGGGACGGAGTAGAGAGACGGGAGGGTGGGGAAAGGGAGGTGGGAGTATGTGGGAGTTCGAGTGGTTGGGAGAGGGAGGGTTGAGAGAGTGATAGGGGAGGTGGAGGTTGGGAGTAAGGGTGGTTGGGAGAGGGAGGGGTAGAAAGAGGGAGAGGGGAGGTGGAGTGTGGGAGTAAGGGGGCTGGGAGATGGAGGGGTAGAAAGAGGGAGAGGGGGGGTGGAGGGGGGAGAAGGGGGGTTGGGAGAGGGAGGGGGTAGAGAGGGGGAGAGGGGAGGTGGAAGGAGGAAGTAGGGGGGCTGGAGAGGGAGGGGGTAGAGAGAGGGGGGGGGATAAAGGTTCTGTCCCACATACCAGGTCTCTTACCCATCGTATGTACTCCCACTGCACCTTAACACTAGTCAGGCCTGCTACTCACCGTAGTGCCCTGAGGCATGCGCAGCACCCTCAGTGTTGACTTGCGCACACTGCCACCACACACACACACTGCCACACACACACACTACACATCAACATCGGCTCCAGTTTCAGACACTACAGCCTCTGCACTGGTATTGGTAATGCACAAACACTGCACGAGGTGTGTGTTGTTGTTATAAATAATATATGCCTAACAATACATAGACGATATGCAGTGTGCATATAACACAATAATACAGAATTTGCATTATCCAGCTTCCAGAAATCTGGAATTACCAGAAAACTGGAGATTTGATTAAGCTGGTTAGTTTGACATTTATACTGTGTACATGGTACATTATTATATATATTAAAGCTGCATAATCCGATAAAGCATCAAGTTTTCAAAATCAAAACAATTATCTAGATTTGATTCTACATATCTAACTTAGATATTGATGTACTTATTAAGTATTTGTTGCCACATAAAAGGGAACGCTGAGCCAATTTAATAGAACCTGTTACTGCAGAAGTCTATGATGTCAGCATGCCAAAACTAATTTGACATGTTTACACTGTTATTGCAGAAGCCTATGGTATCAGAGTTTTGGCGTGCTTGCCAAAATTATTTTCAGATGTTTGAATTTCAAATATCTCAAAAGGTAGTCATTTCAATAAAAAGTTACTTCAAACTAAAGTAAGGTAAATAATAATGATCAATTTAATATAGTTAACTCAGAAAAATTTCAGAAACTCAAGACCATCGGACTGTGCAACATTAATGTTAACTGGATTAATGATTATCAAACACACCCTTCTTGAGAAGTATATTAACTTGTATCAACGAATAGAACAAACAAACAAAAACTGTGATTTAAAAGTGAATATGTAGATGTCGTGAATTCACGAACAACGCCACTTATCGAATTCTGAACTAAATAAGTTTGTTTGTTTGGGTTTTACATCCTGGTTATATATCAGGGATGAAAGTGACCTCTGGCGAAAAAAGCGGAAATTCTCTCATAGGCTCAGCATTTTCAGGGAATCGCGGAAAATTCCCGGAAGTCAGGTCCCACACATATTGGTATAAGCTGACTGTGCTTTGGCATTTGAAGCATGTATTAGTAGTAATAGTATACACTGATAGTACTGCAGCGTCGGCACCACGTAATTAGTATACGCTGATGGTGCGGCGGCGTTTAACAATGTATTTACTATTAGTATACACTGATAGTGCTGCGGCAGTGCATGGAGGGCCTACAGGAAAAATCACGGAAATCCGCGAAATCGCGTAGATCTTTCATCCCTGATATATAAGGTCATATCACGATGGCACCGTCTTGTAAGAGTGTGCACTCATAGATACTTTTCTAGTGTCGCCCCACTGGGAGACCAGACTATTGGCACCATGGCCCGATTTCTCACTTAGTTGCATTATCCTGATACTAAGCTAACAGGTCCTGGCCCTATCCTAGTAATGCCGATTGCTAAGCTAGGTCGCGACAAGTATACATTTTGTAAGTCACTGGTTTGACTCGGTCGACATTCAAACTCCCAAACCTTTGCATGGGAAGCCTCAACTCTACCGATTCAGTCACAAGGTCTGGTAGGTTGGTTTGGGTGGTTGCTGGAGTATTAACTATTACGTCCTAGCAACATCTAAGGTCATATCAAAACGCGGATTTCCCCCTGATATTATTTAGCATTGTCCGCGAATCGCGGGGGAAATGCCAACAGTTGTAGTGACTGTATTGTCTTCCCTGTTAAGGGTTTTATGTTCTACGTTCTACCAACATCTACAGTCTAATATGAACAGGATTCAAAGTAAACAATCGCTAACATATATTATTTGTTATGGTTTTACGTCCTAGTAACATCTATTCTCGGTCCTAGTAACATCTATTCTCGATGTCGGACATCTGGGCACTTTTTGCGCTCACAATGCGCGAAGGGTAAAACAAATGCCACTGTCATAGAGACAACACTAAAACTACCCTAACTATCACAGTAATCTGTGGTCTTTGAAACCAAATTTCTCTTCTTTGTATTAAATTGTTCAGATCTTTCTCTACATTCAGCTTTTTTTTATCAGCCAATTGGAAGTTCTTGAATTTATTTTGCGAAAATAGTTTTTGAGGCCATGATCAGGTACCTACCACTGGCACGGACACTCAGAATATCCCAACTTTCACTATTATCTCTGCTTTTAATACTTTCAGAGAAAATTGCTCTTAGGTTAAATTAAATACTTCAGATCTTCCTCTTCAATCGTGCATTAAGTTATTTTTAATCGACCCAATGAAAGCTTTTAAATTTATTTTGCAAACTCCCCCCCCCCCCAAAACCCCTCCACCCAGTCTCCACTAGCTAGGGTCTCTCCTAAACTTGGCCACCTCTCGCCCTTGTCTTGCCCCCTCACCCCCCCCCCCCCCCTTCCCGGCCTGTGTATTAACATAAGTAGATTTTGACATGTGCCCCCGTGCTCGGCAGTCAGTTCTCATTTCAGTGCTGGTGTCGACACCTGGCGGCTGGAGGCGCGTAACTCTCCGCTCTCCGTCAGTAATTGGGCGGGGTTACCGCCGACACTGCGAGGTCAGTGCCGATATAGGGCCGTCAGAGGCGCGCGGTGTTACTCAGGGTTGAAAGTGGTCTCCGGCAAAAAGTGCGGAAAGCAAGCCGAGATTATTACACCAACGTCGAATTTCTGCGAAAACGCGGAATTTCCTCCCCTAGGATTACCACCGCCAGGTAATCGCGAGAAAATGTCAGAAGTCAGGTTTCAACTCTCCTTGTTGTGACTATATTATCGCCCATATTTAACTTTGGGGGGTTAATGTTCTAGTAACATCTCAGGTCATGTACTAACAGGATTTGAACCGACCAATCTTGTCATATACATCCTTGTACCATAGCATTTTGCTTACCATTAATCGGAATATATACAAAATCGCGGAAATCCGCTAAATCGCGGAGATCTTTAATCCCTGGTTACTAAACCAGTTTTCGTAAACCATTCACAGTCAGCCCCCCCCCCTCACCCCCCCCCCCCCATCCCGAATTTGTGTATGAACGATATAAAAGCACACCAACAGGGATGAAAGTGGTCTCCGGCAAAATATGTGGAAAGCAACCTGGGATTATTACACCAACGGTGAATTTACGCGAAAACGTGGATTCCCCCCCCCCCCCCCCCCCCCCCCACGATACGCCTGTATATAAGGGAATCGTGGGGGAAATGCTGGAAGTCAGGTTTCAACTCTCCTTGTTGTGACCCCACCCAACACACAAACCAACAACAACAAAAACAAAAACCAAAACCCACACCCCCCCCCCCACCACCCTGCCATATGATTAGGCCTGTAAGGGAATCATGGGGGAGAAGCCGGGAGTCAGGTTTTAACTCTCCTTGTTGTAATTATATTATCGCTTATACCTAAATGTTTTTGAATGGGATTACAACTACCCAATTGTTGTCATTTACATCACAAATCCTTGTTGCTTTGCTTAACGTTAATAGCTAAATAATAAAAATCGAGGAAATCCGCGAAATCGCGGAGATCTTTTATCCCTGCAGCAACAATGAATCGTTAATATTTTCTTCTATAATCACACTACAATTAATTATATATCACACTACCACTGAACCAACTCAACTTGGTTAAAGTTGCATAGTCCGATGGTTTTAAGTTTCAGAAATTGTCTAAGATAAATACATTAGGTTGATCATTATAATGTACCTTACTTTAGCTTGAAGTAACTTTTATTTTAAGTGGCTAACTGCTGAGATATTTGAAGTGCAACCATGCACAATTAATTTTGGCAAGCTTGATTTCTGCAGTAACATGATCTATTCAATTGCCTCACTATTCCCTTCTGTGTGGCGACAAATGCTTAATAAGTGCATCAGTATCTAAGCTATATATGTAGAATCAAATTTAGATCATTGTTTTGGTTATGAAATTTGATGATTTCATCGGACTATGCAGCTTGAAACTTAAAGGCCCCACTTCCTTATTGTGTAACATTTCACATTACTACTAGACCACCTCAAATTGAATAGATACCTGGTTCACATTTCTGTTCGATTACACTACAACGAACACAACCACCATTTCTCAAATGACCCATCAATATTTCCGTTCGTATCACACGAAATTGAACAAAGTCATGTGTGTTTATAATAACTTATATGCATCTTGTAGATTAGAATGAATTGTAAACCATTTAAACCACAGAAACAACCATCCCCGCCACCAACAAAACCACGCAGAAGCCTAATTATGGGAACAACTGAAGAGTGGTGCACTTAGTTATGGCTCAATACAACAAATGAATTTACGAGGAAAGAAGAACTAAAACTAAAACTAAAAGCATAATCAAATAATTCTAGACGGATTGATTTGATTATTAGAGCAAACAGTGAATAATGCCGTTTATATTTACAACGATTCTCCATCGTATTCTCCAGTTGTCATCATCATCATCATCATCATCATCATCATGCTGTCAGTCGCAATGCGAAAAGACTCTTTTCATTTCTTAACCACCGCTCTCCATCTATCTCTCTGCTGTGAGAGTGATCTCCATGAGTCAGTCCTAATGTCTCTCAGCTTCAGCTTTCTCTTGATAGTTGTTCTGAGCCAATGGATATATTGAGTCCTGGCCAAACCGCCCGCATATATTAGAATATAGGTTAACAGAGTAAATTGCTGACAATTGGATCGCCCTTTGTGTATATTAAAGGCCAAGTGATCTTATCTTTTTCATTCGCTCACTCTTTTTATGGTATCTGTAATATATATGAATGACTTTAACTCCGGCATTTATATACGCATAATATATTATACTCCTTATATATATAATATATATAACATATATCATATATATTATATATACTACCTCACGCAAAATAAAAACAAAAAGTGTCATAAACAATGCCATCTAGATTCATATAAAAACCGTGAAGAAATCCAATCCCAAATCGAATGAGGTTAATAAGTAAAAGCGAATAGAACTCACTCCAAACTAGCATGATGAAGCGGATGTTAATTATCGCTGAGTCAGCAGTAGCCCAAAGGCCACCGACTGAACTCAAACTGCACATTTGGTTATATGTGTTGTGTGTTTGTTGTTGTTTTACGTCGTAGCAACATCTAAGGTCATATCAGGACGGATTTGGTTATATGAATAGCACCACTGACTGTGTCTGCTGGTTGTCTATCTCTCTGTCTCTACGTCTCTCTCTCTCTCTCTCTTTTTGTATCTATCTTAGTATCTATCTTTCCCCTCCTGCTCACCTGTCTCTCTCTATCTCCAGTTTAAAGCAACTTTCTGTTATAGCGCATGTCCAAAAATGCATTTCCTTAAATAAGATTCTTAATGTGACTAGAACAACTCCATTAAAGTGGAGCGTCCATCTCCCGTGCTGGTAGATTGTGGGTTCGAACCATGGTCGAGTCAAACCAATGACTTGAAAATTGGTGCTTGTCACTTCCTAGCCAGGCACTCGGCATTATTAGGACAGGGCAAGGACTGGTATGCTCAGTGTCAGGATAATGTGACTGAGTGGGATGCCAGGTCATGGTGCCGGCGGCCTGGTTTCCCAGTGAGACAGCACTATAAAGTTGCCATAAGTGCGCACTGTCACAAGTCGGTACCCGTCCTGATATGACCTTAGATGTTGCTAGGACGTAAAACAACAACAAACAAACTCCATTAAAGAAAAAACAACAACAATATCATGGTCACGTGATGACAGGGAACGCAGGCCTCGGATGGGCTATGGATTCATCCACCAGGCGGCGCGACCGGTCTGGTGACCGCTCGTCCCACGACAAGCCACTCCCTCCCTGCGTCACTGCCACTCACACTGGCCCCTTTTAATTCTGGGGGCTTTCTCATAAAGACCCAGCCTAATTAGCATATAATAAAGGGGGTTCTTCAATGCTGGGATGGAAGGGTAAATGGGGGAGGGGAGAGGGGGTGGGGGAGGGGGTGGAGTGAGAGGATGATTAATTATGTTGGTAAAGAAGGATTTCCCACCAGCACTGCCCACTGAGGCTTTAATCACTGGAGAAGAGGGGATGGGACAGAGACAAAGAGAGAGAGGGGAGAGATGGGGGAGAGAGGGACAGAGAGGGACAGAGAGAGGACGGAGGGAGAAAGAAGGAGAGATAAAGAGATGGAGACAGGAAGACGGGGAGAGCGAGAAAGAGGGAGGGAGAGAGAGGGAGGGAGAGAGAGGGGAAGGGAGAGAGAAGGAGAGATAAAGAGATGGAGGCAACGAGACGGGGAGCGCGAGAAAGAGAGGGAGGGAGAGAGAGAAAGAGAAAGAGAAAGAGGGCAGAGAGGGGAGGTAGGGGAAGGTGGGGGTGGGAGGATTCTTCCCCGCCCCTCTCATTCTCCCCCTCCCCACCCCTCTCCCTCTCTCTCCCACACACCCGTCCCCCTTGTCAGGGGCCAGGTGCTGGAGCTGAGCTGGGGATGCTCCTAATACACAAGATGAAAACAACTCATTTGTGCAGCAATAATGAAGCTGGCGTTGCCCTGGTAACGGCAGGGCACCAGTCAGAGTGCACCATCTCACCCGGGAGCGCAGGGTACTGTCGACAGACACTGTCACCCGCCACAAAACGATATTTGCTCACAGGGGCACGCTACATAAAAACGCGACCGAATCGGTAAAGCACGGGCTTCGCGAGTTTGGTTCCAGGTTGAGGCAAACCAATGACTTATCAAATTGATACGTGTCACTTCCTAGTCTGGTGCTCAGCATTAATAGGATAGGGCAAGGTCTGGTTAGCTCAATTGTCAGGATAATGTGACTAAGTGGGATATTGTGTCATGGTGCTGGCGGCCTGATTTCCCAATGGGGCAGCACTATCAAGTCACCATGAGTGCACACTGTCACAAGTCAGTACCGGTCCTGATATGACCTTAGATGTTGGCAGGATCTAAAACTCCAACAAGCAACCAACATAAAAATGTCTGAGGGATGTTCGGGGGACGGGACGGGGAGGGGTGGGGCGGGCGGGGCGGGGCGGGTCGGGTCGGGGGAGGGAGGGGGAGGGTGGGCGTCTAACGGAATCGCCCGGGCTGATCAGTAAAGGTCAATTGGTGGGCCGGGAGCGCTGTGCCACACACGGTCACCCCCCCCCCCCCGATCCCCCCCGCCACCACCCACGCGCAGGCCTGAGTCGCATGAAGCTGAACCCACCACCACATCACCATCATCATGATCATCACCATCACCATCACTGTAGACTCGTTGTTACAAAGCTGTATTTCTGTTGTTAATTTAAAAGAAAGCTGCATTAAATTCGTGCTACATAAGCGCGTAATCTGACTCTACATACCCAGGTTAAATATTGGTGCATTTACATATTGAACATATGTTGCATTTTGGTGTGAGCATGCTATACTCGAAAATGGCATACGTCTACCATTTCGGTGTGCACACCTAAATTACATTAGCATATGTACTGAAATAGCTCCAATGTAACCTAAAAGAGATGCAACATATCAAGCTGATATATTTATAAACGAATATGGCAGAAGCTTAAAAAGAATCAAGCTTAGATATTTATTTAAAAAAATATGGCAGAAGCCCAAAAAGAATCAAGCTTAGATATTTATGAACAAATATTGCAGAAATTCAAAAAGAATCAAGCTTATAAACAAATATGGCAGGAGTTCAACAAGAATCAAGTTTAGATATTTATAAACAAATATGGCAGAAGCTCAAAAAGAATCAAGTTTAGATATTCATGAACAAATATGGCAGAACCTCAAAAAGAATCAAGCTTAGATATTTATAAACAAATATGGCAGAGAATTAAAATGAAATGGTTACCTGTGGGCCTAGATGCCAACGACCTAGATATTTAAAAACAAATAGAATCAAGCTTATAAACAAATATGACAGAAGTTCAAAAAGAATCAAGCTTAGATCTTTAAAAACAAATATAGCAGAAGTTCAATAAGAGTCAAGCTTCGATATTTATGAACAAATATAGCAGAAGCTCAAAATGAATCAAGCTTAGATATTTATAAACAAATATGGCAGAAGTCCAAAACGAATCAACTTAGATATTCATGAACAAATATGGCAGAATCTCAACAAGAATCAAGGGTAGATATTTAAAAACAAATATTGCAGAAATTAAAAAAGAATCAAGCTTATAAACAAATATGGCAGAAGATCAAAAAGAATCAAGCTTATATATTTATAAACAAATATAGCAGAAGTTCAAAAAGAGTCAAACTTAGATATTTATAAACAAATATAGCAGAAGTTCAAAAAGAGTTAAGCTTAGATATTTATAAACAAATATTGCAGAAATTAAAAAAGAATCAAGCTTATGAACATGGCAGAAGATCAAAAAGAATGAAGCTTATATATTTATAAACAAATATAGCAGAAGTTCAAAAAGAGTCAAGCTTAGATATTTATAAACAAATATAGCAGAAGTTCAAAAAGAGTTAAGCTTAGATATTTATAAACAAATATGGCAGAAGCTCAAAAAGAATCAAGCTTAGATATTTATAAACAAATATGGCAGAAGCTCAAAACGAATCAAGCTTAGATATATATAAACAACTATGGCAGAGACTTAAAAGGAAATGGCTACCTATGGGCCTAGATGCAAACGACCTAATGTAATATTATTTTAAAATATTGCAGAACCTCAAAAGCAATCGGATTATTCTAGTTTAGTCTAACAGTTACCTCAGGAATAATGCGCCGAAGATAACCTAGGTGGCGCCAACAGGAGGATACGGCGGAATTAGTTAGTTACAATAATTGCACACACTTCCACCAAGGAGTTTGCAAAATTCTTCGAATTTAAAGTTTAGAACGTTGTGTCAGAAAATAACCGACTATGAATTAAAATGAATAAGGTTGCAAACTTGGTAAAACTTGCTCACATTTAGTTCCCATAATATACATTATAATAATTGGGTCACCACTTAACCGAATATGAAGTAATATTCATTAGGTATTAATAGACAATACATGATAAGTGTGTCACAAATTAACCAAATATGAAGTAATATTTACTCAGATAATTGATGATCTACAATAATTGGGTCACCAATTAACCAAATATGAAGTAATATTAACTCAGATAATAGATAATATATATATATTATGTGTCACTATTTAACCGAATATGAAGTAATATTTACTCAGACAATACTAATACTAGCAATAGACGATATATAATAATTAAGTGTGTCACCAATTAATCAACTATGAAGTACTAAGGTTAATCAGTCCTTGCTCTTCTGTTTGTTCGGGTTTTATGTCCTAGCAACCGCTAAGGTCATATCAGAACGAGATTATGACAAACCAATTACTTTCATATACATTCTTGTCATTTCGCGAAAGTTAATGGGCGGTTATCAAAAATCGTTCATCTGTATCTCATACTGATATATATTATAGGGTGATAAGAGGCGAAAAAGCAGGTGTTTATATGTTTGTTGGCGTTTTATATCCTGGCAACATCTAAGGTCATATTTGGATGAGTGAAAAAGGATATGATTGGGGAGAGGGAGAGTTGTTTTTGTGTTTGTTTCCTTAAGGCCCGCCCCCCCCCCCCCCCCCCCACATCACGAAGAGTAAACATGGATATTGGGGGTCATACCCCGGTTAAACATATCTGAGTAAAAAATTACATTTGAAACAGGTGAAATAGAGCGCAGAAAGTATGCCAAAAAAACATACAACTGCGGTAAAATCACAAGTGGTATACGATAAATAAAATCCACACTAAAAGTCTCTCCAAGTGTGGGGGCGGGGGAGGGGGGAGGGGGGAGACTGAGCTCATCATTCTATACCACACTATATATAGCACGCCTGACTGAAAGAATTGAAGAGGCGCCAGTCTTGAGCAATATATCGATGACCAATCCTGCGGAGAACATTTACACTTTTGCATTTGCATTTTGCACTTTGCAGTGTCATCCGCAACTTCCGGTTTAATTACCCTCCCACGAAGGAGGATATGGAAGCTCTCCCGGGGGAGGGAGGGGGGACATCCGGTCAACACTGGACAAAGCGGCGGAGAGTACCGAGCGTGGGTGTGAGTGTGTGGGTGAGGTGTCATGTCACGCCTCTCTGCCATAACACTCTCAGATCCGTCTCTGGCCACCGTCGCCATTAGCCTTCTCCATCCCCAGCAGTCCACCCTCCTCACGCGCCGAAGAAATTAACGGAGCGACCGGGCAAATAATACTCGACGCACGCCATGAAAGAATATCCGGACAATTAATGCTGCATTATTTTCACCCATCCACCCACCACAATAAAAAAAAAGCCCACCAAATACTCCACTATACGATCTATGAAGGTTAGATGCTGCTGCACCCTGGTCGGTAATTTCTTGCTGCGTAGTAGGAATACCGAGTGGATTTACTTACTCATGCTCACAAAAAGGAAAAGTTGGTTTTATTTAACGAGGCCTCTAGAGCGCTTTGATTTTTATCATCAGCTATTGGTCATCAAACATATGGTCATTCTGACATATTTCTTTGGAGGAAACCTGCTGCCGCCACATAGGCTACTCATTCCAATAAGCGGCAAGGGGGTCTTTTATATTCACTTTCCCGCAGACAGGACTGTGATACCACAGCCTTGGATGAACCAATTGTGGAACACTGGTTGGAACGGAAAATAGCCCAAACTTTCAAATGTGTTCACTGAGCAGGATCGATAGGAAGACCCACACATTCACAGCTGGACACTCTACCACCTGAGCTAGGTCCCGCTCCTACTCACACTCACACTAACACTTACTCACATTCACAATCACACCAGCCATGGATGAAGGGTATCGGGTGCAGCATTTTATATGTTCATGTTAACATTAATTTAGGTTGTTTTTCCCAATTCAAATATATCCAAAATTAACATGTTAAAATGAAATGTGTTTCCCACCCATCCAACTAAAGTAAACTACGCTATGGCGATCAACCTGATGCCCTGAGGTAAAAGGAGGGGCAGAACCTAAACAATTACGGAATATCAAAGCTGGACAATCTGATGAAAACATCAAATTTCCAAAACCAACACAATTGTCTAAATTTGATTCTACATATCTAACGTAGATACTGGTGCACTTAATAAAACATTTATCGCCACAAAGAAGCGAATACCAATTTAATATAACCTAGTACTGCAGAAGCATACGGAGCCAGGCTTGCCAGAATTAATACTGCATATTTACACTTCAAATATCTCAAAGGTTAGCCATTTAAAATTAAAGTTACTTCAAGTGAAAAAAAGGTACATTATAACAACCACCGTAATATATTTATCTCAGAAAATGACGGAAACTGAAAATCATCGGACAATACAACTTTAATACTTGCACTGAAGAACGAGCTCATCTGTCTGTGTGACTCCTCCCTGTGCCCCATCCACTCACACAGATACCCCCACCCCCCACCCATCTCCCCACATCCCACCGGGTTTGTTCATGTAATATTAATAGGTCATCTGCTGGTCATCACACGAGTCACATTTACCCACCCAACATCCCTAAG
>CM059186.1:175594416-175612006 GCA_030323885.1 Branchipolynoe longqiensis
ATAAAAAGGTAATATATAGAAACCAAAGGCATAGGAGGGATGTGTGAAGTTGGTAAACTATTACTCATTAGGTATAGAAATTGTATAGTAGAATAGTCTTTGGAGGGAGTGTCACTTCCAGGATTTGCTAGGCATACTCTTTGGAAGAGTCACCTCACATACCCCCTCCCCCCATGGTGTTATTTATGGATCATTGACCACCCCAAGGCACTGTAGCCACATGACCAGGCCTTGGATACAGCACACTGTACTTTGATTGGTGGATCAAACCATGTGACCACCACCATCTTGATTCTAAAAGCTATATATATAATAAACCAAGCAAGCTCCTTCTGGTTCCTTCTGCACACTCTATCTCTTGCCTTCCTTCTCTATACTTGCCTGTAGTGATTTCCTATTTAACCTGCCTACACAACCACAGCTGCCGGCCGTCGCACTTTACATAGTGGTAAGGACATGAAGTGTCATTCGCGCAGGTGGTGCCATCGGGCGTGAAGATTCACAACTAACAAAGAAGACAAGGGTGTGGGCTCTGTCTGTCCGGTGCTGCCACCTGGAGATATTAGGTTAGAACCCTGAAGATTAATGATGGCACCACCTAGTGCCTATGGAGGGAACCAAAAAATGCAGGCCAAAGCAAAACAAACATTAATAAAGCAGGGAGAAAATCTCTATTCTGAGGATTTTTCAGGGAGGAACATCATGGCTATTTTGTTCCATCATATATACATGCAGTAGAAGAGAAGTCTATTCATAGATTTGCAGGGATGAAAAATATTGCAATTTTGTTGCGTCTTATATAAATGTCATACTATAAAAACTCTAAGCATAGTTTATCGTCGGTAACATAACATAACATCAGTGGAGAAATAAATAAATAAATGAATAAATATATATATTCCAGTAAAGACAGAGTTGTCCTCTCCTGCCCTGTCCTGTCCAGAGAGAGGTTTATGTAGGCTCCGTCTTTTCAATTAACCAACATTGGACAAAATATGTAGGCTCAGCCAACCTGTCCCGTCCAGAGAGAGGTCTATGTAGGCTCAGTCTTTTCAAATAACAAACATTGGACGAAATATGTAGGCTCAGCCACCCTCCCAGGGCCAACTGTGGGTATTCTCTCTATTGTAGGCTCAGTCTACTTAAAGATGGGGTGTCAGGGCCCCTCCTGCAATGAACAACAGATATTTAAGGGAAACGGGCACTGCTTTCCCTCTAGTAGAGTGCGGCACATAAGAATGGTGAAATACCACGCAGTGAGCCGTTCCGACAAAAGGCATCGAGTCACTCGTTGACCATTTATACGTAGAGTCAGAAAGCTGTATGACTGTGGGTTGGGTGTTTCATCGGACTATGCATCTTTAATCAGACTATGCAGCTTTAATCGGACTATGCAGCCTTAATCGGACTATGCAGCTTTAATCGGACTATGCAGCTTTAATCGGACTATGCAGCTTTAATCGGACTATGCAGCTTTAATCGGACTATGCAGCTTTAATTGGACTATGCAGATTTAATCGGACTATGCAGCTTTAATCGGACTATGCAGCTTTAATCGGACTATGCATTTTAATTGGACTATGCAGCTTTAATCTGAGTATGCAGCTTTAATCGGACTATGCAACTTTAATCGGACTATGCAGCTTTAATTGGACTATGCAGCTTCAACCATGAACACGGCACCCTGATCCACTCCCTCACGTTCGTGCATATGATGTTCAAGATCATACTATTCGTAGTGGTTATTGGGTTGTTAGGGAATTTTAGTTCCAATTAGGCTTCTACCTCCTTGTGACACATCGGATTTACAGGTAATCACACCTCACCTCCCAGCACGTCACCCGCATTAAGGGAACCACACCTCAACACACCAGGAGCATCAGTGAGTCTACCTTATTCCATGCAGGCTGATCCATTCGGTCGTCATAACAATCTGGGATTAAATAGAGCATCGGATTATCAACATTTATAAATGTCACATTCCTGTCTCTAGGTGAACAAAGAAAATGCAGATTTTCAGCTTGTTGTTGCTGTCTGCTCGCCACCATTTCCATAGCACATAACGCAGTCCTAAGAGGATTGTGATGCGTTGATTACGAATATATTATTAAATTTGATTAAGCGCAAGTGCTGCAAATACTTGACGATGAAAATACAATGAGGATCGTAAATAGAGAATTAGGTGCTTTGCCATTCAAAGGCGCACATTTCAGGACGGGGTAAACAAGGGAAATAAAGGGACAATTGGCACATCATTTCGAATTGTGGTTGATTCGGGCGGGAAGCCGGGGACCCCCCACGCCACCAAGCGGGCGCCACTGACACATACCGAAACCTCCTCCCAGCCTGGACATTCGGTTTCCTTTCCTCACCCCTGGCAACATTTTAAATACAGGCACCCACTCAAACCTCCCAAGGCACCCAAGATTCGACACCCACGGCATAAAAAAGGCACCCACGTAACCGAACAGCATGCAACGTACACGGAGATCCACACGCCAACCTGGCGGGCCCCAGAAGCGCGGCACACGGAGACTCCACCCGGACCAGAGCCACGAGCAACTCGGGGAATCCATACAAGATGGCGGCGACGCCGCGTCCCCGGCGCACCGGCAGCCCGCGAAGTCAAAGCGGGTCCCAGCCGCCCCCGCGACAGACAATCGACAGGACGAGTTCCTTAAACGCATGCAGCAAACCATGGACGCAATGGAGGAGAGGTGGAAGCGAGTCGAGGAGCATCTCCTCCACCAGGAGAGGGCGCTCGAGGAGGCACGCCAGGCGGCGTCCCCTCCGGCCGCGGCGGTCGGCCGGCCGCCCCGCTCTCGGGAACGGACACCCCCGGCTGCGGCAGTGGGACGCGCCCGGCCCCGCGCACGTACGCCCCGCTCTCAGGAACGGACACCCCCGGCTGTGATGGCGGGACGTGCCCGCGCACGAACGGCCTCCCCCCGGTCCCCGGCGTACCTCCCGGGTGACCTGGACAGCGACATCCCAGAGGCGGACACTATGTGGGAAACCACACCCCTGCTGCGCCCCCGCCAGGAGCGCTGAACCCGCGCACTCTCAGCCGAGACATCGCCCTGCTGCCGCGCCACCGGACGCCGACAACAACGCCGGGAGCGGGACGACTCCCGCTACCGTAGCCCACGGTCTACGGCAGAGGAGGCGGTCAGGATCATCGCGGCCGTCGCGGAAGCCAAGACACACTCAAGGAAGAAAGGTATTTCATCAAAATATCTGTTCCCCTATGACCTGATTGAGTGCGGAGATGAGGGGAAATCAGTCAAGAAGGGCGAGGCAACACGCGAGGAGTATACTCTAGGTCTAAAGCGCTTCGAAACCCAGCGTGGCTTCCCCTCCCATGCCCTGGCAGCCCTATCGGCCCACCAGGAAGCCGTGGCACAGGATAACTGTACTCTGCCCTGGAATATTGTGCGCCGGTATTCGGAGGAAATTTTCACCCGTATCGCCGACGGCCGCCTTCCGCGAGGCTGGCGAGACCAGGCAGCCATCACAGCCGTACGCATTGAGATCATCGCGATGGCCGGCCACACCACAGCCACGGCGAACGGCACCAGGCCCGAGGCCAGCAAGGCGGCAAAGCCGAGCCCGGACGCCCGTAATACGTACGACAAAGCCAGCATGGGACCCCCCTGCACCGTATGGAACCGGGACCCCGACGCATGTGACAAGGCTCCGAGAGGGGAATCGCACGGCACCGGAGCTAACAAAGTGGCACACGTGTGCGGCTACTGTGCCAACGTGCACCATATACTCACCACCCATGCCGAGGCCGTATGCCACTCCAAACGGTCCGGGGAGAAAGGGCCCGCGAAGAAGATGTCGGCCAATTTTTAGACACTAGGCGGGGCTCACTCTCCCGCCCTCCTATGGCACACCGATCAGGATCGCCCACAGACACCCCTCTGACACAAGGCGCACCCGAGAACCGGAGCCACCAAGGTAAACAAACCCGCATCCATGTCTCCGCCCGTAGCCTGAAGGCACTCCGCTCCCGGGTTGCCCCCTCTGACGTCACTGGGATACCCCCTCGGACCCCCTACAACCAACATAATAAACACTCCAACCCACCCGCTGGTCCCCGGCCCGCACTGCCCCCTGCGCTGGGTGTGGGCCGGCCTGGGCTGGGCACGCCGGCCACCAGCGGCGGGGTTTCCCCCGGGGAACCCCTGCGTGACGTCACCGGCCCAAACACAACATTGACAACAGTAAACAAGGCCAGCTCGCCCCCGCGATACGACGAGTTCGTCCGACGCCTCCCGGATGGCGCAGCCTCTATGCCTGGCCGGCCCAACGTGAGCTCGGACGGCCACCCGGGCCAGACTCACCTATCTGAGCCGGTCGAGGCAGTGATCGACAGCGTACACCAGCAGTCGCTCCGAGTCGACCCACCTCGCGGCCCCTCCCCCGTTGAATACAGACTGACACTTGATGCCATATGGCCGGTCCTGTCCGTCACGGCCTGGGACCAATACCCGCAATATGTGGCGGCGTATGACGCCGCCAGTGCCGCGGCGCTTCCGAACTTTTTGGCCGCCCGCGTCCCCATCAACTGAGGCCTCGACATCGACGCCTAGAGGAAGGCGTTGGCCACCACCCAGACTCTACCCTGGTCGACCAGCTGGAGTTTGGCTTTCCGGCCAACTACTGCGCGCCTACCCCCCCCAAGCCCACATACCACAACCATAGCGAGGTTCCCGCCCACGGCCGCTTCATCACGGACTATGTAGTCCGGGAGCTCGAGCTTGGCACCCTCCTTGGCCCCTTCGACGTGCCTCCTTTCTCCCCCTGGGCGCAGTGCAGCCCCATCATGACCAGGCCCAAGTCTGACCCCGGGAAGCGACGCATCATCGTCGACCTCTCGTACCCGAGAGGCAGAAGCGTCAACGCGGGCATTCCTCGAGGCGAGTACCTCGGCCTCCCCGCGGCCTACACCCTTCCATCCGTCGCGGACCTCGGTCGCAGGATCTGCCGCGAGGGCCAAGGGGCTTTCACCTGGACCACGGACATCGCCCGAGCATATCGACAGCTCCGGGCAGACCCCTTGTCCGCCGCACTCTTCTGCATAACTGTGGAAGGCAGAACTTATGTCGACATCGCCCTCCCGTTTGGATGCCGGACTTCGGGCGCTGCCTGCGTCCGGGTGACTTCGGCCATCTCCTGGGTCCTTGCCCGGCGGGGCTTCCACTCGGTCATCTATGTCGACGATTTCGTGGGCTGTGAGGCCTCCTACCTCGACGCCTGCCGGGCCTTCGACGCCTTCCGGGCCCTCTGCGCTGACCTGGGCGTCGACCTGGCGGCCGACAAGTGCACCCCCCGGCAGTCAGGATATCCTGGCTGGGGTTCAACATCTGCTCCCAGCGAATGGTCATCCAGATCCCTGAAATCAAGCTCGACCAGGTCATCCACACCTGGCTCTCGAGGCCCTCCATGTCCAGGAAGGCCCTCCAGCGCCTCATCGGCAGGCTCGCCCACATAAGCGGCTGCATCCCCGCCACCCGCAAGTTTATGTGTCGCCTCCTTCGCAGCCTCCGCGGGCTCCCCGGCCCGGGGTCGCCGATGTGGACCCGGAGCTGCGGAAGGACGTGCGTTGGTTCCTCGACTACGCAGCCGGCCACAACGGACTCTACCTTCTCCCGGCCCCGGTCCGGCTGACCTGGATGATCGAGTGCGACTCCTGCCTCACCGGGGGCGGGGCGTTCTCCATGGAGACCTGCTTCTCCAAGGCCTACGACGAGCGACACATGCGCACATACCCCAACATCCACAAACTCGAGGCGGTCAACCTTGTCCTGGCGGTCAAGGCACTCTGCCCCCTGGTCTCGAGCGGCCTGGAGGTCATCATCAACACTGACAATGCCGCCTCCGCTGCGGCCCTCGACAGCGGCCGCGCCACCGACCCGACCCTGAGGGCCTGCGCCCGCGAGCTATGGCTTGAGGCGGCGTTCGGCTCTTTCATGCTCACCATCAAGCACAAGCCCGGTGTCGACCTCCTCTTGGCCGATGCCCTCAGTCGAGCGCACTCCTCCCTGCCTGCCCTTGAATATGTTTGTAAATCATGTGCTGCCCTTCGAGTTGCCTGTGTTCGCGTCCACCACACCCCTGACATCTTCGACCATCACCTATAATTGCAGACTCGGGGGACCATGACCACCTCATGAGCATCCACCGTGCAGCGTTGGCCCCGGGCACCTGGCGCAACCGTTCCAGACACGCCGCATGCTACGTCGAGTTCATGCTCGACCGGGGGGTCAACCATCTGGCCCCCTCCCCCTACGACGTCGGCATGTTCGTCGCGCACCTCCACCGCCTGCTTCCCTCCCCCTCCTCGGTGGCCAACGCCTTCTCGGGAGTGTGCTCCTGGGTCCGGGAGGCGGCTGGAGACCTCGCCCCATTCGACGCGCCCTTTCCCGCCCGGGTCCATCGAGGCGGTGAGAGGCTCTTCCAGGTGCCCGTAAGACGCGCACCATCCATCACGACGCCCATGATCCGCATCATGTACCACCACCTCCGCGCCCAGAACCACCGCGGGGTGGTCCCCTGGGCGGCCGTCATCATCGGCTTCTTCACCCTGATGCACCAGTCGAACCTCCTCTCCCCTTCCCACGGCGGCTGGGGAGGCCCCCACACCATCCGCTGAGCAGACGTCAACCGCGCTCTGGGGGGCCTGCGCATCGCCATCTCATCCTCCAAGACCATCAGGGATCCCGCGCAGGCGGTCGCCCTCTTTGTGCCGGCCCTTCCCGGATCGCCCATGTTCCCAGTCCACGCCTGGTTCCGAGCCCTGCAGCAGGTCCTTGCTCCCTCTGATTCTCCAGCCTTCATGTGCCACACAGGCACCCCACTCACCCCCCAGTTACTGACCCCCATGGTGAGGGAGGCGCTCGCGGAGGCGGGCGTCCTGGAGGCCTCCCGTTTCACGCTCCAAGGCCTCCGGCGGGGGGCCGCCCAGGCGTGTGCCGCGAGGGGCGCCCACCTGGCGGACATAATGGCCCAGGGCACTTGGGAGTCATCGGCTGTGTTCGACTACGTCCCTCGCCTCGCCCCATCTGAGGCCCCCCAAGCCTTAGCGCTGTGTTTTGGGTCGGCTCTGGCGGCCTCAGAGCCTCTGGCCATCCAAGACGCCCCCATCAACATCGACGAACTCGACTGAGAGGTCCCCACTGTGTAACCCTCCCTCACTATGTTAATAAATCTTCTTACTCCCACCAGGTCTCCGGCTTCCTTACTCGAATCGGCGCATAATTTCGAATTGTGGTTGATTCGGGCGGGAAGCCGGGGACCCCCGACGCCACCAAGCGGGCGCCACTGACACATACCAAAACCTCCTCCCAGCCTGGACATTCGGTTTCCTTTCCTCACCGCTGGCAACATTTTACCACACCCACTACCCTCTTTTCTAAGGACTACTCCGTAGGGGTCGGCTCCGGCGGCCTCAGAGCCTCTGGCCATCCAAGACGCCCCCATCGACATCGACGAATTCGACTGAGAGGCCCCCACTGTGTAACCCTACCTCACTATGTTAATGAATCTTCTTACTCCCACCAGGTCTCCGGCTTCCTTACTCGAATCAAAACCTCCAAAAGCCGTTGCCATTTCCGCCACAGTAAACGTAAACACCTCCAGGATGGAAGCCTGGCAGCGCCGCCTCACACTAACGCCGCTGGACCTGGCGTGTCGGTGATTGGCCAGCACTCACTCCAACACTGCGCAATCTGAACCACGTGATGACGGAGGTGGCGTCGGGCCAACCAGAAGTCGAGGTCAGACACGAGGAGTCGGGGTCAGACACGAGAAGTCGGGCTGTGGACTTTGACAGACATACATCAGTCTGATTTGTTTGACTCTGCACAGACCGTGTAAGGCGACACGGAGCTTGGGGGTGTACGTGAGATCAGCATGCAGCTCACTGAGCTGAGGCAATGAGAATATCAGCAGCAGGCATATCACTCCGATTATGGAAAATCTGATCATTTGATAATGACTCTTTGCATACTGCTATACAGAGTTATTGGCTATATATCATAATATATATGATGCTCTTCTACATATTTTATGTTCATTACATATATTACATACATTAAATCTTTTTACATTTGTTGATTAAGTGGGGAAATTTCAATTGGTCATCCTCTTTCCACTGCTCATTGCTCTATCCTAGTATTAATGCAGAACGCTAGGCAGTGACATGCATGCATTTATAAGGCATTGCTTTGACTCACCCATGGTAAGAAAGAACTATCTGAACTTTCAAATGCACATATCTCACTCAAATTTTGGAATATTAAAGAAATTCTAAAATAATATTGCTTCTGACCCATTTGCAGTTTGGGCTATTTTCCATTCAAACCAGTGGTCCACAACTGGTTCATCAAAGGCTGTGGTATGTGCTCTCATGTCCGTTGAAAAGTGAAGGTTTCCTCCAAAGAAATATGTCAGAATGACCATATGTCTGATGTCCAATAGCCGATGATGAAAATCAATGTGCTCTAGAGACGTCGTTAAATAAAACAAACTTTGAACCTCATGGGTTTGAATCCCATGACCTGCCACACATTAGACGAGTGCTCAACTCATTCAGCCACACTGTCCAGTTGATATATATATAGCCACATACACTGCTTTATGGAGTATAAACTTCATCTAAATGCTCTCCGAAATCTATGGCTGACTATTATTTCATTCATATGCTGAAGGTAATATCACTTTGTGTATGTTCATGCCTTAGAAGGTTAAAGTCGCATAGTCTGATGGCGTTTGAATTTGTTAGTTATATTTGAGATAAATAGCTCATGTTGACCCTTATATCCTAATATTCATTAGTCCCGAGTAATTTTGATGAACAATAGCTAGTTTTGGAGCAATTTGAGCTGAAAGAACCCAAAATAATTTTGACAAAAGTCCTGTGGCTATGACCCAGATGGTCATCTCGCGATGACCACATGATGTGAGATACCCTACTAATCCTGTAACCTGACAGGGCTGTAGGTAGGTATTTCTGTTTGGATTGTGAACATTCTGGGAACGGATTGGTACCATAGGCCCATGGCACTAGGGTTTTTACCAAAATATGATTTTGTAGAAAGGTTAATTTGATTCATATCTATCGAATTGACCAAGTAGCATCGAACATCCAATATCAAATATACATCGGTATATGATTGACATCGTACCAATGGCAGAAATTTCAAAACATCAAACTATGCAATTTTAATCATGAATGTTAAAAAAATTATTTGAAATTACACAATTTGATTAATTATGTCTATAGAATTGACCAAAGCAGCATTGGATGTCAAATATCACATATACATTAGTATATGGCATCATGGCAGAAGGTTAACACCATCAGACTGTGCAATTTTAATCAAAGAATATAAAACAACTAACATTTTTAAAGTGTGGAATTAGCAGGGGCACTCATTTGGGTTCATTGGTGGACGTGGCGGGCTATGAAGCTGACCTCGCCCTCCCCCCCCCTTCCGCCTGGGGTGGGGCGACACACAAACATATGTGTATCATATATAATGTATATACTAGTCATATATAAAATGTATGTGTCACGAGAGCATCTTACGATGCCCACACAGTAAATACATTTTATATATGCACTAGTGTATATATCATGTATATACACCGTATATACAAGGTATGTATATATATAAAAAAAAATGTTGGTCCATATATATATATATATATATATATATATATATATATATATATATATAAATAATAAATGCAAATTCATTAGATAGCAATGCAGATTTCCAGGTCTAAAGCTAAGATTCCTTATATTTGAGATAAATAGCTCATGTTGACCCTTATATCCTAATATTCATTAGTCCCGAGTAATTTTGATGAACAATAGCTAGTTTTGGAGCAATTTGAGCTGAAAGAACCCAAAATAATTTTGACAAAAGTCCTGTGGCTATGACCCAGATGGTCATCTCGCGATGACCACATGATGTGAGATACCCTACTAATCCTGTAACCTGACAGGGCTGTAGGTAGGTATTTCTGTTTGGATTGTGAACATTCTGGGAACGGATTGGTACCATAGGCCCATGGCACTAGGGTTTTTACCAAAACATGATTTTGTAGAAAGGTTAATTTGATTCATATCTATCGAATTGACCAAGTAGCATCGAACATCCAATATCAAATATACATCGGTATATGATTGACATCGTACCAATGGCAGAAATTTCAAAATATCAAACTATGCAATTTTAATCATGAATGTTAAAAGAATTATTTGAAATTACACAATTTGATTAATTATGTCTATAGAATTGACCAAAGCAGCATTGGATGTCAAATATCACATATACATTAGTATATGGCATCATGGCAGAAGGTTAACACCATCAGACTGTGCAATTTTAATCAAAGAATATAAAACAACTAAAATTTTTAAAGTGTGGAATTAGCAGGGGCACTCATTTGGGTTCATTGGTGGACGTGGCGGGCTATGAAGCTGACCTCGCCCTCCCCCCCCCTTCCGCCTGGGGTGGGGCGATACACAAACATATGTGTATCATATATAATGTATATACTAGTCATATATAAAATGTATGTGTCACGAGAGCATCTTACGATGCCCACACAGTAAATACATTTTATATTTTGTTGTTTTTAAGGGTATTATTTCTACATATTACATGTATGCAAGTATGTCTTTTGAGTGTTACAAGTTTTGCTTATAATGGGTTCTTCTTCAGTTTTGGTCCTAAAAAGGGGGAATCGGAGGTCAAAACTGAAATATGTTACAGCCTATCCCAATTAGGCTTGTTGTGTTCCATATACATCCAATTTTAAGACACAATTTAAAACAAAAACAATTTGGACCCAGACTGCAAGTCAGGGTGGCTTTGAACATGACCAAGTGGAGAATGTTACGCGTGTTTCGGCTGACACAAAAACCTTCATTATGTAATATTTAGAACAAGACCCTTATTATTTCCTAGTTAGGTTTTGAACAGCAGTCACTAGGAGTAACTAAGTGCAATTTTATGAGTGTTCGTCCACTTGAGAGTAGAACAGAGAAGATATAAAATTGTGACACTGAAACATGCGTTACATGGAAAGGAAAAGTTGTTCCTTCATGATGAAACAAGCACCACAGATGATGAAAATATTTATGCTTATTAGTTGTTGATGCTGTGGACATATTTCAAAGTAATCTTGGAACACTTCCCTAACTTCTGATGTTCTTGGAATTGTAACACATGTAACATGTAACGCATGTTTCATGTGACACTCAATAATGACTTAGGTTAGACACTGCTAATAGCATGCAAAAAATGTATTTGTTCAGGGCATTATTTGTACACATTACATGTATGCAAATATTTCTTTTGAGTGTTATAAGTTTTCTTATGTAGAAAAAGATATTGCGATGACTTAGAGGATGAAGATGACAACAGGTGAACGCGTGATAGCGTCATAGCGCAACATCCTGTTTATAACTTGACACCACATCATCAGTAGGTGTGTAGATGCCCACGGTATATTTGAAAATCATGGTGAGAAGAGATTTGATCCATTATTGGATTTTGTATCGCGAAATAATTTTCGCCGTTACGCGTGTTTCATCTTCATCGAAGTGTGACACGCCACACTAATAGCATCATAGCGCAACATCCTGTTTATGACTTGACACCACATCATCAGTAGGTGTGTAGATGCCCACGATATATTTGAAAATCATGGCGAGAAGAGATTTGATCCATTGTTGGATTTTGTATCGCAAAATAAATTTTCGCCGTTACGCGTGTTTCACCCGTGACACAAAGTTTTTATTTCACTTTTAATGCATTTTAGGAAATAATATTATAACTTTTGTGTTCAGAACTAGGCATCTATGATGCTATCCTATTTAAAGCAGCAGGGTTTTTCCTGGCTTGCATGGTTGGATATTGTGAAAATTGAAGGTGAACGCGTGTTTCATGACGTGACACCTCATGAAACACGCGTTATGCTCACTTTCAAGCATCGTTGTTTTACACACAGACACTCAATAGTCCTAAAATTAGTTTTCTGACATTTTTGCATGTTACAACTTTGCAAATAAACTAGCTATGTTTGAATATTTTGGTCTACAATGAAGTAGTTTCCAACACAAGTAGTACTGTTTCACCATTCCCATTTTTGGCTGTCATATTTGCATGACAAATGAATCTATTTTTGCAATAAAAAATAAACCGAACATTTTTTTCTCACTGGATTGCTGCCATTGCTTCTTTGGGGTATAATAAAAGGAATTTTCTTCATTTGGTATGAAAAGGAGAATTAATTTAGACAAAAACAGTTACAATGTGAGGACCAACCAATTAGGACCAGCAGCAAAGAAGAACCCATGTATGTACCTCTTGGTACATCACATGGGGGTTCCTACCTTTATAATTACCCAATTGTACATGTTATAATTAACATGCGTAATTCTCGGCGGAGACTGGACGAAATGATGCCGCCACCTGGAGGAATATTATTTAGTTCCTGACCAACTCGATAGGTGGCGCCATTGAGCTGAACTCTGCCGGCGAGATCTGTATGTTATCTGCCTCACCCGTGCAAGACGCCCAGAACCATCGCAGCTGCCGTCTGCCTAACTTCGACCCGACTTTGTCACTTACTCTGCAGTCTATAAGCTAAGTAAATACATTGCTTTCCACATGTGGCGAAAACTAGGATGGTGGTTGAAAGACACTGCATTGAAATTAAATTAATGGACGAATGACTTCCGTTCTCTTTGGAAGCTTCTGGAACACATTGGAACTTTAGTTTGATAACTCGGCAGGATTTTCATTCACCACATGGACGGACATACATTACTTTCCTCCTACATGCTAAGTAAATACGTTGTTTTCCACATGTGGTTGACTTGCAGTGGGACGGTGGTTGAAAGACAGTGCATTGAAATTGAATTAATGGACGAATGACACCTGTTCTCTTTGGAAGCTCCTGGAACCTTGTGGAACTTTAGTTTGGATGACTCGGCAGGATTTTCATATCGACCCAACCTGTGGTACCCTGTGCTTTCAACCGTGACGGTCACGAGCCGACCACGTACTATATACTGGTGTCTGGTATTTCGCCAAGAACTACTAGTGGTGTAGATAAGTAGTATATGCTGCTAGTTTATAGCAAGTTCTGACAGTGCATTGCTTCTTCCTCTATACGCATTATACATTTTATTGCATTTATGCCATTTTCAGTGTGTGCCGGTGTAGTGCCACACTTGACCATCGCAGCACCTGTTCGCATGGCATCGACCCGACTTTCTTAGACAACTGCAGCTACAACTTCACACAGACCATGAACAAGTTCTAAGGGAAGTACAAATATTATTTAGTATTGTGTGTTGTGCTGCTGGAAAGTTCGGTAGTTGTGAAACTGACATTTTGTTGTGCTGCCGGTGGCCGGTGTGGCATTGAAGCAGGACTGCATTGGGAGTGACAGTATATTGGAGTCCTAATGTAGCATGTTACTGTTGCATTCTGTGTCACCTTCTCGTACAGGAGAATCAAAAAGTTCACTACTTCAACATACCAATATCTAAGTCGCTGTCGGGTCGCTGTGACATTGACGAAAAGCGCCATTGAGTGTCGGTGTACCGGTGGTCAAATATATATTCATCTATATGTGTCAACAAACTTTTACGCCAGGATAACCACTGCAACTACACACAAACTAGACAAAAGGATTGACGCGAGGCGGAATTCTAAGGGCAGTACAAATATTACCTATTTATTGTGATTTTTTTTCTGCTGCTAGAAGGTTCTGTGGTGTGCGACTGACATTTGATGTACTGCCACCTATTTTTTGTGTTTTTTTTCTGCTGCTAGAAGGTTCTGTGGTGTGAGACTGACATTTGATGTGCTGCCGGTGCTGGTGTCACATTGAAGAAAGGCTGCATTGGGGTTGACAGCTTTCTTTTCTAGAACCATCTCCACTACGTAGAACCATCTAGTCCTATAACCATCGCAGCTTCAGCCAGCATATATATTTGACAAAAACCTTTTATGCTATCATCCCCAATTTTATCTGACATTTTACATGACGCCATTTATACTACACCATTGCACTCAATTACCACCATTTTAGAACACATGATATATTTTGTCATTCAGTTATTCTTCCTAAAACTCCTTTATACCGGAGTACTATAATTATTATACATTATTTATTACATTATATACATTATTCTCTGCCGGGTTAATCTTCACTTGATGCCATTTATCTGACATTTTATCTCACGCCATTTATTTTACCTCATTCTACTCAATTACCGGCTTTTATAAATTGTGCTACCTATCTTAGGAGCCGACAAAACCTACAGAATCACATTAACGATGACAAACCATTACAGGAACCAACACACCTGCCGTCCCTAATATCGACCAGCTTTCCTGTCAACATGCCTACAGCTAGGAAGACGACTAAAAAGACAGGCAACAACAAGCAGAACAAGGCGCCGAAAAATCGTGGACATCCAAAGCTCATAAATGAGAGCAAAATATTCAGTGAGGACGACACTGACGATACTTATCAGTCAACCATGAAAGAAAAACCGTCTATGCCTGAAAATGCATCGGCCACCTCACAGCCAATAAGCAACAACGATGAGCTCATCAAAGCCATGCAAGCTGCGATGGCAGAACAGATGCATGACTTCGAAGCAAAGATGGTTGCCAGAATGGAGGCACTGGAGACTGGCAGGCACAAGAAAAAACACGGTCACCCATGTCGAGACATCGGATACTGACAGCGACAGTGACTGTGCCGGCGCTTGTGCGCTGATGGTGAGCCGGCGCCCACCACGGCACCAACCTTCAAACCCATACCAGCACCATGGAGGAAACCACGCATCCCCACACATGCCGAAAAACACCAAATATATGATGACACACAGTATGATGACTGCTGCCAAGAAGCCGAAGCGGCACACATGCAGTCAGCTAGGCTCAACAGGGACACATCAAGCAACGAACACACCGATGCCATCAATGAACTCTTAGCTGCCGCTGGCTCCGCCATCGGAAAGAAAAAAGGTAAATCCGCATTACTGCCACATTTATTTGTAACTCGCGGGATTAAGAGGGAGAAAGTCGCAGTGGGTGAAGCCACGTTCGTAGAGTACATGGGCTCCCTGTGTAAAATGATGAAGGTGGTTGAAGTGCCCGTCTCCTGGAAAGAACCCCTGCTTGAACACCTCCACCAGCTGACGATCATGGCATGTGACTGGGAGTGGCAAACTTGCCGCTCCTGGTCAGAACAGGTCTTCGCCATGATTGATGACGGACAACTCCCCGATGGCTGGAATGACCAATACGCCATTAAAGATCTACAGCGCAATCAACACCGATCAACAAAATATAATTTCAATCAGTCACGCATGGCCGGGAACACTGCCAACAACCAGCCTAGTTCCAGTGGGAACCCATACAATTTCACAAGGAATGACTTCAACCGTGACACCGATGGAAAGCCCTGCCACCAATGGAACTGGGGGATCGACTGCGGATTCAACTCTAACCATGGGGAGCACCCTGATAAGAAGATGCATGTTTGCGCTTGGTGTGCCAATTAACACCACCGCGCAAACATGCACCGCGAGAAAGACTGCATAAATAAGCAGAGATTCACAGACAAGAAATCAGGCCAAACTAGTGGTTCAACAAACTAACAACCCACACAGGGTTTTTGAGAAATGGCTCCACGAAAAATACCGACAACAGACACGTGGAGCCCAGATCTACTACGGTAACAACAACGGCCGTCCTAACAGGAGGATACGACAGCTGCACCGACATTGGTGTGATAGATGCAGACATGCTTGGCATCGGGCAACAAGTGACACCCGTCACCGAGACACACCCTCCGCCTACCCCAGTCGAGTATAGTGCCACACTCGACCGCATTTGGCCTCACCCACGACATGACATGTGGGTGGCCCATACTGAATATATTCAAATATATAACAACGTCAGGCGTACGGCGCTACCAAACTACATGAAGGCCCGGGTCCCAATATGATCAGGACTTAATATTTGTGCCTGGAAGAGCACCCTGGCGGACTATCATGATCGGCAGGTAGTCGAGTTCCTAGAATTTGGCTGGCCTGTCGATTATACCGGCGATGCCCCTCCTACCAATACAAACAGCAACCATCGTAAAGATCCTGCACATACCACCTACATCAAGAAATACGTAGAGACTGAACTCAGCCATGGGGCACTACTCGGCCCCTTCAAGGAGCCACCCTTCACCCCCTGGTCTCAGAGGAGCCCGATGATGACGCGCCCGAAGAAGAACACTCCCGACAGGCGCGTCATCGTCGACCTTAGCTGGCCAAAGGGGGCTAGTGTCAACTGTGGAATACGGAGAGGATACTACCAAGGCCGCCCCAGCTCCTATTCCCTACCCAATGTAATGAATGCTGCCAATGAGGTGGCTAGGCTCGGTCCTGACTGTCTTCTTTGGTGCGCCGACCTTGCACGAGCCTACAGGCAGCTCAGGACCTGCCCCCTCTCCACCCCACTCCTTGGCCTCACTTTCGAAGGAAAATACTACACTGATGTCGCCCCACCTTTTGGCTGCCGAACTTCAGCTATGGCATGTGCCAGAACTACGAATGCTGTTGTATACCTGATGAGGAAGAAGGGCCACTTCACACACTGCTATTTAGACGACTTTGTCGGGGTGGCACCAGACAGCAGCAGTGCGCACTCAGCATATAACGACCTCCTCGAGATAACATCAAGACTTGGACTAGTTTTATCCCCTGAAAAATGCCACCCACCCGATAAAGAAATAGAATGGCTCGGTTTCAACATATCTGCACAAAAAATGACAGTTACAATCCTCCAGGAGAAGCTTGATGACATACTTCAAGAGTGCTCGGCTTGGATGGACAAACAAAAAGCAACCAGAAAAGAACTTCAGAGACTTGTTGGCAGGCTACAACATGTCGCCAAATGTGTAGCACCTGCGAGGCGATTTATGTCTCGGATTTTTGCATGCCTACGTGATGCACCATTCTATAGGAGGCAAGAAATCACTGACGAACTCCGGAGTGATGTCACATGGTTCCTTCGGTATGCCACGGACTCAAATGGAATCGTGCTCCTCAAGGCCGATGACAAGCCACCTTGGGTCATTGAGTGTGACTCCTCTATGCATGCCGGAGGAGCCTTCTCGATTTCTAAATACTACTCTGAGACCTACCCAGAGCCTATCACAAGAAGACATACCAACATCGCCCACCTGGAGGCCATTAACCTGATAGTGGCACTTAGGACTCTTGCACCCAAGAGACCTGAGGACTATACGATTATTATAAATACGGACAATTCAGCCAGCCAGCAGGTCCTGGCATCAGGTGCAGGGAGAGACCGGGTCCTTACTGCATGTGCCCGCGAGATATGGCTCTATGCAGCCACTCACAACTGTAATGTTGAAATCATTCATAAGTCTGGCAAGGAGCTGGTTCTTGCAAACGCTCTCAGCAGGCGGGCGCTTCAACCATCGGCACACCAAAAATCTACACAAATGACGAAAGACCTTA
>CM059186.1:175612505-175755270 GCA_030323885.1 Branchipolynoe longqiensis
CTCTCCTGGCCTATCTTCACCACCATTGGCCCATCTACACTGACATGGCCCATCTACACTATCCTGCATGAGGCCTATCTTCACTGCCATTGGCCCACATCCACTATCGTTGGCCCATCCGCACTACCGTGGCCGAGCTGCACTGTCGTCGGCCCATCTACACAATCGCGGGCCGACCTACACTATCCTGCATGACGGCCTATCTCACCACTGCCGTGGCCGATATACACCACGCCATTGGCCGCTCTACACTAACATGGCCCATCTACACTACCCTTGGCCGATCTGCCCTACCGATCTGCCCTGCCCGCGGCCCCGGTCTCCCGCGGCGGGTCCTTGCCGCCCCCCCCCCCCCTCGATGCCCCCAGGCACGGGGGTGGCAAAAACTCACACACACCGCACACATCACACACGACCCCTGCGCCCCGGGTGGGCTAACCATTGCCACCACAGCACCCGGCGACGTCATCTGTGACGTCACCACAGCCACGGTCTCCACCTTATCCCCCTCCCTCCCCCTTCCTCCCCCCCAAAAAAAAAAACCCCCCCCCCCCCCCCCCCCCCCCCACCCCCCCCCCCCCCCCCCCCCACCGCCATCAATGACACCTCTCACCACGCCTCTACACACGACGGTATGCCTCCCTCGGCCTATCGTCACCACCATTGGCATTGGCCGACCTACACTATTGTTTGCCCTTCCACACTACCCTGGCCGATTTACACTGTCGCTGGCCCGTCTACACTGTTGCTGGCAGATCTACACTACCTTGCACGACGGCCTATCTTCACAACCATTGGCCGATCCCCACTATGGCGGATCTACACTACCTCACCAACACCCCCGCCACCCGCGCCGCCACCCCTGTCACACTCCGCCTCCAGCCACCACCCCTGTCACACTCCGCCTCCAGCCGCCACCCGCGCCGTCACCCCTGCCGCCATGGGTATATACTTACACCACTGGCCGCTCTGCACTCACGTTGGCCCAGCTACACCCTCTTTGGCCGATCTACACTGTCGTTGGCCCACCTGGACTATTGCGAGGGGGCGCACGACACATTGTGGAAAGATTCCGCCGGTGGCACCAGGTAGTTGGCTGCTCTGCCCTCCCTGGCCCTCTCCACTCTCGCGGCCCGCCGACACTGCCGCTGGCCCATTGTCACTGTCCTCGCCGATCTACACTACCCTGCATGACTCGCCTGTCACCACTCCGTCACCCCCGTCCTGGCCCTCGTCCGCCGCGTCACGGGTGATCAGACTGCCTGTAGCCCGCAGTCCTTTCTGAATTTTATATATTTTTTATTACTATGGTATGGGCATTTTTCTGTGCCAGAGGCAAGTAAAACTCTCTCAACCCAGTCGTGTCTTTTGTTGTCTTTCCCTAGCCACTATTTATGTATAATATATATATATATCATTATTGTTCATATTATATATTCTTTCAATTATCTAATACGATCTATATTATAGATATTATACTATAGATATGCATTTGATATATTTCATACATTATGTTATGTATAATATATATATTATATCATTATTGTTCATATTATATATTCCTTCTATTATCTATTACGATCTATATTATAGATATTATACTATATTATATGCATTTGATATATTTCATACATTATGTTATGTATAATATATATATTATATCATTATTGTTCATATTATATATTCCTTCTATTATCTATTACGATCTCTACATCTATGTATACAGCCCATGCATGTGTCACGTGGTACTACACACAACAGGCTCGTCGTGGCACGAACAGCACACACTGAGCTGAAGTTGCGACAACACAAAAAGCGCCTTTTATGCTAATTTACCGACGGCCCCTGCGCGCGCACCTCTAGGTTAGCACGGCCGGTGGGCGCTGTGTCCGTACACGGAGCGTCCGGGATACATCACGCCGCCTGGCGGGTGCCTAATGAACCCTCATCCACTCACTGGTATTCAGCACGTCTTTCATACAGCGCTTTACACTTGTCACCATGGCCGCCTCCCACCCACCCCTGACTGATTTAGGGAGGGGTGAGTGTGGGGGGTGCTGGGAGAATGTATGTGTGTGTGTGGGGGGGGGGGGTCATTAAGTTTGGAAGAAGCTTCCCACAGGCCCGGATGTTCCATCCAAACATATTACTTCTTAATGAGTAATTTTTATTTTTATTTATTTTTTGGTCCATTAGTTGTTTAAGCAGGGGACATTTCAGTCATAGACGACTGGTCTTCCTCATTCCACTGCTGGTCGATAGAAAGCCCGAGCCTACACTTTTACCGACCGAAGGGATTTTTAACCTCCCACACCACATAGATATGGTATGAGAGCAACCG
Organism: Branchipolynoe longqiensis; assembly: GCA_030323885.1. Lineage (NCBI taxonomy): Eukaryota > Metazoa > Annelida > Polychaeta > Phyllodocida > Polynoidae > Branchipolynoe > Branchipolynoe longqiensis. The sequence continues at coordinate 175,614,847 of CM059186.1, forward strand.
GCCTTTGATGAGGCTGTAAGTTATACACAGCGGTGGAAATCCAAATTGGCAGAGCTGGGGGCACGGGGAATCGAACTGCCGACCCTCAGATTAGGAGTCTGACCTAGAAAAAAGTCAGACACTCTAACCACTCCGCCACAGAGAACGCCACCCTCTCGTTGCATATTTTAGTCCGATGGTTTTCGAGGGTTTTTGGTGTTGTTGGTGTGTGTGTGTGTGGGGGGGGGGGGGGGGGGTGGTCGGACATAAATATAGGAGGTTGATTGCTATAACGGACTGTTCATTAGTCTGAAGGAACTGATTTAAAATTACTAACTTCAGAGATATCTGAAGTGAAAATATGCTAAATTAATTTTGGTGTGTTTGTCAAAACACGGATTCCATATAATTCAGCAAAAATTAGAGGTTGTTTTATTTAACGATGCCTCTAGAGCACATTGATTTTTTAAAATTGTATCATCGGCTATTGGATGTCAAACATATGGTCATTACGGAGGATTTCTTAGGAGGCTTCTGCCAAATAGGCTATTCTTTCCGATAAGCAGGAGAGGGTCTTTTATATGCACTTTCCCAGACAGGCAGCACATACCACAGCCTTTGATGAACCATTTGTAGACCACTGGCTGGAATGGAAAGTAGGCCAAACTGCAAATGGGTCCACTGAGCAGGATCGATCCGATGAGTTGGTTGTTTGGAGTTTTGCATCCTGGCTACAAGTAAGGTCATATCAGGATGGGTTGACAGTGTGCACTCATGGTGACCTTATAGTGCTCCCCACTGGGAAATCAGGCCAGTGGCACCATGACCTGATATGCCACTCAGTCACATTATCCTGACACTGAGCTAACCAGTCCTTCCCCTATCCTATTAATCATTTAATGCCGAGCGGCAGGCTAGGAAGCGAGAAGTATCAATTTCATAAGACATTGGTTTGACTTAACCGGGAACCGAACTCCCACACACGAGGCCCACGCTCAACTCATTCGGCCATCCCGTCTGGTCCCATATGTAATAGGTGGTGCATGTGTGGTTTCGTACAGTGAGGTGTCGTCTATTTTGGGGTTACATTTTCTCTTCAGTGTGTGTTGTTGGCATTTTAGGGCCTGAGCGTGGGTGTTGGTGTGGGTAGGCCCTACTGATGTGCATGTTGACATGGGTGTTGATGTGCATGTTGACCCAGGTGTTGATGTGGGGGTTGATGTTGATATTAATACAGGTGGTAATGTGGATGTTGACACAGGTGTGGATGTGGGTGTTGATGTTGGCCTTGATAAAGGTGTTGAAGTGGATGTTGACACATGTGTTGATGTGGGTGTTGATTTAGGCATTGATACATGAGTTGATGTGGATATTGACACAGGTGTTGATTTAGGCGTTGATACAGGTGTTGATGTGGATATTGACACATGTTGATGTGGGTGTTGATTTAGGCGTTGATACATGAGTTGATGTGGATATTGACACAGGTGTTGATGTGGGTGTTGATTTAGGCGTTGATACAGGTGTTGACATGGATGCTGACACAAGTGTTGATGTGGGTTTTGATACAGGAGTTGATGTGGATGTTGACACACGTGTGGATGTGGGTGTGCGATACAGGTATTGATATGGATGTTGATGCTGGTGTTGACAGTAGTAACATGGGTGTTGATGTGAGTGTTGGTGTGGATTGTTGATGTGGGCAATGATGAGTGTTGACATGGATTGTTGTCATGAGTAGTGGCTTTGACGTGTGGGTGTTGTCAGGTGTTAACATGTTGTTGACATTGATACTGACGACGGTTATTGATATAGGTGTTGACATGGGTGTTAATCTTGACAATGGTACTGAGTTCTTGATGTAGGTACTGACGTGAGCAATGACGTGTGCATTGGCTTTTACATGCCTTTATTAAAGAGTGGGGGCCCTATTTTCTCTGTTTCCTCTTTGTACCAAACACTGACGTGAGTATTGACGTGTGCATTGGCTTTTACATGCCTTTATTAAAGAGTGAGGGCCCTATTTTCTCGGTTTCCTCTTTGTACCAAATAGGTATGTCGCGTGTTGGTACTCAGAACTGGAAACAGGGCCCGTGGTTTCATCCCCCCCCCCCCCCACTCACTACACCGACCAACACCTCGGAAGTGAAAATAACCCAAACTGCAAATAGGTCCACTGAGCAGGATCGATCGGATGACCCACAACTTCACAGGTGGACGCCTGAGCTACGTCCCGTTCCGAGGGGGATACCAGGTCATGATGCTGGTGGCCTGTGGGGAAGCACTATAAAGTTGCAATGAGTGCGCACTGGCAGAAGTCGGTATCCGTCCTGAAATGACCGTAACCAACAACCAACCAAACATTTGTCAATTGCCCAACGTGATGCCGGCCTATTAACACTGGGATTTACGTCCATCAATAAACACATTGCGCATTGACATGTGTCATAAGCCTATAATAATAATAGCTTCACATATTTCATTCAAATTAAGGTGGAGTGTGTGACTGTTATGGGGCTGTCACACTACGACGTAATGTGGTAGCATAAGCCGACGTAGGAGAAATTTGGCCATTACATCAAGATATGTCAAGGAACGTTGCGATATGTTACACATTTGTTAAGCCCACGTCAAGTTAAGTCAAGATACGTTGTGTTAGATCATGCTACAGCGACACTTGTCAAGATTTTGGACATACCCAAAACTTTTGACATAGCTCGACGTAGGACAACGTGTGGCTTATACGTTAGCATATGCTATGTATACGTTAGTCATACATCGAGTATGCTAGCTGTACGTTACACGTACATTATACATACGTTGAACTACGTCAGGCATAAGTCAAGCCGGCAGAAACGTACAGTCCGCGTATTGACAACGTATTGAAAACATATCGATAACGTACGTCTAATGTATGTCTAACATACTTTTAGCATTTCTCCACCGTGTTTTGACGTATTTAACGTATAAAGGCATACTTCTGGTGATCGAATAATGTATATAACGTTCACCAGCGTTCTGCAATCGTTCCGTGAGCTTTTTTTTAATGTTCTCATGCGTTACCACTATGTTGGATCAACGTTTCGCCTCCGTCGACTACATTGCATTGACGTCCAAATTGGCCCTGCAATGCTGAGAATAAGTGATTTCTATGTTCCCACTCACTGGCCCGTTACATTGTAGTGTGACAGGGGTATTAGTGAACCACGGCAGTGTTACTATCAGTGAACCGGTGTAAAGATTTCAAATTCCCCCCATATTCAAGTTCCCCCCCGGAACTTGAAAACGTTTTCAAATTCCCTCCCTCATTTTAACTTTCCCTCCCCCCCCATTTTTGGGGAATTTTCTTTATTTTTGTAATTTTTTGTTATTTTTGATTATTTTTCATGACAAATATTATAATATACAGAGAATAACATAATGGAAATTATTACTAGTACAATAAAATATATTTAACCACAAATGACACAAAAAGTCTCCAAGATGGTTAAGAAAAAAATATTATAGGTCTGAAATTTAAAACGTTTTTTAAAGTATTTTAAACAATTTTAAATTCCCGGAGGGGGGAATTTGAAAATAGGGGGGGAATCTGAAAACTGTTTTTAAGTTCCCCCCCAGGAATCTGAAAACGTTTTTAATTTCCCTGGAGGGAAGTTAAAAACGTTTTCAGATTCCCGGGGGGGAACTTGAGAAGGGGGGAAGTTGAAATCGTTACACCGGGGCGGACAGGTATGGGGTGCTTAGGGCGATACTTCATCGCTGGCGGAAATTGGAGAGGACGTTTCAGCTCAGAGCAGGTGCACCAGAAGATGGCTGAATGTTGAAAGCGTTGGTGTCGGCGCAAGCATAGTAACAAACAGGTTAAGGGACTGCTGTGGGTTTCACTTTCAGTAAAGTAAGTCAACACTCGTAGGTAAATAAGTGTTCCCGAGGTGCTGAGACGGTGACGGTGACGGTGACAGCCTGGCTTTAGTTTCAGTCGGTGGTGCTTCTTATCAAAGTGAATACAGTTGGGTGCATTTGATGCACAGGAATGGGTGTTTCATTTTATTTCCTAGGAAGTGATGTAAGAATCAACTGATTCGTGTGTAATTGCTATGCCAAGACCCCGTGAACAACAGCAAATAATACACGTTAATAATATATATCTCAAAACTGATCTTCTCTTACACGTTTAACTACACATTAACTACATGTAAATATGGCAGTGAGGACAGGAGGGAAGGGGGAGGAGGGAGGGGGGAGGAGGAGGGAATGAATGATGAAAGGAGGGAATGGGAGGGGGAGGAAGGGGGGAAGGAGTGAGAAAAGAAGAGAAGGTGGGAGGAAGGGAAGGAGTGAGGAAAGGAGGGAAGGGTGGAGGAGGTAGGGGGAAGGGGGGGGGGAGTAAGGGAATGAGTGAGGAAAGGGGGGAGGGGGAGGAAGGGGAAAGGAGTGAGAAAAGGAGGGAAGGAGGAGGTGGGAGGAAGGGAAGGAGTGAGGAAAGGAGGAAGGGTGAGGAGGTAGGGGGAAGGGGGGGGAGTGAGGGAATGAGTGAGGAAAGGAGGGAAGGGGTGGCGAGGGGAAGGGGGAAGGAGTGAGAAAAGGAGGGAAGGAGGGAGGTGGGAGGAAGGGAAGGAGTGAGGAAGGGTGGAGGAGGTAGGGGGAAGGGGGGAGTGAGCGAATGAGTGAGGAAAGGGGGGAGGGAAGGGGGAGGGAGGGAGGGAGCGAAGGAGTGAGAAAGGAAGGGAAGGAGGGAGGGGGAGGAAGGGAAGGAGTGAGGAAAGGAGGGGAGGGAGGAAGGGAGGAAGGGGAGGCGGGACGGACGGATTGATTGAGTGAGCGAGTTAAGGAGGGAGGGAGTGGGTAAGTGAGGGAGGAAGAGAAAGGAAGGAGAAAGGGTGAGAGAGAGGGAACGAGGTAAAGAGGAACAGAAAAAAAAAGTGAGAGAGGGAAGGAATGACGAAATGAGGGAGTGAGGGAATGAAGGTATGAGTGATTACATATGTATTTACTTCTTAGTGAATCTGAATTCCTAGTGGGACATTACTTCTTAATGAATCTGAATTCCTAGCGGGACATTACTTCTTAGTGAATCTGAATTCCTAGCGGGACATTACTTCTGAGTGAATCTGAATTCCTAGAGGGACATTACTTCTGAGTGAATCTGAATTCCTAGAGGGACATTACTTCTTAGTGAATCTGAATTCCTAGCGGGACATCACTTCTTAGTGAATCTGAATTCCTAGCAGGACATCACTTCTTAGTGAATCTGAATTCCTAGCGGGACATCACTTCTTAGTGAATCTGAATTCCTAGTGGGACATCACTTCTTAGTGAATCTGAATTCCTAGCGGGACATCACTTCTTAGTGAATCTGAATTCCTAGCGGGACATGTACTGACGTATGACAGTGCACACTCATTTCGACTTTATTGTGCTGCCTAACCGACACACAATGTCACAAACACTCGATATCCCACTAACATTATTACCCTGACGCTAAGGTATCCCACCAGGCAACACAGCGAGGGACAAGTTTCAATTTTGTACTTCTTTGATTTGACCCAGCCAGGAATCGAGCACAGTGTAAAGTCCTCGACTGGCAGTTTTAATTGTGCAGGTAGGCTAAGAGGAAATCACTACAGGCAAGGAAGAAAAGCAGATATAGAGTGAAAGTAGGAGAGGTAGACTCCAGTCTTTATTATATTTATAGTTTCATGAATCAAGATGGTGGCTCACACCTGATCAAAACCTCCAATCAGCAACAGGCATTGGTCATGGTGACCAACGCCCCTCGACATTACGAAGGGGAAGCGAGTGCCCAATCCGCTCACCCCTCCCATCCGGTGGCTACCTACTGTCTGACTGCCTGCAGATTGGTGCCACCAGTGTAACCGTTGGTTGTTTTCAAACAACCAGCTACCACCAAAGAAAAACCCAGCCCGAGTAGTCGGCCACATTCAGCGCCAAACCAAAAAGGAAAGCTTGTTTTACTTAGTGACGCCTCTAGAGCACATTGATTATGATCATCGGCTATTGGACATCAAAAATATGGTCATTTTGACATATTTCTTTGGAGGAAGCCCACTGCCGCCACATAGGCTACTCTTTCCGATAAGCAACAAGGGGTCTTTTATATGCACTTTCCCACAGACAGGACAGCGCATACCAGAGCCTTTGATGAACCAGTTGTGGGCCACTGGTTACGCCGAACCAAATCAGATTCACCCGGCCATAACTGGTGGAAAGTGAAGCTGTGTAACAGCATCCATCAATAGTTAGCGCTTTGACTGATACCAGCGCCAACTAGAGGCCGTCTCGCCATTAACGCTGTTACCGTCTGCGCACGCAACGCAGCTGTTACCATAGACACGCAATTGGCGTGGGAAGAAAGCAGAGCCAGCAACAGGGGTGTGTTGTGAGCTGTGAGCTGTGTGCTGTGAGTTGTGTGCTGTGAGTTGTGTGCTCTGACCTTTTTTTCCATCTTTTTTTTGTAAAGTATTTATTCATCTGAATATGACATTTGTCAGTGCCGGAGCACTGGTCTTCCAGCCATCTTACTATTGTAATTGACAGTCTAAATAATCTAAGTTTGATCAGTGTTGTATTAGTTACAGCACCGATCCTATAGAATTAAGGGAGTGGCTCCTGCTGTATAATGTACAGCACCAGTCACTGTAGTTCATGCAGAAATGGGGAGCAACACCGAGTAGAACCTTGAGCTGTGAGATGTGGCATGTGAGCTGTGTGCTGTGAGTTCTGAGCTGTGTGCTGTAAGCTGTGTGCTGTGAGTTGTGTGCGGTCTTCTGTGAGTGTGAGCTGTGTGCTATGAGTTGTGTGCTGTGGGCTGTGTGCTATGACCTTGAGCTGTGAGATTTGGCATGTGAGCTGTGTGCTGTGAGTTCTGAGTTGTGTGTAGTAAGCTGTGAGCTATGTGTTGTTAGCGTGAGCTGTGTACTTGTGATGTGAGCTGTGTGACGTGTGCGTGAGCTGTGTGCTGTGAGATGTGTGCTGTGAACTATGAACATGAGCTGTGTTCGAGTGCGATGTGAGCTGTGTGTTGTGAGCGTGGGCTGTGAGATTGTGTGTTGTGAGCATGGGCTGTGAGATGTGTGTTGTGAGCGCGAGCTGTGAGATGTGTGTTGTGAGCATGGGCTGTGAGATGTGTGTTGTGAGCATGGGCTGTGAGATGTGTGTTGTGAGCGTGAGCTGTGTGCTGGGAGCTGTGAGTGTGAGCTGCGTGTTGTGAACTGTGTAGTGTGAGATGTGAACTGTGAGCTGTGAGATGTGTGTTGTGAGCCTGAGCTGTGAGATGTGTGCTGGGAGCTGTGAGTGTGAGCTGCGTGCTGTGAACTGTGTAGTGTGAGCTGTGAGATGTGAACTGTGTGCTGGGAGCATGAGCTGTGAGATGTGTGTTGTGAGCGTGGGCTGTGAGATGTGTGTTGTGAGCGTGAGCTGTGAGATGTGTGCTGGGAGCTGTGAGTGTAAGCTGCACGCTGTGTGTTGTGAACTGTGTAGTGTGAGCTGTGAGATGTGTGCTGGGAGCTGTGAGTGTGAGCTTTGCGCTGTGTGCTGTGAATGGTGTAGTGTGAGCTGTGAACTGTGAGCTGTGAGTGTGAGCTGCATGCTGTGTGCTGTGAACAGTGTAGTGCGAGCTGTGAGATGTGTGCTGGGAGCATGAGCTGCGCGCTGTGAACAGTGTAGTGTGAGCTGTGAGATGTGAACTGTGAGTGTGAGCTGCGCGCTGTGAACTGTGTAGTGTGAGCTGTGAGCTGCGCGCTGTGTGCTGTGAACTGTGTAGTGTGAGCTGTGAGATGTGAACTGTGAGCTGTGAGTGTGAGCTGCGCGCTGTGTGCTGTGAACTGTGTAGTGTGAGCTGTGAGATGTGTGCTGGGAGCTATGAGTGTGAGCTGCGCGCTGTGTGCTGTGAACTGTGTAGTGTGAGATGTGAGCTGTGAGCTGTGTGCTGTGAACTGTGTAGTGTGAGCTGTGAGATGTGAACTGTGAACTGTGAGCTGTGAGCTCCACGCACGGAATCCATCTTCTCGGCAGCGAGAACAAATGGGAACTTGGCAACAATTAGCTGGTGTTAGCTTAAGCTCACTCGCTGGTGCTGGTGCTGGTGCTGGTGCTTGGTTTGTTTGTTTGCTTGTTTGTTCGTTTGTTGGAGTTTTACAACTTGGCAACATCTAAGGTCATAAGACCAGAGGGGATGGTTGAGCGTCCGTCCCCCGCTTTAGTAGATCGTGGGATTCAAACACATGAGTTCAAGCCCTGGTCGAGTCAAACCGATGACTTATAAAATTGATGCATGTCACTTTGTACTCCTAGCCTGGCGCTCAGCATTAATAGGATAGCGCAGATAATGGTTAGCTCAGTGTTAGGATAATGTGACTGGGATATCAGGTCATGGTGCCGGCGGCCTGATTTCCCAGTGGGGGAGCACTATAAAGTCACTACGAGTCTGCACTGTCACAAGTCGGTACCTGTCCTGATATGACCTTAGATGTTGCCAGGACTCCCAACAACTAACCAACCAATAATGTTGGCGAGCTGTTAATAAACCGGTCCCATCAGAACTATTCAAGCTCTTATTATTTAAGCGTCACTGCTCACGTGAGTGCTTTGTGCCTGTCAGTGCGCATGCGTGTTGGTGGCATGGCAGAGCGGCTGGGGGTGGGGAGGGGAGGGGGGCTTGTTTATATTAACTCATATGAGGCTTCCAGCGTTGAAAGGGCCATTTACGTTGGGTGTTTTGCCCGCGTTACTGCTAACCCTGGAATGCTGTCAGTCACGCTACCCCCTCTGCATGGCGAGAGTGTGATTGACAGGCGATACAATTGCCGCTAGGTGGCGTTATGGTATTTGCAGTCCATTGGTAAACCTATTCCTGACACATCACTTGCATTATTCTGTAGAAGTAAGACAAACAATTGTAAATATATTTGGTTGGAGCTTGATGTGGTTGGTCATTGAGCAAAAAATAAATTCTATTTCGTTGAAGCTGCATAGGCCGATGAAAACATCAAATTTTCAAAACCAAAACAATTATTTAAATTTGATTCTATATCTCGAACTTAGATACTGGTGTGCTTATTAAACATTATTTGGGAATAGTGAGGCAATTGAATAGAACCTGCTACTGCAGAAGGCCGTGGTGTCAACAGTTTTGGTAAGTTTGCCAAAAATAAATTTGCATGGTTGCACTTCAAATATTGCAAAAGTTAGCCACCTAAAATAAAAGTTACTTCAAGCTAAAGTAAGGTACATTATAATGATCAATCTAATGTATTTTTATAAGAAAATATCAGAAACTCAAAACCATCGGACTACGCAACTTTAAAACTGAAACTGTGCTAGTGTCTTGAATGACCTTGGAGCATTTAACGGGGGATCACATAGCCAGCACAACCTTACTTATTCACAATTAGCATTGTCGAATATGACTAGCCATGGTTTATACATCTTGAAAAGATGTATTCTCTGGGACTGGGACATTGTTAGGCCTTGTTAAAGGGTGAGAACCTCTGTGATCATGCTGTGACTATTAGGGCCATACATCCTCAGCCGACCAAGCCTAGGGAAGGCCTACACAGTTGCATAGGTAATAATAGATGTTGTTTGTTGTTTTATGTCCTAGCAACATCTAAGGTCATATCATGATGGGTACCGACTTGTGACAGTGCGCACTCATGGCGACTTTATAGTGCTGCCCCACTGGGGGGGGGGGGGTAGACCAGGCTGCCAGCACCATGACCTGATATCCCACTCAGTCACATTATCCTGACACTGAGCCAACCAGTCCTTGTCCTATCCTAATAATGTCGAGCGCCTGGCTAGGAAGCGACAAGTATAAATTTTTAAGTCATTGGTTTGACTCGACCAGGGTTCGAACCCACGATCGCACGGTCTACCAACACGGGAGCCGGACGCTCTAACTCATTCGGCCATTCCGTCTGTTTGGTTATAATCGAAGACAAAAAGCATATTTAATACTACTACGTTTCTCCATATACTAAGTCTAGCCACAGTTTCTCTGCTATGCTTCAATACTATAATGGTTCAGTAAGAGACAGATCACATGTCAGAAGGTAGTTAGTTTCTGGATGCAAAACAAATAATGTTACCAAAACTAGTTGGTTGATTGAGGTTTTATGTTCGAATAACATCTAAGGTAATATCAGGACGGGCATCGACTTGTGAACAGTGCGCACTTATGGACGGATTACACCCTAGCAACATCTAAGGTCATATAAGGACGGGCACCGACATGTGTACTCATGGTGGTTTTATAATTCTGTGTAACTGGGATAGCCTATTACCACCACCATGACCAGATATTTGACTCAGTCGCATTATCTTTACCATTAGCCTATCAGCCATTATTTATCCTAATAGAATGATGTCAAGTTCCAAACAGAGTAGCAATGGATTTTGCGCGTCTTTTAGCAATAAGTACGGATTTGGCATGTCTTTTAGCAATAAGTACGGATTTGGCATGTCTTTTAGAAATAAGTACGGATTTTGCATGTCTTTGCTTTGACTTAATCAATAACATTCCGAATGAGAAGTGGGCGCTTTTTCCAGATTTTTGTTATCATCACCAAGGTAACATTAGTGTCAGTTTTTGTAGATATCACCATGGGAATTAAGCAACCTTCCGTGGATCAAATAGGAGCATCACCGAGCGCGGTGGCCGAATAGATACGGAGCGGGGCTCGCGCGCGGAAGGTCTGAAATTCGGTTCCCGGTCGAGTCAAACCAATGACTTATAAAACACTTCTCGCTACCTACCCTGGCGTTCTGCATTACTAGGATAGGGCAAGGACTGGTTAGCTCAGTGTCGGGATAATATGACAGTGGGATATTGGGTCATGGTGCTGGTGGCCTGATTTGCCAGTGGGGCAGCACTATAAAGTCGCCATGACTGCACACTGTCGCAACTCAGTACCCGTCCTAATATGACCTTAGATGTTCCCAGGACGTAAGACTTCAACAACCAACCAACCAATCATAGCATCATATGTGTATCATATTGAAATTAAGAACCATCAGACTAGATACCATTCAATATATCAAGCTCGCAAAACCTCCTTAACATACAGTAGACACTGCACACAACAAAATAAGCTTACCAGACAACAGGGCATCCATGGCGCACGTTTAAAAAAAAAAATTTAACGACGCCTCTAGAGCACATTGATTTTTATCATCGGGTATTGGACGTAAAACATTTGGTCATTCTGACACATTTCCTTAGAGGAAACCTACTGCTGCCACATAGGCTACTCTTTCCGATAAGCAGCAAGGGGGTATTTTATATGCACTTTCCCACATACAGGACACCACATAGCACGGCCTTTGATGAACCAGTTGTGGACCACTGGTTGGAATGGAAAATAACCCCAACTGCAAATGGATCCACTGAGCAGGATCGGTAGGATGACCCACACCCTACACAGCTGGACACTCTACCGTCTGAGCTACGTCCCGGTCCCTTCACGGGGCACGATGCAAAAATCTCCAGGGCAGGGCAGGCCAGGACATGAAAAGAAATACTGTATTTAGGACCTTACCACTAAAGGGGTTCGATTATAAAGGTCGAAATCAGTTAAACACGCGAAAAATATAACTGTTGTATTCTAATCATGTCCACAGTTCAGTCATAAGTAGAGAGCGGGGTCGCAAAAAAAAACCAGTCGTTAGTGGCTACTGCATGGCTAGAAGGATTGACATTTCACCTTTGCAAAACCCTACTCACAAAAGCGCTTTAATGGGGGGTCGAAATAGCTTCAATCCGCGGGCTGCTCTGCCCGGCACACTCGAAGTTCGAGGGGTGGGCGCCGACGAGCCGGTGCCGGTGTCGCGGTTTCAGATCTCCGCCAGTTTCAGATCTGCACATCGCTTCTGCGCATGCGTCAAAATCGAACAGCATCGTCAAGGCATTGTCAATGGTCGTGAGCAATCTTCATACAGAAAAAGTCAAATATCTCTAAAACCACACCACCTAGAAATAAATCGCTTGGTACACATATAGAAAACATGTTTACCGAAAAGATTATATTAAATTTATAAGGTTAGTGACAGTGACACTATAGTTACAGTATGAGTGCAGCGATTTGCGGCGATCAGCGATGGTTTGAATCTGGCTTGATGTTGACACATGCACAGATGATGCTGTTGGATTTTGACCTGAAACTGGCGGAGATTTGAAACCGCGACTCCGACGTGAGATGCTCGCTCCTAACCGGGTGCCGCCCCGGGTGTGACCGAGGCAGCCGGCGCTAAGTGATCTATCGCGGGGCCCGTCGATGACGCAGCGCCCCGAGACTGGCCCGACGACTGCACACGACTGCACACCCGGCCTCCCGGCGGCGGGACGCGGCTGGGACGCGGCTGGGACGCGGCTGGGACGCGGCGATCCACTGACCGGCCCGGAGCGACGCCTCGCATCCTTCTCCCTCTCTGCCTGGGGTTGACGCTTAGGGAGCCGGCATTAAAATTTCAGCAGGTCAACGCGCCGTGAGATTTACAGTTCCAGCGGCTCCTCGCATCCGGCCGGGGGAGGGGGCGGTGAGCCATTGGGGGAGGGTGTGTGTGTTCCCGGGAGAGTGTGTGTGTGTGTGTGTTCCCGGGAGAGGGTGTGTGTGTATTCCCGGGAGAGGGCTTGTGTGTGTGTCCATGTGTGTCCACGTGTGTATGTGTCTGTCTGCCTGTCTCTGTCTTTCTATGTGCGGCTATATATATATATATATATGTGTGTGTGTGTGTGTGTTCCCGGGAGAGGGCTTGTGTGTGTGTGTGTCCATGTGTGCCTGTCTCTGTCTTTCTATGTGCGGCTATATATATATGTGTGCGTGTGTGTGTGTGTGTGTGTGTTCCCGGGAGAGGGCTTGTGTGTGTATGTGTGTGTCCATGTGTGTCCACGTCTGCCTGTCTCTGTCTTCCTATGTGCGGCTATATATATATGTGTGCATGTGTGTGTGTGTGTGTTCCCGGGACAGGGCTTGTGTGTATGTGTGTGTCCATGTGTGTCCACGTGTGCCTGTCCCTGTCTTCCTATGTGCGGCTGTGTGTGCCAGCTTGGAAAACTTGCTAATTTTTAGGACTAAAATATTGTGAGGTATAAAGTACTTATGCAAATATTATTGTGTATGTAATTCTCCTGTCGTCTATTATTATTATTACGTCTGCTCCTGTAACCTCTCCTCTTGATATCCTCTTTTCTACTTGGGTTACTGGAGGCTGGGGTGTGGCCTGGAGACCGGGAGGCCTGCTTCCAAGCAGCTCCCCTAATTCCCCTCCTTTCCTCCAGGCGGCGCCTCAACCCCCTACTAATGGCCCATTTCGTCAACGATTTAGTTCAATAAAAATAACGGTAGGTCTAAGGGGCAGCCAGAGTCATAGGCTCGATCCATACAAATCTGACTTGTCTCCTTTCTGTTATGTTCTTGCTATTATTATGGAAGGAATTAATAATATGGGGGGAAAGTGACAGGATTTGGGTGCAGGCTTGGGAATCCATACCACGGATTCTGCAGAGAGTTGAGCCAATGAATACGTATGTTTGGCTATTTTAAGGTGAGTGAGTGAGTGGGTGAGTGGGTGAGTGGGTGAATGAGTGAGTCAGTGAGTCAGTGAGTCAGTCGGTCAGTCAGCCAATCAGTCGGTTACTCAGTCAGTCAGTCACATGGAGGAGGGAGGTAGAGAGGAGAGAAAATAGAAAACTCATCCATTGTTTGGCTCTTAGCTGTTATTTATAATTATATATATAATGAGACTGTCTCAAAAGGTGCTAAGCATTACGGGACAAAACTTTGTCCGTTGTAACAATCAACATACTATCTGCATATGCATTTGCTCAGGATAAACTGATTTGTTTTTTACATGGTGTTTCATTAATCCCAATAGAATACATATTGATTTGAAGCAAATGTCCTTGTGATTTCAGTGTAACCGTTTATGTGCTGTTTTGTGTCAATCGTTATAATGGACAAAAAAAAAAGAAGAGTTATCACCTATTGAGACAGGCTCATATATAGTATAGTTATACGAATCTTACCTGGGTATAGATGATGGATAACTGTTGTTTTCCCGAGGTATAAGCCTCGGGTAGACGTGGGCTAGGGAGAAGGAAGCATGTGAGGTACCAGCAATTTTAACCTACTTATTCAGGATAAAAATGATCTTTCAATACAATGGATACTATGATTTTCCCGTAATGGTACACCAACGGGATAGACGTGGCAGGGCGTGGTGGGTGGGCCCTAGCCCACGTCTACCCGAGGCTTATACCTCGGGAAAACAACAGTTATCCATCATCTATACCCAGGTAAGATTCGTATAACTATACTATTTTACCTCGGTATACAGCCTCAGGCTAGCCTCAGGCTAGGGAGACCTTTACATAATTCATTTTTATCCTTAATATCATCCATTCTTATATAATATTCAACGTTTTTGTTCTCACCTATTCTTGTTAGTTGGCGAGCAGGCGCTTTGCAATGCCGGTAGGCTTTTCTAGTCGCTTGTTGTAATGTTTTGCAAACGACTTAGCCGTCTTCCAGCCTGCATGCGCTAGTATTCTTTTCACAGAAACACCTAGCAACCGTGCCTTGGAGACCATGGCACCTCTAGTTGAGTGGGATGAGTATTTGCTTGTATCCACTCCAGCCAATTTCAACACCGTAATTGTCCATCTGGCAAGAGTGTCTCGTGAAATTGCCTTATGTGGCTTTATAAAGCTCACTAATAGTTGTTGTGATGCACGTAAATCCTTTGTTTTAGCTATATAAGCCCTTATGGCTGACACAACACATAATTTCCGATCACTCGGAAAACAGTCTAAGTGAACCGTAGATAAAGGGTCACCTAACGTATTCGATTTAAGCAATTATGCTAAATCAAACGTAGCTTGTTTCTTGTCTATTTCTAATCCAGTTAAAGACAAAGCAACAATGGTCTGTCCTCTGTGTCCGGTTACTAATAATAACAGGACCGCGACCTTAAAACCTAATTGTTTTAAATCTAACCACGAGTTGTGAGGCCAAGCCTGAAACAACTTAAATACTACAGACACATCCCAAAACCGACTATACTTTGGTTTTGGAGGATTCCTTTGATAAATTGGCTTAACTTTCATTAACAAACAATGTACACCCCATTTCTTTAAATAGGATGTGTACATTTTAACAGTTCCTGGCCTCCAGGCATCAGCTACTATCCTATTCTCAGTAATTTTGTCCAATCCAAATTGCCGCAGCTGGTTCCTTAGAAAAGGAATGCCAATAGAGGCGTCGTTGACACGTCGCCGTGAACCACTAGTGGTCCGTGGTGTGTCAGATTCCCGAATTTTCTTGGGAATCGTATACGTTCTTTTGCCAGTTGTGAAACTGCTGGCAGCCAAGGTTGCGTGTCCCAATCAGGCACCACCAGTATAGCATGTGTCCTTTCCAAACCGATTTTCCTGACAACTCGGCTGATAATGCTAAACGGTGGGAAAATATAAAAATAATTATTTTCCCAGATAATAGCAAATGCATCTACTTTCCAAGCCTCCGGTTCAGGATGCCACGAAACATAACAAGGTAATTTGTTATTATTTCATAATGCAAACAAGTCAACTTTAGGTATACCCCATTTTTCACAAATGAAGTTAAACAAAGGTGTAGAGAGAGACCATTCTAAATGGTCATGGAAATTTCTACTTTCATGGTCTGCAAGTGTATTTTGTGACCCTGGAATATGCGCTACAGTCAGCCAGACTTGTTGAGCCTGTGCCCAGTTCCAAATCAGTTTAGACAACTGATTGCAAGGCTTTGATTTGGTTCCACCCATGTTACGAATATATGCCATGGCAGTAGTATTATCAGTTAGTATTCTAACTTGTGATTTATGTATCCTTACTAAACTACATAAGCCCAGATAAATAGCACGCAATTCTAGCGGATTAATATGGTCTGATTTTTCATCATCAAGCCATCTACCTCCTGTTGTGACCCCATCTCGATGAGCTCCCCAACCTTCTAACGAAGCATCAGTAGTAATTACCGTATTAGGTTCCGCCATACGGATTGGATTTGGTGAACTTGCTATGTGTTGCATCCACCATGCAATATCCTGTAGCCCTTCTTGCGAAATAAACATCTTCCGCTCAAAATTCCCTTTAGTTCGTGTTAACGCTAAATTTTTATCTATTTCTAGAGATTTAATATGGGCCTTCCCGTATAGAATAGCGGGTGCATACGATATCATTATCCCAATAAGGACTGCGACCTGTCTAATTTTAGGTTTTTGTAACTTAATAAGCTGGGTCGCTGTATTCATAAACTTAATTAGTTTTTGTTCTGTTATCGACACTGTAAGAGACTGTGTATCCAGAATAAACCCTAAACATTTGAGTTGTTTTGTTGGTTTAAACACTGACTTTTGTGGATGTACATAAAACCCCAATTTAGTAATTAATGCACATAAATCGAACACTGCATTCTCACAATCAATTTGTGTTGATGCAATAATAAAGGAATCATCTATGTATGGAAACATTATATGACCCTTCCGCGCCATTACTGAAAAAACAGGTTTAAGCAGTTTAGTGAATAAACGAGGGCACAAGCTAAACCATTCGGCATGCAAGTAAACTCATAGAGTTGGTTATCCCAAAGAAACCGTAGAAATTTCCGGTCTTTTTCTCTTATGGGAAGCGTATAATATGCATCTTGTAAATCAACACTAGCCATCCACGCATCTGGCGTAATCAGATCGCGTGCTGTATCTAGCGAGACAAGTTAAATGTCCGATATTTAACCATTTTATTTAAGGATTGTTAATCCAGGATCATTCGAGCTCGCATTAGGCTTCGGTCTCGAGAAAATGTTTTAAATAAACTGTCCTGAACAGTGTGTCACTTTTTGTATAATTCCTTTCTCAAAGAATTTATGTACCTGTTTAGTTAATGCGTCTCGTTCAACTGGTTGAATGTTATATGGAAAAGGTATTATACTTTGTACAGGAATTTGTGTAAAGGGAATTTGAACACCCCTAACTATTTCTATAATTTCTTGGTCACTAGTAATTTTGTGCCACTCAGAATATGATTACTAATATTACCAGCCACAAAGTTGCTTACAGTTTGTGTGTTTTTAGAGGCTGGAAGGACTTGTAACGTTTGTCGTTTCAACCTCTCCTTGACCCGCCCCTGGGGAAGGGTCTCGGCGAGTTGACACTCGGCCCAGTGGCCGGCGGATGTAGGTCGGTCCAGCTGAGCGGGATATCGTAATAGCTCGAGCGCCCCGGCCCCAAAAAGCTTGACCGAAGTTTGAGCCCGGTCTGGTTCCCCTGGTGAACCGCCGTGGACGAAAATCCCCTCGTGACCTTTTGAAACGAGGAGTTTCCTGTTTCTTCTTACCATCCATGTTTTTGCCACTCTTGGCTGCAGTTTCTACCTCTTTATAGAGGTATTGTAGTTGACCGCCAAACATCTTCGTGTTATCTAAAGGTTTCCCTTTAATCGGCTCTGGAGCAAGAAAGAGCGTAAACTCTTTCCCATCATTATCAGTAACCTTCTTTGAGCGAGCCACTTCTTTGCCAGCATCTGTGCAAACCGACTTGAAAACATTTTCATATCTTCGATACGCCGCCGCCAACAATGCAATACCTTTGTCCATCGTCTTAGCCAAAGACGAGAACTTATTTTCTCGTTGCATTCTGTTTGCTACAGGAGCAATAGCTGTTAGGGTACCAAGCACCGCCTTATGCACTGTGTGCAACACACCCTCAAATCTCTTACGGTCCTCCGTCATATTGACATCTCGATCCATCTCCTAATGATGGAGTTGGGAACACCTTTAATGCCTGTTAACTCATCTGATAACTTAGAAATAATCTCCGCCGGCTTAAACGTGCGGAAATGGCCATTAATGTTCTCACGCATAAGCGTAGTGGTTTTCACACGCTTAGCCCTTGGCTTCTCGACTTTCTTAGTCACTTTGCCCCCAATGGCAGCATAGACACCTTCATATCGCGTGTCTGAGTCCGATTCCGTGGAAGTGGAATCCGTGGACAAGTCAGAAGAAGAAGAATCTTTCCTCTTCTTCTTCTTCTTCTTCTTCTTGGACTTGGTCTTGCACTTTTTGCGAAGCCCAGTCCTCCCCCTTTCCTTGGTGAAATCATCACCCGAAGAAACAATATGTTTCTTCTTCTTCCTCCGTTTAGGAGAAGGAGGAGGAGCCCTAAGCTCCATCTCTGAGTCTGTCTCCGAGAAATCCTCCAAAGAAGACTCCTCTTGAGCACTCGGCATTTGCCGTTTACGAGACACTGGTGTTTTGAGAGCCATTATATGACTCTCCATCGCCGCAAACCGCGTCTCCCAATTTTGAGCCGCGGCGCCGCCAGGCACTATGTCCTCCTCGGAGAGAATATGCGCCCCGGGCTGTGTCGAAGGCACTGCCGACAACACGGGTGAGGAGTCATACTCCTCGTCCCCTCCACTCGGAACACACCCCTAGGCTGCTGCTGCACCGCGCTTACTCCACTTCGTGGCCATCGGGAGCTGAAACAAAGATTTTTGGTCAGTCCCGGTATATATATATGTCACAATATGGTTGTTTCAAACTCATTTGGACATCTAGTGGTGTTAGAGAACGTGTTTATACCGTTATAACACAGGCGTAATAAGCTAAATTTGTGCGTGTGTTGTGGGTCAAGCCCAAACCTTACGCGGGGTCGGGACCAGTGTATCGGCCCGCCCATCCCTCTGTTCCGCACACTTCTCCCACCTGTGACTACTACGTCAACAAGTTGGAGAAAATGCTACGAAACTCGGAGAAACGCCTGAAAAAGTTTGTGGGGAGTCTATAAAAGAAACCAGGAGCATCTCCAACATTACTCTCTATTAGAGTACGAGAGAATTTCCACAGGAGACGAGGCAGAGCCCACATCTCTACCCATAATCACACGGTGACTCGGGTGTTGACAGAACCGCTAATGACCGGTTTCAATCCTTCGAGAAGGAATTCTATCCTTGGTTTTTTATAACCAAATAACTCGTCCAAAATGGACCAAAGAAAGTCTAAACTTTCCATAGTGATGCTCTAATGCATCATGATTAAGCTAACCACAGTTTTTATGATACTTACTGCGTATTAGCTTGTATGTAGACTAAATTTGCCAGAGCAACCCAACGACACGTAATCCAGTCGTGAGTTGTATATGCTAATTGCTGGTAGCTCACGTGCTTCCTTCTCCCTAGCCTGAGGCTAGCCTGAGGCTGTATACCGAGGTAAAAAATATATATATATCCATATATATGATTAGTATTTTAATAATAATAATGATAATGATGATGGTAATAATAATAAGAAGAACAATAATAATATGCTATATGCACTAATGGGGATACCCAGCGAGACGGGAAAGGTCAAGCCTGTGCTTTGATAAGTGCGTTAGATATGCTGCCAGTCTGGACAAAGAACTGCACAGACTCGGAGTGCCTGAGGGAGTCGCGCGCCAGAATGGAAGAGGCTTCAGGAGACCTAGCGAGCGCCCCCCTCCAATCACTCAGCGGATACGCGCATGCGTCTGCCAGCCCGTCGCCACTGCCTGCCGCGCGTCACCAGGGACAGTTGGAGAACTACAACATAGTCGGGCCCATTACCACTTACCTCGTCAAGCACCGGGCGCAAGCCAAGAAGGCGGACCACTCAAATGCCCACTTCCACCCGGTAGTAAGCGGACCGGTGGAGGGAGGGGAGGGGTGGTGGAGAGGGATGGGGGGTGGGGAGATGAGGAGGTGGTGAGAGGGGGAGAGAGGGAAGGGGGAGGAGAGGGGACAGGGGTGGGAGGAGGGAAAGAGGGGAAGGGAGAGCCCACTTCCACCCGGCATTAAGGACATGGGGGGGAGGAAGGGGGGCGGTAGAGGAGGGGAGGGGAGAGGGGGAGGAGGGGGGGTGGAGAGGGGGAGGGGATGGGGGATAGAGGAGGGGATAGAGGAGGGGAGGGGAGGAGGGGAGGGGAGAGGGGGGGGAGGGAGAGGAGGCGGTACACAGGACACAGTTGCTTTTTACCGGTCCCTACATTGCCCCCACCCCACTCTACTTACATACCCCCCACCCACCCCCACTCTACTCACCTCCCCCCTCACCCACCTCCCACCTACTCACCCCTACTCGGCGCGCTGATTAAGTCGCGCTGAACCTGAATGGCTGTGATTGGTGGCAAACACACACCCCGGCGGTATCAATATTGCATGGCAACGTCACGGCTGCCGGCCAATGTTTGCTTTTTAAATTGACATTCAACAGGACACATCAAAGACGATGATGAAGATATTGAGAGACAAACAAAGCCGTTAGGGGCGGGCAAACGCCGGCCGACCCGCCCGCCTTGTGAGGTGGAGGGCCGGTGTAGTAAGTTCAAAACACTACCCCACAAAAACAGTATGGTAGTGTTTTTCAACCTAGGTTCAAAACACTATGGTAGTGTTTTCAACCTGGTTGAAGGTAGGTTCAAAACACTACTGTGACCACGCTCAAAACACTATCCTTAAGTTCAAAACACTACCTTTAAGTTCAAAACACTACCTTTATGTTCAAAATACTACCTTTAAGTTTAAAACACTACCTTTAAGTTCAAAACACTACCTTTAAGTTCAAAACACTATCTTTAAGTTCAAAATACTACCTTTAAGTTCAAAACACTACCTTTAAGTTAAAAAAAACTATCTTTAAGTTCAAAACACTATATTCTGGTTTCTTTGCTGCATATTCATTTTCATTTGTAGTAGGCTGAGGAAGTATGCAGTCGGGTGAGGCAGTATGCAGTAGGGTGGGGCTGTATGCAGTAAGGGGTGGCCGAATGAGTAGAGCGTCCGTCTCCTGTTTTGGGAGATCGGGAGATCCGAACCCATGAGTTTGTGGGTTCGAATCCTGGTCGAGTCAAACCAATGACTTACATATTGATACTTGTTGCTTCCTAGCCTGGCGCTCTGCATTATTAGGATAGGGCAAGAACTGGTTCGCTCAGTGTCAGGATAATGTGACTGAGTGGGATATCAGGTCATGGTGTTGCCGGCCTGGTTTCCCAGTGGGGCAGCACTATAAGGTCACCATGAGTGCACGCTGTCACAAGTCGGTACCCATCCTGATATGACCTTAGATGTTGCTAGGACGTAAAACAACAAACAAGACAAACAAAATACCTTTTGCAGCACTACAACCCCCACTCTCGAGTCATGAGAGTGTTTTGAACTAGGGGTAGTGTTTTCAGCATATGTAGGGGTAGTGTTTTGAACTTAACAGTAGTGTGTTGAACGGGGTAGTGTTTTGAACGTCCTACACCGGGCCGGGCCGGGCCCGCCAAGGCGCGCCGTCCAGGCGGTGGGGGCAGGCATGACGACGGGAGGGTCGGCGTCCTACATACAGCCCCACCCCAACATGGAAGAGCCGCACCCTCACACCAAGACCCTAGCAGCCGTCCCATGACAATAAGCCAACAACCTCCCACCCAAGATGGCAACAACCTCCCATGACAAGATGCCAACACCCTCTCACCCAAGATGCCAACAACCCCCCCAAGATGCCAACACCCTTCCACCAAAGATGACAACAACCTCCCATGACAAGATGCCAACACCCTCCCACCCAAGATGCCAACAACCCCCCCAAGATGCCAACACCCTTCCACCAAAGATGACAACAACCTCCCATGACAAGATGCCAACACCCTCCCACCCAAGATGACAATACCCTCCCATGACAATAAGCCAACAACCTCCCACCCAAGATGGCAACAACCTCCCATGACAAGATGCCAACACCCTCTCACCCAAGATGCCAACAACCCCCCAAGATGCCAACACCCTTCCACCAAAGATGACAACAACCTCCTATGACAAGATGCCAACACACTCCCACCCAAGATGACAATACGCTAACAACCTCCCACCCAAGATGCCAACAACCTCCCATGATAAGATGCCAACACCCTACCACCAAGATGCCAACAACCTCCCAAGATGCCAACACCCTCCCACCCAAGATGACAACAAACTCCCTTGACAAGATGCCAACACCCGCCCACCCAAGATGACAATACCCTCCCAATGACAATATGCCAACACCCTCCCGCCCAAGATGCCAACAACCTCCCATGACAAGATGCCAACACCCTCCAACCCAAGATGCCAACAACCTCCCAAGATGCCAACACCCTCCAACCCAAGATGCCAACAACCTCCCATGACAAGATGCCAACACCCTCCCACCCAAGATGACAACAACCTCCCATGACAAGATGTCGACACCCTCCCACGTAAGATGACAATACCCTCCCATGAAAAGATACCAACATTCTCTCACCCAAGATGACAACACCCTCCCATGACAAGATGGCAACATCCTCCCACCCAAGATGACAACACTCCCACGATAAGATGTGAACACCCTCCAACCCTAAATAAAATCCTCCCACCCAATATGTCAACACCCTTCCATCCAAGATTTCAACACCATCATATCCAAGATGACAACATTCCCCCAATCCAGACCATAACCACCATTTCCACCGGACTATAACACCATTTCCACCAGACTATAACCACCACCATTTCCACCAGGCACAACCGCCACCATTTCCACCAGATCACAACCGCCATCATTTCCACCAGACCATAACCACCACCATTTCCACCTGACCATAACAACCACCATTTCCATCAGACCACAACCACAACTATTTCCACCAAACCATAGCCACCACCATTTTCACCGAACAAGAATCACCACAATTTCCACCAGACCATAACCACTAACACTCCCACCAGAAGCATAACCATTTCCAGTTGGTTATTACCAGTCAAACCAATGACTTAACAATTTATACTTGTCGCTTCCTAGCCTGGCGCTTGGCATTATTAGGATAGGGCAAGGACTGGTTGGCTCAGTGTCAGGATAATGTGACTGAGTGGGATATCAGGTCATGGTGCTGGCAGCCTGGTCACAAGTCGGTACCCGTCCTGATATGAATTTAGATGTTGCTAGGGCGTAAAACAACAACAAACACACACCATTTCAAGCAGACCACAACTGCCACCATTTCCACCAGGCCCTAACCACCATTTCCACCCCATTCAATCCATCACAGAATACCCGCTATTACCGCCATCATCAGAATGTCCAGACCATAATCACCACCACCCACCCACCCACCCACCCACCACCAACCCACCATCAGCCTCCACCAACCCACCCCCACCGCAACAATCCAGCTACCCATGATGCCAGCAATAATAGTCGATATCCATCGGCCGCCGTGATTGGAACACGACTAGGTGTAACATTCCGCTTATGTGGCTGGGGGCTGGCGGCGGGGAGGGGTGGGGTGGGGTGGGGCGGGGAGAGGCGGGTGGGCGGGGATGAGGGAGGGCGTCTGTCTCAGCACGGCGCGCACATCACGAACGCCGTCAGTGCGGGCCTACTGCGACAGGAGCGGCAAACGGAGTGTGCGGCGCCTCATGACGCCGCCATCACTGGCGCCACTTAACATCACAAACGCTGGCGAACCTGCGCCTTTTCATGTGTCTTATTTGGACGCTAATCAAACGGAAGTTAATGAATCGGGCGGGGCGGGCGGGGACATTCACTAGAGCTGCCAGTGCCACGTCACCAGCGCCAAAAACCAACCAAGGTGGAAAGGGAGAACGGGAGGGAGTAGGTGAAAAAGTAGGAAAGACTAAAAAAAATAAAATTATTGAAAGACATATTTTTTTTAAATGCACACACAGATACTAGAAAAGAATATTGCAGCGATGCAAACGACGGGTGATGGTTATTGACGGACTAAAGTATAAATTAAAGAATGCTAATGAGGCAGGAAAAGGAATTAATTTGATTTTATCTGATGACAGATTCCCACCCGGCTCCCAGCAAGGCCTGATAGTCACAGGGCTCTAGTTTTGTTTTGCTACGTCGTTATTGGATTATTGAGTGCGGTAGTACTAGTAGTAGCATGCGCATGCGCACACTCTCCGCAGCCTCGCGTCCACCACAAAGAGATAATATGCACCCGCCGTGTGTGTATCTGTGTGTGTATCTGTGTATGTATCTGTGTGTGTGATTGTGTGTATATCTCTGTGTGTATATTTGTGTCTGTGTATGTATATATGTGTGTGATTGTGGGTCTGTGTATGTATATGTGTGTGATTGTGTGTATCTGTGTGTATATGTGTGTGTATCTGTATGTGATTGTGTGTATCTGTGTGTATGCATGTGTATGTATATGTATGTGTGTATGTATGTGTGTGTACATGTATGTATGGGTGTGTATATGTGTGTATGTATATGACTGTATCTGTATGTGTGTATGTATACATAGAGGTATACATGTGTGTATATCTGTGTGTGAGTATGTGTGTGTATATCTCTGTGTGTATCTGTGTGTATGTGAGTGTGTGAGTGTGTGTATCTTTGTGTATATCTGTGTGTCTGTGTGTGTAGCTGTGTGTGTGTGGTGCGCATTCATTCCGCTAACAGACGCTGGGGGCACAGTGGGGCCCTTCTGCTAACAAGTAACAAGTCACCCGACTGAGTGTCTCGTAAGGTTTCACCACACAGGAACTCCGAGCACACCATCACCAATTAACAACATGGCACAAGGTAACTGCATCGTGGTCCTCTGTTGTGAATCTTAAAGAAACAGAACAAACAATTCACCAGCCAGAAAGGGCTAACGTTGAGTGGTGACACTACACAGTGAGAGTTGTCACTAGCTTGGGTGTGTCAGTGTGTGGGAAGACACAGTTATTCCTGGAACAGTGGAAGTGAGTCGTCTGTCGGAGAGGATCGGGTGTCGGTTGTTGTTGTTGTTGTTTGTTGGAGTTTTACATCCTGGCAACATCAAAGGTCATACACCGGACCCACTGACCAAATCGGTAGAGCATGGGCTTTTTGTTGTTGTTGTTGAAGATTTATACTGCCTATCATGGATAAGCCTGAATAGGCTTGTTTTCACCATTAGACAGTTTGGAGATAGAAAGCCTGAGCCTAGACTTTTACCGACCCAAGGGATTTTTAACTTCCCACACCACATAGACATGGTATGAGAGCAACTGGCCTTTGATGACGCTGTAATTTATACACAGCAGTGGAAATCCAAATTGGCAGAGTTGGGGGCACAGGGAATCAAACCACTGACCTTCAGATTAGGAGTCCGACCTAGAAAAAAGTCAGACACTCTAACCACTCCGCCACAGAGAACACCACCTTCGCGTGAGGAAGGTCGGGACTTCGAATCCCAGTCGAATCCCGGACTTACAAAATTGATACTTGTCACTTCCTAGCCTGGCGATCGGCATTAATAGGATAGGGCAAGGACTGGTTAGCTCAGTGTCAGGATAATGTGACTGAGTGGGCTATCGGGTCATGGTGCCGGCGGCCTGATTTCCCAGTGAGGCAGCTCTACAAAGTCGCCATGAGTGTGCAGTCACATATTGGCACCCATCCTGATATGACCTTAGATGTTGCGAGGAGGTAAAACTCCAACAACCAACCAACCCACAGCTCAGCTACTTGGTGAACCCCCAGCCCAGGTGCACAACACTGCGTCCCGTCTTGCGGACGCTCCAGTGTGCTTCTCTCCACAGACGCCAGGTGTAAAATTGGCGCCTCATTATAGCGATAGGTGCCAGTGCCTAAGGTCATGCTAATGTAACAATGAGTTGCCATCGTGGAGTTTGGAGAGGCCCGGTATACACCCACATGTCTCCCTGAGCCGTGTGTACTAAGCACAAACAGGGGCTGAGCGCCACGCTGCCAAGTCCTTATCTCTCCCACTGGTATCAACTGTGGACACAGATTCATCTGAGACGCGCATACCAGCAGAAAGGGGATGGCAAAGATACACCCATCATGAATTAGGGGCCGTTCAAATATTACATAACGCTACCGTTGTCAAAATTAGACACCCCCCGTAACGCTAAAGCATACACCACATAATGCTTGGACCTACACCCCATTCTCTAAGCGTTTTAATGGTCCCTTACTAATCTCACCCCCAAACGCTATGTGATTTCTGAATGGCCCATTTTCTTTTTGACCTTTTTTGGTACATTAGTTAGTTCCTCATTTAGGGATTAAAGTGGTTTCCGGGGGAAAAAAGCGGAAATGCAGATATTCTCCCATAGGTTTAGCGGAAAATTTCCGGAAGTCGGGTTCATATATATTGGTATACGCTGATAGTGATGCGCCATTTGAAGCATGTATTAGTCATATACACTGATAGTGCAGTGGCGTTTAGAGCATTTATTAGTAGTATACGCTGATAGAGCTGCGGCGTCTGCACCACATATTAGTATGCTGATGGTGCTGCGGGATTCAAAAATCCCGGAAATCCACGAAATCGTGGATATCTTTCATCCTTGCTCATTCCACTGCTCCTTGCCCTATCCTAATAATGCCGAGCGCCTGGCTAGGAAGTGACAAGTATCAAATGTTAAGTCATTGGTTTGACTAGACCAGGGTTCAAACCCACGATCCCACATCTACCAACACGGGAGACGGACGCTCTACCTCATTTGGCCATCCCGTCTGATTAATGAGAAAATGAGACGGCGGTATAGTAGGTAGTGAGGAGTGCCAAAAACAGCCGGTGGTGGCGCTAGTGTCGGGTTTAGGCTACAGGGATAGAGTTAAACCTTTAAGAGTACATAAGGTGATATAATAATTGTATATCAATCCCTTATTTATATTCACATAATAAATTACACGGCAGATACATGTGTATATTCGAGGATAGCTCAGCTGAAGACACATAAATAATATAATATTCTGTAGGCATTTCTATACACTCGGCAGCTGTTGGATGTGCATGACAGTAACATACAGCAGTGATGCCATCACTACACAGCATGTGCATACACAATACAACATCTGGTGTTGAGGTACACTAAAAACCTCCCTAACCGACCACCTCCACAGATCGACCACTCCCCTATATCGATCGCTTTATTTGCATTCCAACAACACCATTGTAACCATATTCTAACTCCCTAAGCCGACCACCTCCTTAAATGGACCACTGAAAGTCGGTCCCAAGGTCAGTCGATTTAGAGAGGTTTTATTGTACACATATATCAAGATCTGGCTGGAAGACCAGTGCCCCGACGGTGAAAAATATACCCATTCAGAAAGAGACAAGAAAGGGTGGGGGGGGGGGGGAAGTAAGGATATATATACAAGAATATATATCTCGTGCTTGTATAATCTCAAGCACGAGCCCACGTTGCCAAATGCAGGGTCTGGGCCGCGTTCAGGGTCCGTCTCGGAGGCGCCTCGGAGGTGCCCATGACGTCACGCTAGTCTGAACGGGAAAGGCAGTTTCTTGTCTCGAAAATGGCCACCCCCATAGGCGGTGGCCATTTGCAATCGAAATGCTGCGCTCTGATTGGATGAAACTACTGCATGCGGCAGCCATTTTTGAGGCGCTTTTTGTCTCCTGCCTGAAAAGGGAGGCGCCTCCGAGACGGACCCTGAACGCGGCCCTGGTCTCCCACTAGATTGCCAACCAATGGCGTCCAGACACCAAAAGCCACTTCAGCCCCCCTCATTCCTTCAAACCGACTGTTTCACACACCAACATTCCATTGCAGCAATCCAGGTGACCCGTCTCCGATGGAGGCAGGCGATGCCGTTGAGAATGGCTTGACCAAACCTGCTGAATGGTAACTACGGCAATACCACTGCAATTTCCATCTCTTTACGAGCTGTATGGGCCAATGGAGTTGTTTTTTTCAAAACCAAAACACTTACCAATATTTGATAATATATCTCCAACATAGATACTGATGTATTAACTAATGATTTCGGACAGGATTTAAAGAATAATCTGTGAATTAATGATGCCCTCCATTTGGACAAATACTTTCAGGAAGCCATTAAACAGGAAGGCAACTAACCAATTTATGACAATAATGTGACCTCATTAGTATTGCCCTCATTCTAAGTACCGTGTGTAGCTTACTCAGGTTCTGGGAGGCTACCTACATTAGTATAGGTCAGTCTACATTAAGCGGCCATCATCATCATCATGCTGTCAGTCGCGATGCGACAAAGACTGCTTTCATTACATGACTGCCGCTCTCCATTTAGCTCTCTGCTGTGAGAGTGATGTCCATGAGTCGGTCTTAATGTCTCTCAGCTTCAGGTTTGCAAGCAGCCATCACAAGTTGGTAATGTAGGTCATAGCTACAAGTGTTTTGGCAAGTTTGTCATAATTATTTGGGTTCTTTTAGTTCAAATTGCTCCAAAATTAGCCATTTCTCATCAAGATTACTCCAAACTAATGAATAGTAGGTTGCAATGCTCAAACTGATATATCTTCACCCCCCTCACCCCCCCCCCCGACCCCAAAAAGGGCAACAATTCAAAAGCCATCAGACTATACAACTTTTAATGACGTCGGTGTGTGCATACAACATGGCCGACTACACAGACGCTGCCAACTCCATACTCGGCACCTCGTGACTGGAGTAGAAATCCGCCGCAGATCTATCCGCATCTCGGCACCGCCCCAGCGGCCATCACGATAAGCAGCTGGGACCTTGACGCAAGCAGTGAATTTCTGGGCAAACGCCGATTTCGCCCCATAGGATTAGCACCATCAGGAAATCGCGTGAAAATGGTGGAAGTCAGGTTTGAACTGTCTTTGTTATGACTGTATTCTCGCCCATGCCTAACTTTCTTGTTTGGGTTTTATGTTCTACCAACATCTAACGTCACATAAAAACGAATTCGGACTAATGTTATAGTTATATATATATATATATATATATATATATTATATATATTATATATATATATATATATATATAATATATATGTAGTGGTCTGCACTGACCTCTCAGGCAAGTAACCACATAGACAGGTAGGCGTGGGGAGTGTATTGATATCAGGGAGCCTAGGTGGTGTAATGGTTAGCACACTGGCCCGGAATGCAAAGAGATGTGGGTTCGAGTCCCGCTCTAGGCACAGTATTTCCCATTTTCATCACCCCCACGACACTGGTTGCCGTGATCAGGATCCTGTACAAGCTTTGCGCTGTATGGTTGTTGAACCTACCCTGTGTATGTATGTGTTAGTGCATTGCCTGTATGTATGTAATTGTAAGCATTACAAGACTTACAATTCCAGGGGGACGAGTGTAGTGGTCTGCACTGACCTCTCAGGCAAGTAACCACATAGACAGGTAGGCGTGGGGAGTGTATTGATATCAGGGAGCCTAGGTGGTGTAATGGTTAGCACACTGGCCCGGAATGCAAAGAGATGTGGGTTCGAGTCCCGCTCTAGGCGCAGTATTTCCCATTTTCATCACCCCCACGACATATATATATACATATCATAATATATGTACTAATATGACTATATAATTTATTATGTAGATATAAATAACAACAGCCCCTTAATGTTTCTCTCTAATCACCTTAACTTCCATGTTATTCACTGTGGAGCGGACATTCTCTCCTCCCCGCCTCCTCTACACAGTGAACCAACTATTACTCTGCTCACTTTCAAAACTATATATATATGTATTATATGTATAAGATATAATATATTGACATCATGGTAAACGTTAACCAGTGAATATCAACAATCGCGGAAATCTGCGAAATCGAGGAACTCTTTCTTTCATCCCTGGATAGGAGAGACGCTGCCCGCACCAGCATATCGAAGAGCAATTCCACGTTCTGCAACGTGTCCACATTGACAGAGTATGGAGCAGGACCCCGCCGGAACTAGCGGCGAGCTGCTCGGCAACTGCAAACTGTGCTATTGCTGAAATGCATTGCTGGAGTACAGTCAAACCTGTCTAAATAGACTGACCATGGGACCGACTTTAAATGGTCCATTTAGGGAGGTAGTCGGTTTAGGGAGTTAAAAAAAAGTCATTACAATGGTATGGTATGGGCAGTCGTTTGGGACCCACATAAAGCGATCGATATAGGTCGATCTGTGGAGGTGGTCAGTTAGAGAGGTTTTACTGTAGTTACTAAGGGTTGGTTGATTGAAGCATTCACTAAGGTTGGTTTATTGGAATTTATTGTCCTAGCAACATCAGAGGTCATTCTGTGTACCGATTTGGGACAATACGCATTGATGGTGGGTTTTTTAATTGTTTTTTTTTGTATCATAATGTTTCCCTATTGGCATACTGAGCCAGTGGCATCATGATCCGATATCCTACTCAGTCATATTATCCTGATTCTAAGCCAATCAGTGTCTGCCCCATCCTTTCAATGCCGGGCACCATGCATGGTAGTGACAAGACTAGTATCAGTTTGATATCTCTTCGGTTTGACTCAGCTACGGTTCGAATCCACGACCACTGGCAAGAGAAGCAGGCGCCCTACTCATGCTGCCATCGGATCTTGTAGCATTGCCTGAGGTGGATGGAGTTGTAAACAGGTAGGCCCTGAAGTGTACCCAAGCAGGCCCTGAAGTGTACCCTAGAAAGCCCTGAGGTGTAACCAGGCAGGCGCTGAGGTGTAATCAGGCAGGCCCTGAGGTGTAACCAGACAGGCCCGAAGGTGTAACAATGCAGGCCCTGAGGTGTAATCAGGCAGGCCCTGAGGTGTAACCAGGCAGACCCTGAGGTGTAACGAGGCAAGCCCTGAGGTGTAACCAGGCAGGCCCTAAGGTGTAACCAGACAGGCCCGAAGGTGTAACAATGCAAGCCCTGAGATGTAACCAGGCAGCCCTTGAGGTGTAACCAGGCAGGCTCTGAGGTGTAACGAGGCAAGCCCTGAGGTGTAACCAGGCAGGCCCTGAGGGGCAACCAGGCAGGTCAGAAGGCGTATCCATGCAGGCCCTGAGGTGAAATCAGGCAGGCCCTGCCAGAATAGGGCTGGCACGCAGCTCAAGAAGCGGGTCGATGCCCATCTATAGGGACACCTGCTGGTTCCAGTATTAATTATCGTACATCATTGAAGAAGAGCTCCAACTCATATAGATCTGGTGCCGAAACATACAGGTCCGCACGCACAGGCCTTAATGAGCAACTCCTGGTGAACTCTTAAAGAACTGCTACTGACACAAACACGGCTCCTAATGAACAGGGCTTAATGAGCAGCTCTTGGTGATGAACTCTTAGAACCACAACTGATACACTCACCGCCTAATCAGTGTGGGCGGAGATTCCTCACATCTCTTTGAACGATGGACCAATATGTGAATTGTAATGGACAAGCCTCATTGAGTTGCTCTTGATGGCTAATTCTTAGATACTGTCTACTGATAGACACAATTTCTAATAATAAAAAAAACTTGTTTTATTTAACAATGCCTCTAGAGCACATTGATCTTTATCCTTGGCTATTGGACGTCAAACATATGGTTATTCTGACATATTTCTTTGGAGGAAACCTGCTGCCGCCACATAGGCTACTCTTCCCAATAAGCAGCAAGGGATCTTTTATATGCACTTTCATACAGTTAGGAATACACATACCACACCCTTTGATGAACCAGTTGTGGACCACTGGGGTTATTTTCTTGAAGATTTATACTGCCTATCATGGATAAGTCTGAATAGACTTGTTTTCACCATTAGACAGTTTGTCGATAGAAAGCTGGAGCCTACACTTTTACAGACCCAAGGGATTTTTAACCTCCCACACCACATAGACATGGTATGAGAGCAACTGGCTTTTGATGACGCTGTAAGTTATACACAGCGGTGGAAATCCAAATTGGCAGAGGTGGGGGCATGGGGAATCGAACAACCTACCTTCAGATTAGGGGTGCAACCTAGAAAAAAGTCAGACACTCTAACCACTCCGCCACAGAGGTTGGAACGGAAAATAGCCCAAACTGCAAATAGCTCCACTGAGCAGGATCGATCCGATGATGGACAGCTTCACAGGTCGAGACACTACCACCTGAGCTAGGTACCGCTCTGCTAATGATCAAATCTCACTGAGAAACTCCTGATGATTAACTCTTGATACACAGCTTTTGCTGAACAGGTTGTGATGGTTAAACTGATGAAGTAGCTCATCTGAACAAGCACTGGCTGAGGAGAGAAGATGATGACATGAGAAATTCACCATGAACAGATCGTGAGGAGCAACTTGAACAGCTCCTGGCAACTAAATAATGAACGGCTTCTTTGAACTAAATGCATAATGAGTACAGCATACTGAGCAGCAGTTGATGACCAATTGAAAAGTTGCAATCTATAATAAGCAGATGACCATTGATTTGTTTGTTTGTTTGTTTGTTTGTTTAACGACCCCCCAGCACAAAATGTAAACATCGGCTATTGGGGGTCAGTGGCTATTGCTAATCAATAACGAGCATCTGACGGCTTGTCTTAAATTCGGCTGATCAAGTATGGAGAATCTGTTAAATAGGCCCCAGCCAATTAATGCTATCAGACCTAAAATAAGAGGGTCCTATCTTAGTGCTAGTACTAGTACTAGTAGCAAACGAGCGCACGGTGTCTGAATGCAAAGTGTTTCTGATTTGAAGCTCAGAATGATTTAAATCAGAATGTTGTGTAATGTACAATCGCCTTAATACTGAACACACAAAGAAATTAAGCGGAAGCAATAAAGTTCCAATGTGACACAATGAGAGGAGGGGGTGGAGGTGTGGAAGACGGTGAGAGATGGCACCCATTGCACGTAATGAAAGAAATAGAAGTGATTATGGAACATGAAAGTTTGAAGAATACGGAATCAAAAAGAGAAGAAGCACTAATTCTGGATTAAGGACTAGCTGAAAGGCAATTTGAAAATATAAGGAAATAGGTTTACAATACGTTTTTATTTAACCCAGACACATGAATATTGAATTTGATAAATACTTAGAATCTAAGTTTTCTGCTGTAATAAGAAGACGGAAAAGGTAATATCGTACTAAGTAAATACAATAAGTATATATGGTAATAAAGCAACAATGATATTATTGATGATAACGACAGCAACAATCAACAGCCATCACCAGTAACAGCAGTATCATAAAATGAGAGGAGGAGGAGGAAGAGGAGGAGGGGAGGAGCAGCAGCAGGTGTAGGAACAGGAGGAATTGGGGGAGGAGCAGGATGAGCAGGAGGAGCAAGGGGGGAGGGGGAGCAAGGAGGAGCAGGAGCAGCTGGAGGAGGAGGAGGAGCAGGGGCAGCTGGGGGAGGAGGGGTAGGAGCAGGGGCACCTGGAGGAGGAGGGGTAGGAGCAGGAACAAGGGGAACAGGAGGAAGAGCAGGTGGAACTGGAGGATGGTGGTGGTGGTGGTGGTGCTGGTGGTGGTGGTAGTGGTGGTGATGGTGTATGGTGGTGATGTGAGGTGTGGGCAGACCTGTGCACCCGATTTTGAAGCTTTTCGTATTGTCAAAGCTATTTTCCGTATTCTTGAATGACTTTTCAGTAACACATTTACAATGAAAAATAAACAATTACATAATATCCACAAGCAAACTTTTCATGCTTGATAATCTAAATCGACCGACTTTGGGGACTGACATTAACTGGTCCATTTAGGGAGGAAGTCGGTTTATGAGTTAGAATATGGTAATGATGATATTGTTGGGATCTGAATAAAGCGATCGATATAGTGGAGTGGTCGATCTGTGGAGGTGTACAGACGCAATCAGTAACTTTTAGTGTGATAAAAAATACCCGGAACAAAGGCCAAGAAACCGTATTTCCCCTTGCAATCTGGAACAAATCCGGAAAAATCCGGAAGGTGCACAGGTCTGTGGCGGTGTTGCTGTTGGTGGTGACGGTGCATACATATAGACAAGATTACAAGTGTCAAGGGGATTGGTGGAAAGAAGAGAAAGAAGAAGCAAGGCCATCTTATTCTTAACAATGCCTATCCAAGTCGCAATTAGAGCCGGCATTAATCCGGCTCGGGGCCAGGCGGAGACGCTCGGCCGCCTCCCCGAGCTGCGTGTGAAATTCAATTAGAGAATCTGCTCGGATCTGGCGGCAAGGCGGCGACTTTAAACACAGGCCGCTGCATCCGCCGGGACCTGCCTCGCCCCGTTGTCGGCGGGGCGGTGACTGATGGATGCCGGGGTACCGGGCCGCCCGGCGGGACAGGGCGACACCCCTCCCGGCCCCCCTCCCCCACCCCAGACACACACCTCCCCCCCCCACCTGCGGCGCCGACGTGTGTTGATAATAAACACCAACGTCCTCACCCACCCACCCACCCACCCATTGCTACCCGTAGGTACCGGCAGCACCAAGAAAAAATCGAGGAACCGTGCTTTTTTTCACCAATATTCAAATGGTCATAACTATTTCTGTATGTATTTGATTTTGATGAAACTCCATAGCATAGAAGATCAATATATGCTCTGTCTGATGCTGTTGTCGGATTGAATATATAGTAAGTTTGAGATTTTTTTTTACCAAATCTGCTTGTATAATTGATGTAGCAAATTTTAATTTCCTTTATAATATGTACAATGGAAATTGGTTAGCAGACTCCCCTTACATGGTTCCACTTTTTATTATACTTGGTCAAAGTTCCACTATTAATTAAAAATTAAAACATGTGTATATATTATTGTCGTGGGGGTGATGAAAATGGGAAATACTGTGCCTAGAGCGGGACTCGAACCCACATCTCTTTGCATTCCGGGCCAGTGTGCTAACCATTACACCACCTAGGCTCCCTGATATCAATACACTCCCCACGCCTACCTGTCTATGTGGTTACTTGCCTGAGAGGTCAGTGCAGACCACTACACTCGTCCCCCGGAATTGTAATCTGTAATGCTTACAATTACATACATACAGGCAATGCACTAACACATACATACACAGGGTAGGTTCAACAACCATACAGCGCAAAGCTTGTACAGGATCCTGATCACGGCAACCAGTGTCGTGGGGGTGATGAAAATGGGAAATACTGTGCCTAGAGCGGGACTCGACACATTTTGCATTCCGGGCCAGTGTGCTAACCATTACCACCTAGGCTTGATATCAATACACTCCCCACCTACTGTCTATGTGGTTACTTCCTGAGAGGCAACACTACACTCGTCCCCGGAATTGTAAGTCTGTATGCTTACAATTACATACATACAGGCAATGCACTACACATACATACACAGGGTAGGTTCAACACCATACAGCGCAAAGCTTGACAGGATCCTGATCACGGCACCAGTGTCTGGGGTGATGAAAATGGGAAATACTGAGACCAACCCATCTCTTTGCATTCCGGGCCAGTGTGCTAACCATTACACCACCTAGGCTCCCTGATATCAATACACTCCCCACGCCTACCTGTCTATGTGGTTACTTGCCTGAGAGGTCAGTGCAGACCACTACATTATTATATCTTAAAAATTGATTATCTCAAAAACAATAATATATCAAGCCTAACTGTTTTTGGATTTGGGCTTGTAGTTTCAACATCTACAGGAAGGTATAAAAATATTTCACGCGATGCATATTTATTTTATTTCGCTGCCGGTGCCTACTACCCGGTCGACAGAGCATCATCAGGAATAACCTGTCAGTAGATATACCATACGAAATTGCTCATGAAAGAAGAACTGCCTATTTAGTAGGTGATAGCATGGTGCGTGTATATATATATATAGCGTATAGAGGGAGTGCACGTGACATCATCACTCAGCAGGCAGCGGCCAGCCATCTTGGATTATGAGCACCCACCCTAACCATGTCGTGAATGCATGCAGATGCAGTAAAACAGAGTTTTCTTGTGTTCTGGGAGGTTCTGGGCAGTTCACATCCAACGTGTTTACTTACAGCACTTTAGCAACAACTACTGAGGCCCAACTGCTCAAAACAGTGACAAATAAACCAACAAATCAGTAAATAAGCACAGTGTAGGCAGTTGCAAGCCTTCTGTATGTAATCCAACATGGCCACCGAAAGTTGTCTTGTGACGTCATTACACCCCCTCTATAGTGGGACACAATTTGGCTCTGCGTTAATCAGTTACAGCCAGACGGAACTGGTTAATGCAGGGCATAACGACTAATCACATCCAGACCAGATGGGATGAGTTGAGCGCCTGTCTCCCGTGTTGGTAGATCGTGGTCGTCGAATCCTGCTCGAGTCAAAACGAAGACTTGAAAATTGATACTTGTCGCTTCCTAGCCAGGAGCTCAGCATTATTAGTTTAGGGCAAATACTGGTTGACTCGGTGTTAGGATCATGTGACTCAGTGGGATATCAGGTCAATGTGCTGCTGGCCTGGTCTCCCAGTAAAGTCGCCATGAGTGTACAGTGTCACACCCTCAAATGACCTTAGATGTTGCCATGACGTAAAACTCCAGCAACCAACTAAAGCGAGACGGGACTAATTAATGCAGGGCATGACGACCAATCAGATCCCATATGCAATATCAATTATCACTACGTCCTATTTCATAATAATTATGTAGAGTACACATATTTCTGCATTCTAGTGTTACCTATGAATATTACATTGGTTGATTTATTCATTTATTCTTTACGATATGTTGGATGAATATACAGTTGAGCTTTCTCCCTGGGAACAATTCCGGTGTTGCGGTTTCCGAGGCACAGCAGTTTGGCAGGGACACATCCATTCAAATGAATTGTTAATGGCCATGAGCAAATCTTCATACATCTAGAAATTACACCATCTAGAAACAAATCGCTTGGTACACATATAGAAAACATCTTTACCATAAAGACTATATTAAATTTATAAGGTTAGGGTTCTTGATTTCTATTAATTTTGAATAAAACTAACGTTTTGCACTGCGTGTACCATCAAACTCAAGGCATTGTCCATGGTCGTGAGCAATGTTCATACAGAAAATACAGAAGAAGTCAAATATCTCTTAAATTACACCATCTAGAAACAAATCGTTTGGTACACATATAGAAAACATCTTTACCAAAAACATTATATTAAATTTATAAGGTTAGTGACGATGCTGTTCGATTTTGATGCATGTGCAGAAGCGATGTGTCCCTGGCAAACTGGTGTCCCTGGGAAACCGCAACACCGGCACCAAAGCGGGGTACGCAGTGTCTGCAATGTGTCTATGCCGTAAAATGTCACTACACTTTTGTAAGGTTCAGAAAAACACCTTCCTTATGCTAGGTACACACCTACCGTTTTTCCGCACCCACCTACTGTATACGATCTAAAACTGCCCAAAAGTCATGAGGTGTGCACTCCCCTAGCACACCTACCAATTGCGATTCGCGACTTTTTAGGGCTAAAAGTGCTTCCTTACGATTGCGATTCGCGATTCGAAAAATGAATCAGCCCGTTTTCAGTTTTAAGCGGGTCGGGTCGAGTCGCGAATTTTAGTGCGCGAATCGTAAACGGTAGGTGTGTACCTAGCATAACTTGGCATGTATACTGAAGGTGCTTGATATATTTGAGTGAACCACACCAGGTAATGCACCTTGCCTCCGGCAGGTGGCCCACGTAATTCACTTATCCACCTCCTCTGTGTGCTATAAGAGGGGATGGTCGAGTAGGTGACGCACTCGCTTCCCGTGGGATCAATCCCCAGCTGAGTCAAACCAAACATTTACAAAATTGGAACTTGCTGCTACCTTGCATTACAAAGGACATTGCCTGGGCTTGGTCAGGATAATGTGACTGGGTGGGAAATGAGATCATTGTGCCAGTGGTATGATATCCCAGTGCGGCAACACTATACAGTCGGCATCAGTGTACACTGTCACAATTCGGTACCTATCCTGATATGACCTTACTGTGTAGTAAAATCGGCAACAAACAAACTGATCTAAATAACTATGTGCACCGCATTCCGTACTCTAAGCTAACGTTTCTGGATACCACATTATTGCATGGGGTGGTGAGTTCTTATCGCGTTTCCAAACATTTAAAAAATCTATGTCAACTTAAAACTAAATACTGTATATGTCCCAGTAGTTGTGCACTGCGCAAGTGCAGACACATGGATGCGCGTCTATTCAAAGTTAAAGAAATTGATGGATTTGTTTTTGTCATGCCTCTGAAATAAAGTGGGTTTGTCTTATTTTATATACATTCAGTCTGAATATGATTGTAAATTTTGATTTGTTTTTGTTGTGCCTCTGAAATAAAGTGGGTTTGTCTTATTTTATGTGCATTCAGTCTGAATATGATCGCAAATTTGTTTCAATCTTGAAATGGGGGTGTGTGCTTCTATTCGGTAGCATCCTTCTATCGGGACACATACAGTATATATATTTTTAATCCTCCAGTGTGACTGACACTGGTATACATCCGGTGGAGGCAAGGAGGCCGCAGGTGGCGCCACCGGTACAGTGTTGGGTTTTATGGAGTATAACAACAATAAAAATAATAATTCTCTTACATATCTTTATACTTGCATAATGCCTTATACATCACACATATATG
The DNA here is from genome assembly GCA_030323885.1 of Branchipolynoe longqiensis. NCBI lineage: Eukaryota > Metazoa > Annelida > Polychaeta > Phyllodocida > Polynoidae > Branchipolynoe > Branchipolynoe longqiensis. The sequence goes on from CM059186.1 coordinate 175,653,195, forward strand.
AGTTATGAGAAAACGCGGAGAAATGTTTGCATGGACTAAAAGGTGCAAAGGAGTTAAAGGCTTCTGAACCTCCCATAGCTGCGACTTTAATGGGGGTTTTCTTGTTGACTGTGACCCGAGTCAAACAGGCGTTTTCCAACATTTCGGGGGAGCAGATATTGCTAATAGTCGTGACAGGCTGTTGACATTGGGTCCAAAAAGATAGTCGGGATAATGACTTCGACCGTCAACAACTAACCGCCATGGACACCACCAAAACATCCCGATGTCGTGCCATCAAAACATCCCGATGTCGTGCTGATGTCGCGAAGTTTGTTGTGAAATCTGAGACCCGAATCCGCCCAACCAAGGATTCTGTCAGCACAAGACACTCATGGTTGTTGGTTCGGTTTTGGAGTTTTTCGTACTGGCAACATCGAAGGTCATATCAGGACCGGTACCGACTTGTGACACTATACACTCATTGCGATTATAGTGCTGTCCCAATGGGAGACCAGGCCGCCAACACCACCCAGTCACAATATCCTGACACTGAGCCAACCAGACCATACCCTATCCTATTAATGCTGAGCACCTGGCTAGGAAGCGTCACATTTATTTTTAAGTCATTGGTTTGACTCGACCAGGGTTCGAACCCGTGGGTTCGAATCCCACGATCTACCAAGACGTGGCCTATCAATTAAGGTGTGCTGTAGCATTGCGTATGGAATCTCTCCACTGTGTTCATACCCTGTATCAATGTATGTGGGGGGAGAGAATGTCTGTATCAATGACATTTGTAGGACTAACCTGCATGTGTGAGTGGTGTGAGTGTATCTGTATCGGTGAACATGTGGGTGGGTAGGGTGTAACTGTATTTGTAAATGTGTGGATGGGTAGGGTGTATCTGAATCAATGGTTGTATCAATGGGTGAGTTGGATCTATCTGTATCAGTGAATGTGTGGGTGGGTAGGGTATATCTGTATCAATGCATGTGTGGGTGGGTTGTGTGTACCTGTATCAATGGGTGGGTTGGATCTATCTGTATCGGTGAATGTGTGGGTGGGTAGAGTATATCTGTTTCAATGCATGTGTGGGTGGGTAGGATGTATCTGTGTCAGTGAATGTGTGGGTGGGTAGGGTATAACTTTATGTGTAAATTTGTGGGTGGGTAGGTTGTATCTGTATGAATGGATGTGTGGGTGGGGTGGGTGTATCTGTATGAATGAATGTGTGGGTGGGGTGGGTGTATCTGTATGAATGCATGTGTGGGTGGGGTGGGTGTATCTGTATGAATGCATGTGTGGGTGGGTTGTATGTATCTGTGTCGGTGAATGTGACGGTCGATAGGGTATATCTGTAAATGTGTGGGTGGTAGGTTGTATCTGTATGAATGCATGTGTGGGTGGGGTGGGTGTATCTGTATGAATGCATGTGTGGGTGGGGTGGGTGTATCTGTATGAATGCATGTGTGGGTGGGGTGGGTGTATCTGTATTTGCAAATGTGTGGGTGGGGTGGGTGTATCTGTATGAATGCATGTGTGGGTGGGTAGGTTGTATCTGTATGAATGCATGTGTGGGTGGGGTGGGTGTATCTGTATGAATGCATGTGTGGGTGGGGTGGGTGTATCTGTATGAATGCATGTGTGGGTGGGGTGGGTGTATCTGCATGAATGCATGTGTGGGTGGGTTGGATGTTTCTGTGTCAGTGAATGTGTGGGTGGCTAGGGAGTATCTGTATTTGTAAATGTGTGGGTGGGTTGGTTGTATCTGTATGAATGCATGTGTGGGTGGGGTGGGTGTATCTGTATCAATGCATGTGTGGATCAGTTTAAGTCTGGATCGCTGAATGTGTCAGGAGAGGATGCCTGTGTGTATGTGTCAGTGTGCATGAGTGAGATGGGCATGTGCGCGTGTGTGTTGGTAGGGGTCCAGAGTGTGTGACGGGGGGGGGGGGGGGGCGGGTCTTTCGTGGGGGCCCTCATCCTTTAACAACATCCTTGCCGTTGAATCTGCCGTCAAGTTGAGGCGGGTGGCTCTGGGTCAATCCACCCGCCGCTACCAGCCCCGCCCATTCGGACCCGCTCCCCGCCGCCCGGTCCCTAAGAGCCGGGCCTTTTCTTGTCCTCCTTGCGTCCTTTTCGACCCATGCCGGTGGCAAGCAGTGATTTACGGTAACAGATTGTGTTGGCGGGGCGGGGCGGGGGCGGGGCGGGACGGGGTGGGGCAGTGTGGGGACGGGGTGGGGGCGTTGTGGGGCGGAGGCAAAGCTCGCCACGAGCCGACTGTCTCTTTAACGATGAGCTCCCGCTACAGATGGATTGCAGTCGCTAATGCGGACAGGAATTAAACTAAGTCCGACATTAGTTTATCTTGCTTATTTCATCCTTCAGTGGCTATGGAGGGACACACGGGGGTGTGGGGTTTAGGGGTGTGTTGTTTGTTGTTGTTTTACATCCTAGTCATATCAGGACAGGTACCGAATTGTGACAATATGCACTCATGGCGATTTTATCGTGCTTCCCGCTGGGAAATCAGGCCGCCGGCACCATGACCTGATATCCCACTCAGTCACATTATCCTGACACTGAGCTAACCAGTCCTTGGCTTATCCTATCAATAGGATAAGGCAAGGACATAGGTACCGGCAGCAAAATTAAAATATATGCACAGGGTGCAATATTTTGACTCCTTCTTGTAGACATTATAACTAGAAGCCCAGATCCAAAAATAGGAAGGCTATATCTATAATCAAATTTTAAAATATAAAAATGTATTAATTTTGAATTAAAAGTGGAATTTTGACCAAATATAATAAAAAGTGGAGCTATGTGAAGGAAGTTCTGCTAACCAAATTCCATTGTACACATATCAAGGAATTTTGAATGTCAAATATTAAATCAATTACTCAAACAGATTTTTAATAAGTCAATGTCAAAATGTGCAATTTACAGGGATGAAAGTGGTCTCCGGGAAAAAAGCGGAAATGCTGATATTCTCCCATAGGCTTAGCATTGTTAGGGAATCCCTGAAAATTCTCGGAAGTCAGGTTTCATACATATTGGTATACGCTAATAGTGCTGCGCCATTTGAAGCATGTATTAGTAGTATACACTGCTCATGCTGCGCCGTTTGCACCACATATTGGTATACGCTGACAGTGCTGCGGCGTTAGAAGCACATATTAGTAGTATACGCTGATAGTGCTGTGCCGTTTGAAGCATGTATTAGAAGTACTATAATACGCTGACCCTGCTGCAGCGTTTGAAGGTATTAGTAGTATACGCTGCTAGTGCTCCGGCGTTTGCACCACATATTAGCATACGCTGATGGTGCTGCGGCATGAAACAACGTATTGGTTGGTTGTTGGAGTTTTACATCCTGGCAACATCTAAGGTCATATCAGGATGGGCGCAGCGTATTAGTATACAAGGCCCAGGAAAAATCCCTGAAATCCGCGAAATCGCGGAGATCTTTCATCCCTGAATTTATAACAAAGAAAATCATTCTGATTTGGCCAAATAGCCATTTTCAAAGCCTGGTATTTTCTTGAAATACTGCAACCAGACTGAATAGATGCTAAATAGTTCACCTACTCATAACAGTGTAATAGCTTATTTAATTTCAGATCTCTATCAGTAAAACGTCAAAAGATATTTGCATCCTAAAATGTGAAAAAGTGTAAACTACCTCTAAATGAAATATTTCAATTTTTCAATCTTTGGTAACTAAACAACTTATTGAATCTTCCTCAAATTTGGCACCGAAATAGGATACCCATTCTCTGACACCAATACCTATTATTTCTTGCAAAATGATATCCAAGAATATGGAAAAAGTTGCATTTTGATTTAACATATAAAGAAAAACTGTCAGAAAACCCTAAATATGAATTTGATGAATCTTTAAATGTTCACTGCATCTCAAGTAATGGTTGCATCTTCCTATAAAATGACACACTGAACATCATCCGGAAGTAATACACATTATCTTTGCAATATTATATCTAAAAATGTTAAAAAGTACATTTTTATTGCACATACAAAGGAAAATTGTCCACAACCAAAAGGATAATTTTCTTCAGAAGTATTTGAACACTCACTGCGGCTCTCCCAATAGGTAGATGTTCTTCAAATTTTGCACACAGATCATATGTAACTAATGCATATTGGCTATCGCAATGCTTTTTCAAAAATTATCAAAAGTTCCATTTGGATTGCAAATACAAATTTAAAATGTTTGAAACCAAAAATATTGATTTAAAAATATCTTTGAATCTTCACTATACCTAAACCAATGGTTGAATCCTCCCCAAATTTGACACACTATTAGATTATATATCAGGTGATGCATCCTAATAGAAATTAATGTCAGATACCTGTTTCTATCATGTGTGTGACCATTGTGAAACTGCTATGGACAGCAAAGGCCCAATGAGGTTGGTGTCAATATCCTGCCTGCGACTCCTTGCACTATCTCTATAGAATGATTGGTACTATTGGAAAGATAACCAAATTGTATCTCTATCCATACCAAATCTTATTAAGTTTTAAATATTTTTAAATTCAGTAGATGATTCAGTAGATGATTTCAAAGTTCAAAAATAATTTAAATGGCAGAAATGCCCTGATGGACTTATTTGACCTAGGGCAAAACAATATCGATAGAAAGCTGAGGACATGGCGCTTCTTTTGGTACGCAAGGGAGCGCGAGCCAATTAAAGATAGCGTGTTTTTAGTCGTTTTAATTTACACAAATGATGAAGAAATATTCACTAAATACACCCATCATACAATTGGACTTTACTTATATAGAAACTTATTATATATTCAACCCAACATCATCAGATATAACGTTGCTAGGACGTAAAACAACAACAAACAAACAAATCATCAGATAGAACAAATATTGATCTTCTAACTGATGCAATTTCATCAAAATCAAATACATGCAGAAATAGTTATGACCCTGTGAATATTGATTGAAAAAAGCACCACTCTACAATTTTTTCATAGCGCTGCCGGTACCTACTATTAATGCGGAGCGTCAGACTAGGAAGCGACAAGTATCAATTTTTAAGTCATTGGTTTGACTCAACCGGGACCAGAACTCACTACCTCCCGATCTCCCACATGCGAGGCCCATGCTCTACCGATTCGGCCATCCGTGTAGGGGCATATGGGTGTGGGGGTGTAGGGGTGTCAGGGTATGTGTGAGGGTGTGGGGGTGTAGGGGTGTCAGGGTGCTTGTCTGTGTGAGGGGGTGTCAGGGTCTGTGAGACAGGGGGTGAGGGGTGTAAGGAGTGTGGGTTTGTTTGTTTGTTGTTGTTTTATGTCCTAGCAACATCTAAGGTCATATCAGGACCGATATCCCACTCAGTCACATTATCCTGACACCGAGCTAACCAGCCCATGCCGTATCCTAATAATGCCGAGCACCAGGCTAGGAAGCGACAAGTATCAGTTTTTTAAGTCATTGGTTTGACTCAACCGGGAACCAAACTCGCGAACTCCCGGTCTACCGCACGCGAGGCCTGTGCTCTACCGATTCGGCCACCGTGCCCGGTAGAAGTGTGGGAGTGTCGGGTGTGGGGGCGTAGGGGTGTGGGGTGTATGGGTGTAGGGGGTGTCGGTGTCTGTACGATGGGATGAGGGGGTGAGGGGGGTGACGGGTCGATGGGGTGGTAGGGGGATCGGGGTCTGTGTGAAGGAGGTGAGGGGGTGAAGGTGACGGTGGTGGTGGTAGCGGTGGTGGTGGTGGCGGCGGCAGTTATTGTGGTTATCTGATGGAGGCAGAGGAGGTGAGGAGGTGATGGCGTTATTTGTTTAATGTTGTGGTTAACGGTGGTGGTAATGATGGTGGTGGTAATCATGATATGGGGTATCTGGGGCATGAATTGGGGTAAGTGGGGATTTTCCTGTCCCCGCCTACCTCGTTTTGGATTTCTTCGGGGTAGGCAGGGATTTCTTCGGGGTACTAGGGCTATACAATTTTAGATTGGTTTTATGGGGTTTTACGTCCTAGCAACATATAAGATCATATCAGGATGGGTCATACAAATCAGATCATAGTTGGGAATTTCTTTGGGATAGTTAGGGATTTCTTCGGGGTACTAGGGCCATACAATTTTAGATTTTGTTGGGGTTTTACATCCTAGCAGCATCTAAGGTCATATCATGATGGGTCATACAAATCAGATCATACAAATTTAGGACAGCCCTGCTCTATGCCATAGACGTCATCTAGTTGTAAACATATACAGATTTTCGGTTCGGAATTATATATTGGCAGAGAGCATTATTATCCTCGGGCGACTAGTGGGGACCACGGTGATGTAATAGAAAAGCAATGGGTGCCCCACTCGCTGTGTGACATATTAGACTATCTGAAATATATGTTAATACATAGTGCCCGGGGTTATGACGAGATGTTCCTATATAAGAGATGGTGAATGTTTGGTGAAATGTTCCCTTTATGCACCAGGAAGGGTGCAAGTGGAGGAGGACAAGGACATTTTTAATATATATATATTTATTGTCACTGTCTGCAACTATCTGTTACCATGGGGATGATGGGCCAGCAAACCAGACATACTGCATACATTATGTACACCACCTGCAGCTGGGTTGGGTGACTGTTGCCCGTAGGGGGGCATCGCCTCCCAGCCTGGGAGGGTGCCTGATTGGCTGGCTGTGGGAGGGCCAGTCCCCTGCACCCCCGTGCCCCACCTGACCACACTAGTCTCACTTTGAAATTGATTAGTCTAGACACTGCCTCAAATACACTGGGCAGGACACTCTACTCCTGACTCTTGAGTGAGACACACACTCTCTTGGGCAGGAACCCAGACACTCGGTCTGATGCTACCACATTTCATATATATACAAACTGAGCTGTGTGCACAACCATGGGACTCCGGTTCAATGGGTTGTAGGCACTGATTCATAGACATACTAAAGAGGTAATGAGACTCTGTGTGGACAGAAGGTAAGGGGTCAGGGTGATAGGCCACTAGTAGGTGAACAGGAGTTGATGCCAATAAAGCACAACTTCTTCACTGTTAATCTTGCGTGACTTGTCTTCCCTTTCTTCCTTATGAGTTTGTTTAAAAGGGGCATCAGGTGTGAACTGACAGACAGTTGTTAGAACGCACCTGGGGAGAGTTTTGTGATATCTCTGGGGCTCTGACGGCCGGGGCATCCCAGAAATATTATACAGTGTCTACCTGCACCATAGTGATCATCCAGATATATAATTTCCCCTCCTCCCCCATATTGTAGATTCTACAGTTATATATGGATTGAAATATGTATAACTCACACATTTGTATCAGTAATCCCTATCTGATTGTAGAGGTCATATAGTGTTTTTTTTAAAGAATTCATATAGACTCTGTTTGCTGTTTTACATCCTAGCAACATCTAAGTTCATATCAGGATGGGATTGGGTTTGAAAATAACTCATATATATATGACATCAACATTTCTAAGATTATCTCCAATTTATACCGACTTATTCAATAAAAGCAATCCACACTACCATCACTATTCTGCTTGATACTCTCCAGTTCAGTCAAATTAATTAGTAATGAAAGATTCGCACCATACACTTACCATAGTCATAATCAATATCACTAACAACAATCATGTAGTCTCTAGGGTTTATTTTTTATTTCATATAGGTTAATGTACATATTCAGATGACATTCATGTAATACAAATAGGCACAGAATACGAGGCTGAGGTTGAGAATACATGGCTTTATTTCGGGTATCACCAGGATATTCACATAGAATTTATTTCAGCAAGGGGTGATTCTGACTATAGCGCATTTAACAATTGGTAAGGAACAATGTAATAAGGTCTTGATTGCATGTGTGGCAGTGGTAATGTGATAAATAAGCAATTGTTAAGTCATCAAATTAATCATGGTAATAGCTGTTTTAATCAGAAGTAAGGTTAAATGACTTATAAATGCAGTTTTTATGTTTATATATATATATATATATTATATATATTATATATATATATATTTATATATATATAGCTGTTTTAATCAGAAGTAAGGTTAAATGACTTATAAATACAGTTTTTATGTTTATATATATTATATATATATATATATATATACACACACACACACACACACACACACACACACACACGTATGTGTGTTTTATCGGCAGGTGTGGGCACGAGTAAGCCTCAGAGTGGGTAAAGTGAGGTCGGTTAAAGTGAGGCCGGGTAAAGTGAGGTTGGTCTAGTCCAGTTTGGTCAAGTCCATTTGGGTTTTTGTTTGTTGTTTTACATCCTAGCAACATCTGAGGTCATATCAGGACGGGTACCGACTTGTGACAGTGCGCACTCATGGCGACTTTATGGTGCTGCCCCACTGGGAGACCAGGCCACCAGCACCATGACATGATATCTCACTCAGGCACATTATCCTGACACTGAGCCAATCAGTCCTTGCCCTATCCTAATAATGCTGAGTGCCAGGCTAGGAAGCGACAAGTATCAATTTTAAAGTCATTGGTTTGTCTCAACCAGGGTTCGAACCCACGATCCCATAGTTTCAGATAAATATAGAAGCAGTCTGAAGATTTCCTAGTATACACAGAGACATTGGGAACTTGGGATCTTGACAAAGGCATGAAAGTTATACATCATACCCATACACATAGGTAAATGGGGATCTGGGGTATCTAACAACGTATGAATAGATATAAAACATGGAAATGTCCTAATATGGTGGAGGGCACACACACATGCACACACACACTAACACGCACACACACAGACACACAGTGGAGACTTGGGATATCCAGAACATATGAATAGAAATAAAACATGCCAATGCCCTGAAGTGGCAACCCACACATACAACTAAATGTATAATTTCATACCAGGTTGTCTTTCGCGGGAGATGTACCACCATCTGGCGGAATACTCAGAGCATCATCTGAATTATCCTTGGCACCTATAATGAAAGTTTGAAGGTATGATCTCCATGATTATTCAAACCCAGGGTAACAAGGTATAACATGCTAATGAAGTCATACATATGTTCAATATACATTCATATGTACTAAAGAGAAAATAAACTAGAAAGCGGGACAAAGAAAGTTCTCCTTTTTCATGGCTAAAATGAATAGAATGCTCAGCTTGGGAGAGAAAGTGTCTCACCATTATTTTATTAACATCTATTTGCTTGACAAGATATGAATACAGAGTACCTAAGTTCATCATTAACCTTATGTAGAAATGAACAGAATGGTATGAGCCATGTGCCATAGAGAGTTACTAAGTAGTAGCGTGGTCACTATACCGCTATCCCTACCTCCAGTCCACAATCTGTTAATGGTCGCATGGGCATGTATTCCACCTTCCCTCTGTACCATGAGGTTATAGTTGACTTGTGTTTCTGGTCGGTGCTTCATGTGAGCTGCCAAGTCAGAAACTTCATTGCTCGAGGACTCTGCCATAACCTGAAATATAGCGGAAGTTAAAAAAGCAAAAATTCTTCAAATATCAGCCAAATATAGCGATATGTAAGAAACCCCCACACAATGGAGAAATTGTATTTAAGTGTTTTTAGTAATGTGTCAAAATTACTAAGGTATCTATTTTCATTCATGAAGCTTTGACAATGAAATGCCTCTGATAACATAGGGATACAATCAGTACACCTAAAGAAATTGTCCCTCACACTAAAGTATGCCTAAGAAGACCAAGCTCTGATTGCAGGATGGTGTGTGGACTAGGTTTTAGGGATGGATCCCTCGCATGACTATTCACTGGCAAGAAACAGGCAGTCCAGGGCAGCATTTTGCTTCCTTTCCTAACATGTGATCAGAATTTGCATGGGGATTAAATCCAAATCTACTGACCCCAGACTAAAGTGTTCAGCCTGAGCTGCTTTGGATTATAGTTGGATTGGTTTTACTGTCCATGGGGTCAATTTTATTCCCACTTTGTCTTGGGAGTTTTTAATTCCTCCAATATCAATGTCAAATGCTGACCTACATTTATTCCATGTATGATATCTGTTAATATTGAAGCACTATATAATGAATGCCAATAATTTAGTACGGGTGAATACAAACCCCAGTTACGATACTTTTCCGCAGCAAAGAAAATGTTGTTCTTTTGCCGCCAGCTTTTGCCAATGCTCTGTTGACCGCTGCATTGAAGTCGCTGGCTGACATCCCCCTTAGCGGTACAATTTGTCCACAGGGGACTGTCACCTGTAGTCCCTCCCATTCAGTGGATGTCAACAAATCGTTCTAAGGCTCTGTCTGTGGCATCATCCAAGACGACTTCTGCAGCACCATGTGTTAAGTAGGTCTTGTGCTTTGGCACCTGAAAATACAATAAAAATGAAATTACATGTAGAACAAATTGTGTCACTGTGTAGAAAAGCAGAGTATGCGCGTTTCCTCTCCAAATTTGTTTAGCACTCACAAGTGTGTTCATTGCACAATCTCATGTGGTATCTTATTCCTAATGCTCGGTTGTGCTAGTGACAAGGGTTATGGTCTTCTCCGTGAAGCTATTATATTGAGTCACTGACCAATAGGTCATCAGTTGTATGCACATTACTGGGCTTGCAATATCACTGCCTTATGTGACAATATACCATTTACCCAAGGACTAGAATCATGGCTGTGTTTGTCACAAATGGGAACTATTCCATATTTACTGCAGTGTCACATTGTCTGTAATAGCACAACCTGAACATTAAATGATTGCAATATTGCAGTAGTGTTGAGAATAAAAATCTTTACTACTGATTTAAACAAGTTGAATTAATATTGTACTTCATGCTTACTGATATGACAGTGCAAGTATCACGATGTTGCCAGTTTCTGAAGTGTAGAATTGTCATATTTTCTAGCGCTCCAGGCTGCAAGGCATTCTATATGCTGACAGCCAGAATTAGATGGTCTCTCATCATTGTGACGAGTCCAATGTTGTCAGTTGCGTCACCAGCAATACAGGATTGTACCACGCTGCAGTGCTCACTTTCCATGTACAGTCTGTAATCTGCTGGTGACCACAACTTATCTGTAACAGAATTATAATTGCAAAAATTCATGAATTAGTTTGTATTATTGTGACAGGAGGCATGAAAAGGAAAAGAAGCATTAGGGAGTCCATATTCCTCAGAGACAGTGACAGTCTATGAAAACATGGATTAGAATTTTTTAAATAAAAAAGACGTTTCACCCTGTCAAGCCAGAACCTTGTGACATCAAAAAACTTCAGAGCTTAAGAGACCCTCTACCTACTTCTGCCCGCTGCGTAGAATGCATGCGGAACCGGAGCTGACCCTGGATGGGGATCCCATTAAAGTCGTTGAGAAAATGAAATTTCTGGGCCGCATTCTCGACGCAAAACTGTCTTTTGTGCCACTTATAAAGTACCTGAAAAAAGGGTGCCTGAAAGCGCTGGATATTCTGAGGGTGCTGTCCAGCTCAGTGTGGGGAGCGGACAGAGATGTTATGCTCTCCGTGTACAGAACCTTGATTCGGTCACGAGTGGATTACAGCAGCATAGTATACGGTTCCGCAAGGAAATCATATAATGGGCTGCTAGACACGATCCACCACCAGGGACTGCGCCTGGCCCTTGGGGCCTTCCGCACCTCACTGGTTCAGAGCCTCTATGTCGAAGCCAATGAACCATCACTTAACAACGGGAGAATCAAACTGGCCATGCAATATGTAGTCAAAATAAAAACTAATGCATTGAATCCTGCACACAATTGTCTATTCGAGCAACATGACGAATCCAGGTATGAAGCCAGGCCGAATTACATCTGGCCAAATGAAACCTCATTTGGAGGCCTTGGGTGTGGATTTGGACATGTTGGAGGATGCCAAAGTCCCAGAACATCCCCCGTGGTCGTTGAGGAAGCCATCGGTTATCCTCTGACTCACGGAACTGAGGAAGTCTGGGACACATCCACTTGAGTACCAAGGACTGCATGCAGAGATTCAAGGCCAGTTTGCAGACCACCTCTCCATATACACTGATGGTTCGAAAGACCAAAGCCGGGTAGCTGCTGCGGCAGTCTGCCGACGGGAACAATTTGGCGTACACTTGCCAGATCAGAGCTCGATTTTCACTGCAGAAGCCCGAGCACTCCTTCTCGCGTTGGAGTGTATTGAGGTATCAACCACACTATGTTATATACAGTGATTTGTTCTCTTGCCTCCTGGCTGTTGCTGGACTGAAAACGAATCACCCTATTCTAGCAACGGTCATTATAAAATGAACCCACTGACAACTGATGGGTATGACATCCACCTGTGCTGGGTGCCTGGCCATGCCAGCATACAAGGAAACAAACGAGCTGATCGGGCTGCGAAGAAGGCCCTGAACTGTGATCTTGAACCGTGTCTGATCCCTCACTCTGATCTGAAACCACTAATAGCCACCCACATAAAATCCAAATGGCACCATGAGTGGGATGAAAACATTAATAAACTTAAAGAAATTGAACCATCTGTGGCAAAACCACCACAGACTCATCTGGGAGGTCGGCGGGACCAAATAGTCCTTAGCCGCTGCCGTATTGGCCACTCGTGGCTTACACATGCTTTTCTGCTCAAGGGAGAACCTCCCCCTGAATGTATTGGGTGTCAGTCCCCGCTGACAGTCAAACACATTTGACTAAGTTGCGTTGATTTTTTGGCCCTGCGCCAACAGTTCTACACTGCAGACAGTATGCAGGACCTTTTTACTGAGGTAAAACAGGAAAACATTTTAGCTGGACTGTACCACCTCATATAGTTTACTAAATAGATTCTATCAATTATTAATAAAACTGTTCTTTTTCTATGGAAATCTTTTTCCCTTGACCACAAATATATGATTGTGAGCTTTCTAATTTAATGAGTGTCTATTGGCACATAATTGATTGTCTGCTTTTACATGTAAATGCGATGGTTTGAACAAAAAACAAACATTTCTCGCCGTGAATATGGCCTATGCTGCCGACACGGCGTAAAGCAATCACCAATCAATCAATCAAACCTACATTCTGGGCCAAATTGTCTAAACCCAGTGTGATCTCAAAGCACATCTAGGGAATATCTAACAGATGGCCTAGTACTATCAGGATATCATGTAACAATTAGCATCGCCACAATAAGAGTGTTATGAAGCATATATAACAGCAAAACACATTTTGACACCTATCCTCTTTATAAAGATAATTTAGAATATTAATTTTCTAGGTCAATAAAAACCATTAGTGAAATCTATGGAATTCATTTTCAGAGGATAATATAATGATGATCATGTCTTAATAGCAAAATAAATTAACCAAAAATAACATTTAATTCATGAAATAATATAATTATATGAAAGTGACATAACTTTAACAGACATATTCCAATGGACAGAATTTGGAAATATCTTGTTTTTGTTTTACCTCTGTCTGCCACTGCCTTCTCGATTTTCTCAAGACTTATGGCGTTGTTCATGTTGTCCACCCATCGCTGTAGCTTCCGGTCAACTTGACCAAAGTCACCGACCCATGGTGCACCACATTGCTCGCTATACTCAAATAGATCCCTCAGAGCATATAAATAACATTTCTTTGTCTGTTCCTTATATTTGCTATCTTTGAGGAACCTGTGGAATGCAAAATTAGAAATTAGGCGCACTCTAAAAAAAAAGAATCTTGTAATGTAATAAGAAAACATTGGGTGTCATTGAGGTTGTTACAATACACAAAATACTAGGCATTTTCACTAGCAATATTCACAGTATTGTCAAATTAATAAAAAGATGTTGTAGGCACAAATATAATTATTTTCAATGTGTATCCTACATCTGATTCCCATCAGTAATCTGCATACTTTAAAACAAAGTGGGAGAATCACGGTATATGGACTCTTGTACAAGGACTTACACTAAGACTTGTTCACACAACTATTATACATGTAGATGAATATTTTGCTTACTTTTCTTCCAGAGCATTAAGGTCACGCCCATGGCCAGCAATCCACCACAAAGTTCTGAGAGGGTTTCTGCCTGCTGGCGCATCTGCTTGGCCCGCTTGACATCTATATTTTTGCCCCATTTTGTGATTAGCCACTTGTAAAAATATACAGATTTTCGGTTTGGAATTATATATTGGCAGAGAGCATTATTACCCTCGGGCGACGGAGTGGGGACCAAGGTTATGTAATAGAAAGGCAGTGGGTGCCCCACTCGCGGTGTGACATTAGACTAGGAGAGATATATGTTAATACATAGTGCCCGATGACGAGATGTTCCTATATAACAGACAGTTAATGTTGGTGAAATGTTCCCTCTATGCACTCATAAAGAGTGCAAGTGAAGGTAAAGGACATTTTTAATATATATATATTTTATTGTAACTGTTTGCAACTACCTGTTACCGCTGGGCTGATGGACCAGCACACCAGCCATATTGCATTTATTATGGACACCACCTGCAGCTGGGTTGGGTGACCGCTGCCTGTGGGGGGGAGGGGGGGGGGGGGCGTCACCTCCCAGGCTGTGCAGGGTGCCTGATTGGCTGGCTGTGGGAAGCCCAGTCTCCTACACCCCTGTGCCGCCGGACCACACTAGCCTCACTTTGATATTGATTTATTCTGGACACTGCTCCAGACACACTGGGCAGATCACTCTACTCCTGGCTCTTGAGTGAGACACATCTACTCTAGAGACACTCTGTCTGATGCTACCACCTTTCCTAGACACAAACTGAGCTGTGTGCAACAACCAGGGGACTCCGGTTCAATGGGCTGTAGGCACTGATTTATAGACAGACTACAGAGGTAATGAGGCTCTGTGTGGACAGAAGGTAAGGGGTCAGGGTGATAGGTCACTAGCAGGTGAACAGGAATTCATGCCAATAAAGCACAACTTCTTCACTGTCAATCTTGAGTGACTTGTCTTCCCTTTCTTCCTATGAGTTTGGTTAAGAGAAGCATCAGGTGTAAACAGAATGGGGAGAGTTTATGGTATTATCTGGTGCTCAGAAGGCTGGGCATCCAGTAATATTATACACTGTTCAAACTTGTTTAACAGAATACTGAAGCCAATAGAATAGTTCGGACTTCTAGGTTATATCATGATACATGGCATAGCCATGATTAGTTATAGAACAATTTGCTTATAAATTATATTGATTGCATTATATCATTATCTTTATTTTCATTTCATTTCTGGGTGTGTGTCTAGGTTTACTTAGACAGTCAACAATGTAAAAGATAATTAATTGATTGTGCCTATGTGTTATGTACTTCCAAATGTCTTAAGACAATTTCTGATGGTAGAGGCAGATCAGCATAGCTGGTATCACCAATCTGATAACTCAATCTAACACACTTGTCTTCCGTTTTTGGCACCTCTTTGTCCAGCAGGATGACAACCCCTCATTTTGAAGAGTTTATCAAGCACTTTCTTTGGCTAGAATCATTCATCCCATGGCTGTTCTTCAAATGTTTATCGAGCCGTGTTATGACGGAATAACATGATGTTATGGGGCACGCTTTAAAGTGCCTCATGTCCTTTCCCCCTCTGCGGAAGCTTTCACTTGCAGCCTATGAAGAAAAATGGGAGATTAATAAGAGGGGTGCAAAATAATCTGCTATTTCAATTTGCACTTGTATGTATGTGGTGCACTTGAGGACAAAAGTCTGGGACAAAACACAACAGTTAGATACATTCAAAAGCTTATTATTATTATTATTATTATTATTATTATTATCTCTTGGGATACCCTCAGCTGGTGGCTTCTCCACCCTTCTTGACTCCTTTCTCTGCAACTAACTGATGCTGTTAGACTGACCATTCATACTGATCATGCAGAGTGGAAATGGATGGGAAGGACATATACACATATTCAATGCCTTCCATGGGTAGGAAGGACGGGGACTGGGGAGATAGCTCAGTTGGTTAAGGCACTGGGTTGGTGACCCTGGTGACAGAACATTTAGCTGTGCTGCAATCCATTTCCCCGCTGTGTATAACTTACAGCATCATCAAAGGCCAGTTCCTCTCATACCATGCCTCTATGTGGGAGGTCCATTGAGTCAGTAAAAGTGTAGGCTTGGGCTTTCTCCTCCTCATCTCATACATCATATTATCACCAAGGTATAACTGAAATACTGTTGCTATGGTGTAATTATTTAATTAAAAAAAGATTTATGAGAACACTCATGATTTTGTAACCATCTGTTTAATATTTTATTTTTATTTTCATATTATTCCTGTCATGTGCATGTGCATATCGGTTCTCTATGATTCCTAATGGATAAAGAATTGTCATTCACAATGGAGCATGGAGCTGTCTCGTCTTTTCTCAGCCACCCACCCTCCCATCTGAAAGACCTAAGGGCTAGGGTTGAGCATCCTGGTAGCGGACACAAATTATGATGAGATAGACTGAACAAGACAATATATCTATGAGATACTACAATTCATTCAAATAATAAAAACTCTTAAATTACCACTTTATATACTGGATTATGTTATTTCTGTTCTACTCTCTGCTATTATATTATGAACCTAGTGATAACTTGTTACCTTTTTCCAAGCCTTCGAAGAGTCAGCATCATAAGAATGCTTGCTTTTGAGATGGCGTGGCATGTGACTCTTGACAAGTTTCCCACATTCAGGGCAAGCATGTGCACGTCGCTTCGCTGTGATTCATAATAGACAAAAAATTGTTGTAAATATAATTAGATCTGTAAAACTGTAATTACAAAACACTACCATAAGTAAGTATGAATTATGACTCAAATGAATTCAAAGTAAGATGTACAATTCCTACAAACTCTTCTATTGAATATACAGGGGCAGATCGAGAAAGGTAGTCTAGATATGTAGTCAAGAGAGATATACACAAGGGACATCAGCACACCAGGCATTGAGTTTGCATTCATTACGTACATGCAGGAACACATTGTCCCAGGATATGAGAATCCTTATGTACATGGAATTGTTTGGTTTGTTTGTTGTTTACATCCTAGCAACATCTAAGGTCATATCAGGATGGTATGTACATGGAAGGTGGCAAGGTTGTAATGTTAGATTCCCATACCAGTCCTCTTGGTACACTATGACAATAACACTGTTTACACCAACATTATTACCACTTCGCCAATGTTTTCTGATCGAAAGTCAATACCTGGTGTAAACCCAGGTTGTTCATTTGGATGCATAACTGAAGTAAGGAAATATGATGGTTGTGTTGCTACTGTCCTGGCAATTTGACACCAACCTGGGCACCATCTTGTTTTTGGTAATAACTGAACACTCTTTGGGTTTTGTTTGTTTGTTTGTTGTTGTTTTACGTCCTAGCAACATCTAAGGTCATATCAGGACGGGTACCGACTTGTAACAGTGCGCACTCCTGGCGACTTTATAGTGCTGTCCCACTGGGAAACCAGGCCGCCGGCACCATGACCTGGTATCCCACTCAGTCACATTATCCTGACACTGAGCACACCAGTCCTTGCCCTATCCTAATAATGCCGAGCGCCTGGCTAGGAAGCGACAAGTATCAATTTTAAAGTCATTGGTTTGACTCGACCGGGACTCGACCGGGACTCGAACCCACGACCCCACGATCTACCAGCACGGGAGACGGACGCTCTAACTCATTCGGCCATCCCGTCTGGTAACACTCTTTGGGACTTTCCATGGTTGGTTCTATCTCCAAACCCATAAAGAACCCTCATAGTAGGAGAGAATATTATAGGGGAGTGGTCAAGTTATAATTGCAGTACTAGTTTCTGTGAACTTTCCAAGAGATAGTTATTTAGAACTAATTATTACCTTTTTTCATCTGCTTGTGAGACTTTGGGGGGCATACTGAAATATATCAACATATTTTGTGGAAAATTAACATTTATTTACACAGAAGATTACTCAATCCTAACCGGGGAACAACGCATCCGGTCTTACCAATAGCAATGCACAGTAGATCTCAAAACTTTCATCAACCTTACACCAGATCAGCATAACTGGCACTCAGCCCTACCCACAATAATCAACAGGACAGCAGAGGGTGGGTGGGTGGGTGAAAATAGCTGTAGATGGTCCGGGATGCAGAGGAGAACTGACTTACAGCTGGTGAGATGCTAACAGTAGACTACGTTTCTATGGGAAGGCATCCAGTTAAGGTAGGGACACTGTGGTTACACCAAGGTTACATACACAACGGGGAGTTCGAATGATGTTTAATATCCTGGTGACATAGCAGGTTGGAATTCAATAATATCAAAGACATCCAGTAGGAGTAAGACAAAGTAGTGTGGCTACATTTCAAACAAGAATGTCGATATGAATTTATATTTTTTTCAATTATTACCTTTTTTCATCTGCTTGTGAGACTTTGGGGGGCATACTGAAAAATATCAACATATTGGTCATGGACAGATTGAAGATGAGGACTTCTTAAACAACGGGCAAACTGGTATGGATTAAGAGATGGAAAATGACTGCCAATATCCTACTCTGTAGTAGCATCACTTACTGATCTTGGCCGTTGTTAAAATAAACAAGTTTCATAAATTGATAGCCTATTGGCGGTGTACTTTTTTCAGTCAAATACTATTGTAACAGTCTGTACACCAGCCCTATTACCATGTGGTATTGGCGTGGCTACCCTGGCTACCTTGCACAGTTACTACTAGATCTCGAGGGCCTGAAGGCGAGTCACTTGCTTGTGGGCCTGTGACTGTATCAGAGCATGGAGAGGTTAATAAACCTAGAAGTACTGCTTTTGTGGTTCTTTCTAGTAAGCTGTGGGTTCACCAGCAAGCTCCACAATACTCGCTGGATATACGGTCACTGCCAGACCACTACACTATCCAATACATGGCAGGGAATTCAGAAAATTAAACAACTACATGTCTATGTATTTGTAGTTATGTGTATTTATATGTATTTACATGTGTTTAAATAATCTAACTTTTCACAGCATTAACAAAAAATTAACAACAATAGTTACTTTGTCAGTCAACCAAAAGAAGGGTTTTCTATTTTGTGTTGCTATCCTTCTGCAAATAAGGCAGATGAACAATTATATCAGACATGCATGGTCTTATAATATAATCATGCACAATTACAATAAATGAGATGTCAAATGTATATAATAAAGTAGAGCAAAGGGAGCATCAGCAGAAAATCTTGTGGGTTGAAATAAGGTTTTAATTGCCCTAAGCTTCACAGTGTTTGCTGATTATAAACAAGGATTCGATTTGCAACCCTTGAATCAGTTCAAACTTAATAGTCCATATGTTCTCATAATTAATCAAACAGGTTATAGAGTGGCTTACAGTACATATGGTGTGAACACATTGGGAGAAATGGTTAGCACGAGTCAGTTTATCCTGGGATAATTCAGTTCAAATAAATTTATTAGCCAAGTCTGTACCTTCATAAGGTGGGCCTTGTTTGGCATGGGTGCTTGTAGATGCCACTGGTTGAACCTGGGTAAATGGTGTGCCCACCAAAGCCGGTTCTTTGATAAGTGGCATGCCACGGTTGCAGGCGGGTGATTGCGGTGCTACCCGGAGGAGGTATGTTGAGGTAGTTGTCCGCCCCATGTGTGGTGCATCTGTAGTGTAATGTGCAGCATCATTAGCATCACCCTGGGAGTCGCCAACCAGTTGGTTTACACATGGGATGATTGTCTTTAGATAATATTTATCACTGAAGGTGCCTGGGAGAATACTCCGGAGCTAGAGGGTGGCTGGCAGTGGGAACTCCAGGAGGCGGAGAGCATAATGGTTAAGTGCACTTCAGTTGGAGGCCTGTTGTTTAATTGATTGGGATTTACCATGCAGTAATCCCCAGATTTACAATGACATTAAAAATGATATTAGTAAACATACGTAGTGAGACTGAATTTTCCTCGATGGAAAGCCTGGTTAAAGACCAAAGAATTGGAGTTAAAAGAATTCTTTTGTTGGAGGATGGAATTGGTCAATTACATTAATGGTGAAGGAGATATTGTTAGCGAAAGGGATATCCCTTTGTTCCACATTCAGTGAATCTTTTAACTATGGTTTCAATACAGGAAGAGGGAGGGCTCCTTATCAGTGTAAAATCCACGGCTCGAATCTGTGGTTGTATAGGCAGGCTATAGTTAAATCAATACAGGCAAAAACAGAAAGGAAGAGTATAAAGAGTGAAAGCCCTCAGGTTTATTATTTATATGGTACATGGATCCAGTATAGTGTATCACCTCACCACATTCTCCCAATGAGAATCAAGCATTTCTAGCTCTACCAATGAGAATCAAGCATTTCCAGTCCCCATGATTACAGTGATCTGCCCACCACCACCAAGCGGTGTGGCTCCCTTGGCCACCACCTACCCTGAGCTGAGTGGGTGGTGATCCATGACTAGCAGAGGGGGCAGGAGGTAGTGGGTAGAGCTCTTGAGTGCCTCTTACACCCTACCCTATCTTACTAGCACCACAATGTCTATTTACCAATGAATCAAGCACCACCAGCAACTACATAAACATCTATGCAGCTGGCCCTATATACCTGTTTCACAAATAGAACATTTGCATTCCCCCACAAATGCATCATTATCGGAATATTTTACAACGTACTCCGCACCTCCACTTCTTACCACCTGCCCTAGCAGCGGGGAAAGAAGTTGACATCTCTACATTGTACTCATTTTACCATATCATATCCATTAACCAATAATGAATAATATCTTAAAATCTAGCATTTCTGATATCTAATATGATGTTAGAAGATGCATATGAACAATTTGCGATCATTTTTAGGCTAATCTGATCTTTTTCAAACTCCGTGACACTTCAGAGGTCCTTGTGACACTCTAGCGGTACATTTCCATCTCACTGCATAGACCTTACATTAGTACAAATCGGATTTGGCATTACTACCATTTAGTTCCACATCGATACGCTTGGCCCACCCATTTCGTCTTTCCGGCTATGAAAACTCAAAGAAACCTGAATACGTCAATGGTAGACGCGTGGTTGCTCTATGAAATCCTGACTCTCCTAGTTGCGGGCCCCCGCATATATATGGGGTTTTGAGTGCTATTGATGGCTGATCCCGTTAGGTGGTACGCGACAGTTATAGTTACTTTCATTAGGTTCTCTCTTTTAGCAGCTGTACTGCTCAACAAGGCTATAACTGCCCTGATATCCGGTGTACTGCATATGGTTCATAGCTCCCCTTTTCTCTCTTCCATTTTTATGAATTATATATTAGAGCTTACCCAATAGTAGGTACAACACACGACACAACACGCGATCCGAGTTCAGCACCAGCAGAAGTGTAGATAATAGATAGATTCTGAATGCTTAGTTTTATTCACTTATATAATGTTTTCAGATACATACAACAGTGGATATTATAGACCTCCTTATTGGCTATTACACTCATGCACACCAGTCATTCCTCTCCCGCATGATCTCTCCTTAACATAGTTCACTATTGGCTGCCTTCAGGACTCACCCCCCTCCCACCCAGCTCTGGCCACCACCTAACTATCGTGGAATGACCACATAACATGCAGTTTTTAACAAATTGATTGGTGTTTTCTTTATGCCGTGTCAGCAACATAGGCCATATTCACGTCGAGAATTGTCTGTTTTTATTCAACCATGGCCTTTACATATAATGTAAAAGCATACAATCAGTTATGTGTAAAATAGATGAAAAAATGAATTAATAAAAATTGTTTTAATGAACTATATGAGGTGGTACAGAACAGCTGCCCGCAAAAAGCCTAAAATGTCTTCTTGTTTTACTTCAGTAAAAAGGTCATGCATGCTGTTTGCAGTGTAACATTGTTGGCGCAGTGCCATAAAGTCAACACAGTTTAGTCAAATGTGCTTGACTGTCAGTGGGGACTGACATCCAATACATTCAGGGGGAGGGTCCCCCATGAGCAGGAAAACGGATTTTCGGTTCAGAATTATATATTGGCAGAGAGCATTATTATTCTTGGGCGACAAAGTGGGGACAAGGTTATGTAATCTAAAAAGCAATAATACCCCACTCCCATTATGACATGATGTGAAATATATGTTCATACATGATGCATGAGATTAATGAAGAGATGTTCCGATATAAGAGACAGTACATGATTGTTGAAATGTTTCTCGATGCATCCATAAAGAGTGCAATTGGAGAAAAGGTCACTTTAACAGGGATCTATTGTAACTGTCTGCAGCTACCTGTCCCTACATGACCGGTGAGCGGGCACACCAGCCTAATCTGCATATACACACAGAACACCACCTGCAGCTGGGTTGAGTGACAGCCACCACTACTGGGGGGTGTCACCCACCCAGGCTGTAGGGGTGCCTGATTGGCTGGCTGTGGGAATGCCCAGTCACCTACACTCTCATGGCCCTCTGACCACACCAGCCTCACTTTGAGATTAATTAATTATTCAAAACACTGCTTCAGGCACAAGGGAGAGTGATCACTCTACTCCTAGCTCTTGAGTGAGACACACCTACTCTAGAGCAGGACCCCAGACACTCGGTCTGATGCTACCAAAATTCATATATCCAAATTGAGTTGACTGCAACAACCAAGGGACTCCGGTTCAATGGGCTGTAGGCACTGATTCATAGACAGGCTAAAGAGGTAATGAGATTCTGTGTGGACAGAAGGTAAGGAGTGAGGGTGATAGGTCACATATAGGTAAACAGGAGTTGATGCCAATAAAGCACAACTTCTTCACTGTTAATCTTGTGTGACTTGTCTTACCTTTCTTCCTTATGAGTTTGTTGATGGGTTTGATTAAAGGGTTGATTAAGGGAAGCATCACAGGTGATATGAAGGGGAAGAGTTTTATGGCATTCTCTGGGGGTCTGAGCGGCCGAGTAACCCAGTAGTACTATAATATGTTAGCCACGAGTGTAAAAGACGTGTCGACACCGTGAGTTCTGTAACGTAACTGTTTTTATTTAGAACCCATCCTTGTGACGTCACGCGGTAATGACGTGAGGGGTGTTCGGGTAACTACATATATGGCAGTGGGGGTGTTCATATAACTACATACATTACACCTTCCCCGTTTACAATAGTTACCGAATAACATAGCTTATCACCGAATAACATATCTTACTACCGACTAACATACTTATCACCTTGGTCGTAATGCGAAGCATTACGTTTGATGCGAGGAGAGGAAGAGACCCTCCCTCGCCCCGGGCTATCGCGCTGCGCTCACACCTCGCCAGACCCCGCCGCGCCGCGTCCTCCCCCGCCCCCCTGTCGCGCAGCATTCGCGCCTCACCCGACGCCCGCTCCTCACCGCCACTCACCCTCCCCCGGGCCGGCAGCATTCACACCTCACCTGCTGTCGCCCGCACCCCTTCCCTCCCTTATAAGGCCGCCCGCCGGCCTCCCTCAGGCACTCGCCCTCCTGCCGCCTTCCAGACCTCACCTCCTTTCTCCTGACTTCTCCACCTCGGACCGCTGCCCTGCCTCAGGCTCCTGCACCATGCCCGGGCGCGGGAAGGGAAGAGGCCGCAAGAACACCAGGCTCACCGCCCGGGCGACGCCGGGGTCCGCCTCTGGCTCGCCCGGCGACGCCTCATCATCACCGGCCCTGGCCTCCCCCTCGGCCACCTCGGGCGCCGACACAGCCATCATCCTACAAGCCCTCCAGCGCCTCACTACGCGCATGGACGCCTTCGAGTCGGCGGGAGCCCGAGGAGCGCCGGAGCACACGCAGGCAGGATACAGCACGCCGCCCACCGCCGCCGGGGCCCGGCCCCCGCCGCCGCCTCAAGCGACTCTGCCCGGGGCAGCCCACCCCCACTACCAGCACTACGACCGCCTCGCCGCCCGAGGTGGCCCCGCGCCTCCCCCGGCCTACCTCCAGGACATCGCCGAGGACTACACCCCAGCTGCCGCGGCCGACGCCGTCCGAGACATCCTCGCATCCGCCGAGGCGCAGCGCGCCGGCAGGCGCCTAGGCATCCCCTCGGGATACATTTTCCCCTCGGACCTCATCGAGAGGGGCCTGAGCGGAAGCCGGTCAAGAGAGGGGAGGCCACCCGCGATGAGTACAACCTCGCCCTCCTCACCCTCGCCGGCCACCCAGCCTTCCCCGAGCACTCCCTCCAGGGCCTACGCCACCACCACCTCACCGTGATGAGGGATATCCTCGTGCATCCCTGGCCTACCGTCCGCCGTTATTCAGAGGCCATCTTCACCTGGATAGCGGACGGGAGGCTCCCCCACGGATGGCACGACGCTGTCGCCCTCAACGCCCTGAGGATGGACTCCATCACCACGCCCACCCCCCCGGCAACACCAGTCTCCCGAGGCGAGGACTTCCTCCGAGGCGAATGGGCCCGAGGCACACACCCGCCCCGGCCCCAAGCCGACGCCCGCACCGCCTACGATAGGCACACTCACGGGGCCCCCTGCCCCGCGTGGAACCGCGATCCCACCTCGTGCGATCGGGCCCACATCGGGGAGGCCCACGGCGAGGTGGGAGACAGGCGCCGGCACATCTGCGCCTACTGCGCCAATGTACGGCGCCTACTCACCAGGCACTGCGAGGCGGTATGCCTCACCAAGCAAGCCCGTGAGCACCAGACCCCGGCCGCCTCGGCGGATTTTTGATCCGCCGCCCCCCCCCCGGCCGGCCCGGGGGGCCCCTCCCGGCGCCTCACCCTCCCCACTGCCGACAGCCCCGCGACCTCCACCGACAACCTCCCAGCGACCACCAATCGAAACGCCGCCCAGACGAAGCCGGGGCCCACCACCTCGCACCTCACACCTCGGGCGACACGGCCCAGCCTCACGAGGGACCCTCCCCGGACAACCCAGCCACGGACGCTCACGACACCGCCTTCATGAACCCTCCCGACCCGACCCCCACCCCGCCCAGCCCTGAGGAGTTCGCTGCCCCCCTGCTCGACCCTCGCCGGACCTCCTCCCCCCAGCCCTCAGGAGCGGGCCTCCCTTTTTTGGCCGCCCGCTCCCCCATCCACCTAGGCCCCGGACCCTCTCCTCACCCAGGCCGGCCTCCCCGGGCCCCCGCCTCGGGCGCCCGCGCCCCCGCCTCGGGCGCGCCTCGAGCCCTCTCCTTATTTTTGGCGGAGGGCTCCTCGGCCCCCCCCCGACCTGAACTCTGACGTTGCTCCTCATGAGCCCCTCCTGCTTATCTCTGCCCCTCATGGGCCCTTCACTGTTTTGCTCCTCTCGAGCCTGTTCCTTGCTCCTCATGAGCCCTTCCTTGTTCCTTCCCTCGGGACACGCTGCACGCCTTCCTCCCCTGTTGAGTGCGTTAATAAAACGTTCCTTTTTTTTTCCCCACCCATTCACCCACCGCCTTCCTTCTTTTCCTTTTCGCGCATACGTCGTAAGGCGAAGCATTACGGATGATGCGAGAGAGGAAAGACCCTCCCCCCCCGCCCCGGGCTGGTCGCGCTAGCGCTCTACAGACACCTCCCACCACCCCCGCCGTGCCGCCTCCTCCCCCGCCCCCCTGTCGTGCAGCATTCGCGCCTCACCCGACGCCCGCTCCTCACCTTCACTCGCCCTCCCCCGGGCCGGCAGCATTCACACCTCACCTGCTGTCACCCGCGCCCCTTCCCTCCCTTATAAGGCCGCCCGCCTGCCTCCCTCAGGCACTCGCCCTCCTGCCGCCTTCCAGACCTCACCACCGACATGCTGGTGCCACCCACCCACTCTCCCTCCGGGCGAACCCTCCCCCCCTCTGCGGCGGAGGGCTCCTCGGCACCCCCCCGACCTGAACTCTGACGTTGCTCCTCATGAGCCCCTGCTGCTTATCTCTGCCCCTCATGGGCCCTTCACTGTTTTGCTCCTCTCGAGCCTGTTCCTTGCTCCTCATGAGCCCTTCCTTGTTCCTTCCCTGTATATCTGTTCCTCTGTATGCCCTGTTGAGGCGTTAATAAAACGCCTTTTTTCCACCCCCGCCTTCCTTCTTCCTTTTCGCGCATCATGACACAACTTATCACCTAATGACAGCCCGGTGTAGTGTACCAGCTATCTGGCTTATTTTATTGCATTCACCATGTTTAAGGCAACACCCCTTTAAGAGCTATACCCAACTTGGAACACCTTCTTACTGTCCTACGTAAACGTCACTTTCCTATCCTCTAGTGTCCTTGGACAACAATAGAAAAAGAAAATGAAGAAAAACATGAAAAAGAAATAACAATACCATATATGTTAACAATACATGAATCTGTTCAACAGTCCATGTGCGAGTAAATGTTACTATACGCGAATGAAAATGTCATTTACGATAACATAAACTACAATACTGTAATATGATACTACATACATGTAACATGAGAATAAATAACATTACTCTAACCAACATGTTTATCTTGATGCAAGGGCACCTTAATTGATATGTCACTTCTTACAGGTATACATTGTGTTGTCTGTTCTTCGTATGGCCCACTGTGTGGTGGGATGTGTGTCACTGCATTTTGCAAGGTTATAAGCATCTTATTTAACAATATGTTCAAGAATATATATGTATATGATTCACAATCTTTTTAAAGTTATATAACGGTGATTGCACGGAAGGGAACAAACCCATAATATATTAAACATGACTATGTGCATTCATTGTCGTTAGGATGTTGTAAGTGAATAATAGCCTTAAGACGACATGACGAATGAACGTCAGAACAGACAACATGGCATTTGTTTTAATGACTAAGAATGAGCTATCAGCTTGTCATACAACCGATTCGTTAGAATACTAATGGTATTACCCACTTACTTATTACAGTACATAGTGACATACGGGTTTTAGCGGGTGTATGTTTGGATTCTTGAACGAGTAAAAGGGAACAAATTAGATTACACTCTTTATGGTTACAGACATATTGATGCAATCATGGTATGTCAACCTAAAACCGGTCAGGTGGCCTAATGACCCGACCATACTTTGTGACATATGGACTTACAGTCGTTTGGTTTTGATGCCTGAATGACATACTTTTTGGTAACATGTGTAAGATTGTCATTTTCAACATTTTTACATTTGTACAAGAACTTCCTATTGCGCCGTAATACGTGATTACGTTCATTTACTAGGTCATAGGCCCTCTCGTCCCTGTTATGTGTATTCAGAATTGTTCCCCGTTTCCATTCATTAGTGTGGCTTCGGTACCAAACATGGTCACCCTGTCTCAGAGGAGGTTGAGTCTTACCTGCATGTTTGTCGAAATATTTCTTTTGTAAAGTTTGTCTGTCACCCAATTGAGCTAATTTGGAGGGCTGAACGTTCGCTTTGAGTGCTCGGTCTAAAGCAGGTAATTTGTCACGAAGTCGATGAGACATTAATAATTGTGCAGGGGATGCACCAACGCCCTGTATGGTGGTGTTTCGGTAATTCAGTAACGCGATCTGCACATCTCCCAGAGACTTAAAACACTTTTTTATCATCCGTTTAACTGTCTGGATGTGACGTTCCACCTGTCCGTTGCTCTGCGCATGCATCAGACTCGTAAAAACCGAGACGAAACCGTACTCACAAGAAAATGTCTGAAATTCTTGACTTGCAAATTGTAGTCCATTATCCGACACTACAAACTTGGGTATCCCAAATCTGGCAAAAGTTTGTTTTAAAGCACGGATAACGCTTCTACTGGACGTATCCAACAATTCTATAAAGTCAGGGAATTTTGAATAGTAATCGACTACTAGAAGATAATTCCTACCATCAACGTGGAACAAGTCCACTCCTACCTTGCTAAATGGGATATCATCTATAGAGTGACTAATTAAAGGTTCTTTGGGAGGTAAATTTCTAAATTCCTGGCAAATGGGGCATCTGGCTATCTTGTCCTCCAACTGGCTGCTCAATCCAGGCCAAAATACACTGTCTCTGGCTAGCTGTTTGCACTTGACCACTCCTAAGTGGGATTCATGTAATTTCCCCAAAATCTGTGGTTGTAACACTTTGGGAATTATTATTTGGGTACCTTTCAACAACACACCATCATCATATGTGATATGTTTCTGAACTTCTTCTAACACACTCATGTTTATATTTATTGCTGCTACAGACATGTCTTGATCGTAGAGGTTTTCCGGGTTCACATCTGAGGTGTGCGCTCGGGAAAGAGCATCTGCAAAAAATAGATTTGACCCTTTTAAGTACCTCACATTGATGTGATAATTTTGGAGCCTCATTCGCATCCTTTGCATCCTGGCTGATAATTTGTGGATAGGTTACAACATAATAGAAACTAAGGGTTTATGGTCTGTCTCAACTGTTATCTCATTTCCGTATATATACTTGTGGAATTTATGGCAACCAAAACATATGGCCAGCAACTCTTTCTCGATGACGGCATAACTAGTTTGTGTCTTGTCTAATGCTTTAGATGCCATTGCTACCGGGAGATTACGTTGGAACAGAGTAGCTCCTAATCCATATTTGGATGCGTCCACCTGCAGAACAATTTTCTTCTGCTTATTAAAATATTGTAGGATAGGTGTTGTAGTCAATAGCTGCTTCAGCTTCCCAAAAGCTAGGCTTACGGACAATTGTAATGGAACTCACCCAGGGTGTAGGGTCTATTTGTTTTACAATAACGCCTAATTCTAACATTCGTTTAAGTTCAGCTTGTACATCATTAACAATTGCTACTGGCACCCTACGGGGCGGATCTATTACAGGAGGTACAGTCGTGTCTATATAAACTTTTGCATTCACTTTAATTAACCCTAAACCTGTAAAAACATCAGAATATGACTTTACCATTGTCTTTGCTGCATCCATGCCAGGTAAAGCCTCCAATGTGTCAAGTCTTGATAAGAGTCCCAACTGCACGCATGCATGTTTTCCTAAAATGGCACATCCGACATCCATGACTTGAAACAGCAAATCTGTATCACGGATTCTTAATGTTGTTTCACCATCAGGTATTATCCGATGTCCTCCATACGTGACAAGCTGACATTTCGACGGACTTAAAGTCGGCTCAGCCAGAGTGTCGAACACACTCCGTGGTAACACGTTCGCCTCCGAACCTGTGTCCAATTTAAAAGACACCACTCGACCATTTAACATTAAATCAGTATGCCACAAATCTTTTTCCTGTGATTTGTCACTTGAAATCGAACCGACAAATAAATCATAATCATCGGCCTCTTGATGTACAGCTTCCTCCGTTTGGGCGTCGTCCTGTTGGATGCCCAGTTCATACACGGGAGCCGTATTCGACTGCCTTTGCATTAATCGACACATCTTGACAAAATGCCCAAGTTTATGACGACCTGAACACTCTTTTCCTCGCGCCAGACAGCTCCCCAGTTGATGGTTGTATCCGCACCGTCCACACTTTGCAGCCGCCGCAGTCGACACACGTTGATAACGACTTGTTGATGCGCGTAGCCATGACGACGAACGGTTATTCACTCTGCTTCCATTGCCGTATTTAGCATTCACAGCATCGACCTGATTAGTTCCTAGTTTTGTGACTTGAGTCGACTTGATTTCACTGAGTCGACACAAGTGTATGCAAACCTCCAATTTCAGGTCTGGAGAGCGTAACAGCTTGTTTCGTAGTTTGTCATCCCATACGCCGCACACAATGCGATCACGAAGCAAAGAATGTTCAAGTGCGCCATAGCAACAGTATTGAATCCTATGTTTAAGCTCCCTTATGTAAGTGTCCATGTCCTCACTGGACTGATTGAAAGAGTTGAACTCATAACGCACTACTGTAATATTAGTTTTACCTTCACAATAATGAGTGAAAGACTGGATCAACGGTGCCAATTTGTCTTTATCTTGAGTGTCGATTTCATATGTTCGGTGAAGTTTCTGCGCCTCACTGCCAGCGACCTGTAGGAATACGCAGCATTGCACCTTCTCCAACTTTGTCGACACTCCAGCCACAGTAGCATATATTTCATAAGATTGCAACCATGCTCTCCAATGAACTGACATTTTCTCGTCCAATATGAGAAGTCCAGGCGGTTTTAATCCAGAAAGGGCCATTTAGAGGGTCTGAGCACCCCACATCTGACACCATGTAAAAGACGTGTCGACACCGTGAGTTCTGTAACGTAACTGTTTTTATTTAGAACCCATCCTTGTGACGTCACGCGGTAATGACGTGAGGGGTGTTCGGGTAAGTACATATATGACAGTGGGGGTGTTCGGATAACTACATACATTACAACGAGTGGTCAATACGGCAGTGGCTAAGGACCACTTGGTCCCGCCGACCCCCCCCCCCCCTCATGAGACTGTGGTGGTTTTCCCACAGCCCGTTCAATTTCATGCAATTTGTTTACGTTTTCATCCCACTCATTTTGCCATTTGGATTTGATATGGGTGGCTATTAGTGGTTTCAGATCAGAGTGGGGTATCAGACACGGTTCAACATCATAGTTCAGAGCCTCCTTCGCAGCCCGATCAGCTCGTTCATAACATGTGGTGACCGTGTGGCTGGCCGAGATAAGGGGGAGGGATTCTGCTTAAAGGGGCATTTCTTCCCTCTCCCGGTGTGAACATGATTGATTGATTGGTGTTTGCTTTACGCCATGTCGGCAGCATAGGCCATATTCATGGCGAGAAATGTTTGTTTTTGTTCAAACCCAGTGGGAGCATTATATAGGGAGTACTGTTTCCTATTTAGCCATCTCGATACTCAATACATACTTAATCGGAGAATTTTACAGCTTGACAGGTCTTCATAGATTTAACATTGCGGATCTCAGCTCTTTCTGAAAACAAGGCGTAATTGGTTTGAATCGATGACCTAGTTTCAGGGACTACTTTCTTGCAAAACCAACCAAATTCTCCGATTTAACCAAAAATAAGTCGTTTTGAGTGGAAATAAAGGCAGAAATAGATTCAAAATGTCTTTTGTTTGATGTTTGTTTGTTGACACTGACTGCCGTTTGCTTCAATTTTAGCATTTCTAAATAACGATATTTTATGTAAAATATAAGTATTATGTGTATATAAATTGGCGGCGATGCATTTCTTTATTATTTTATTTATTTATTTCCAACATGTTTCCATCTACCTCCATCTTCCTCCACCCATTTAGATTACTCTCTCTCCTCTTACTTGCCCTCCTCCACTCCTGTCCTCCTCCACTGTCCTCCCCACCCCCACACCCCTGCCCCGTCCCAATCATTAATCATACCTGTCAAATACTACATTTTGGCGGTAAAGACTAAGGTTTTCACAATGTTAGACTACCGTTTTCATTATTGGGGGTTGACACCTATGTTAAAAGTGAATATTCATGCCCCTAACTAACAGAATTAGATATCTGGAGCATTGAATATTTGATCTGTTCTTTTTTATTGGTAGTTTTTGTTTTATTAATGCTCGATTACGCGCATTACTCCCACCGGCGGTAAAAAGTGAACTAGCGGTCACATTTGCTCGTCGGATTGGCGGTCACTTAAAATCTGCATTTGAAGGAAAATAATAATTTCCTTAGAAATATAGAACAAATAAATATTCTAAATAAACCTGAAAATATCTTGAAACTAAGTTTAGCAAGTGACTAACCATATGGTTCTGTCATAATAAACTGTCAACAATTTCTCAATTTCAATGTTATTCTTTTCAAGTTGCATCATATAATCTGGTAAAAAAACACCACAAAAAACTTTATAATATTAATATAGATTTGTTAATCGTAATTATCAGCATAGTAACAGTTCATAAAAAAAAATGCATACCAATGAGAGGCAGTGTACCAGCAATCAATCAACCAGGCAGTGTCAGCCCAATATACTATTAGGCTGACATAGTTCTGTACGTAACACCACAGAACACATTATATATATGCACGTTCTTTCACTGATGAGTGAAAAATCACGACAAACTGATGAAAACTATTTTTAAAAAGAAATTAGCTATTAAATATCCACTAGACTCCTAGTTGCCGTGTTGACGGGTTGACGCTGACTGCCATTAAATCATTTTCTGCAATTTTAGCACTTCTAAATAACAATAGTTGATAGTAGAAGTGAATATTCATTCCCCTAACTAACATAATTCGATATCTGAAGCAGTGAATATTCAATTTGTATTTAGTCGGTTTTGTGTTATTAATGCTCGATTACGCGTGTTACTCCCGCCAGCGCCGGGTTGACGCTGACTGCCCATGGCTCATTTTCTTCAATTTTACCACTTCTAAATAATGATATTTGATAGTAGAAGTGAATATTCATTCCCCTAACTAACATAATTCGATATCTGAAGCGGTGAATATTCGATCTGTACTTTTTATGAGTCGTCTTTGTTTTATTAATGCTCTATTACACGCGTTACTTCCACCGGCGCGATGCTGACTGTCCATGGCTCATTTTTCTTCAATTTTACCAGTTCTAAATAACGATATTTGATATCAGAAGTGAATATTCATGCCCCTAACTATGAATATTCGATCTGTGCTTTTTATTGGTCTTTTTAGTTTGAGTAATTCTCGATAAGCACGGGCGTTACTTGCGCCGGGTTGACAGAAGTGAATATTCATGCCCCTAACTACATCAATCTAATTAATGAAGCAAGAGAAATGAACTTACCTCTAGATTCTGTGTTGTTGAATGTCAGTCAGGAAGTAGTGGAAAAAGGTTGCATCTGGTTGAAAATAGTACTCGCAGTGTGGACGTGAGACATTAGGTGGGCAGACTGTACTAGGCAGTCAAGTAGATTGCAGTTGTTTTCCAGTTGAGTGGCAGGATAATTTACTCTCATATAATAAAGCAATATGTAATCTTGAAAATATATGTTAATTTTCTTATAATCCCATGTGATCTCCACAGCAAATGACCCATTTAAAATCTTGGGTGATCAAATGGGGTAACTGGGGATTGCGGAAAATAGCACTGGTTGTTAGACACTGGGTGCCAAAACCAGTGCTTTCTTCTAGCCTCTGCTAAGTCAATGTAGTAATCTATGCACATTCACACAGATTACTGTCATTCCCAGAAATTAAATCAGTACATAATCTTGACAATATGTCAACTTTGCTATGACTGTGCGTGATCTTCATAGGAAAATGAAAGTTTTAAATGTTTAGTTATCAAATGGGGTAGATGGGGATTTTAATATTAAGATCTCATTTATGTGCAATAAAACACATTTGTTCATCAATAAAATATAAATCATCCTAATCTTCAATTAAGAAGTGTGTCGAAAGTGACTTAGTTTTAACCTAAGTGGTGGATTTAATGAGTTAGGTGCAATTGAAATATTGGGGTAAATGGGGATTGAGAGCAATTTTTCAAAGTTCTTAATTTGCATATAAAAATTATTCAAACTGGTCACTTAGTACATTTATAGATCAATCTGTCCTAAACACACCTCTATCTGCAATTTGGTACCATTCAAACAAATTAGACAACAAAATTATGAGGTATGAGTTTTGCTTCTTCAGAATAATCCTAGTGAACAATATCAGGTAACAAATGTAGCTTTGTTTGGACAGTAGAATGTGAAAATGCTTGGAATGAGTTGAAAAGTCTTTTATTAGAATGTGTCCTAAAATTTCCTAATCCTTTTAAGCTTTATAAGCTGTATACAGATGCTTCTGAGTACAGTTTAGGTGCTGTTCTGGTACAGGAAGATAAACATGGAATAGATAGGCCTGTGCATTTAATAAGTACTAGATTTTCTTCTGCTCAGCGTAATTATCCTAGTATAGAAAAAGAAGCATTTGCTGTAATTTATGCACTAGTAAAACTAAGACCTTACTTATATGGTGCTGAATTTACTATTTATACAAACCATGCTCCACTAAAATATTTTTTCACTAAGGAAATCTGTAATACATGTATTCAACGTTGGGCAGTATTATTGGCGGAATTTTCAGCACATATTTTTTTGTTTTTGTCATATTGTCTAGGGGTAGATAATCTATGGGCTGATATGTTGGCTAAAACCAGTGGATATGTTTGCATTTGATTCTATCTTGGCAGAACAGGCAATTGTACATGTTGGTCAGCAACATGGTTAATTTGCGCACGACACGGGGACGGATTAAGCCGCTTCCTCCTCCTCCCCCAACATGCCAATCCCTCTGCCACCCAGCTTCCACACCCCCTCCCCCCCCGCCCCTCAGCCACTCCCCCACCCCCCTCTCATCTCCTTTCCCCACGGCTCCGAACCCCTTCCGACGCTCTCCCCCCCCCCTCTCTCGCCCCCCGCACACACCAAGCCTTCGAACCCCAAACCCCCCTTCCAGCCTCGCGAGAACCGCTCACGTCTCGCGAGACCGCTTTCACACCCTCCCGAGACCTTGCCGACCAGCAGGATAAAAGGAGCCTCCCTCCACGGTCCTAGCCACTCTCCTCCTCACGCCGGTCCTGCCAACACCACATTCTCGGCCGCCCACCCACACCTACAATAATACACGGAAGGTTGAGAGGCCCTGATTCACTGTAACTTCCTGGATTGAACTCTTAACTGACCCACAGCTGACTCCACTACAACCTCGGGAACTACCATACCTGACCCCGAAACCTTACTCCGCACATGTAACCACTCGCACGCACCGCTTA
Source organism: Branchipolynoe longqiensis (assembly GCA_030323885.1). Classification (NCBI taxonomy): domain Eukaryota; kingdom Metazoa; phylum Annelida; class Polychaeta; order Phyllodocida; family Polynoidae; genus Branchipolynoe; species Branchipolynoe longqiensis. The sequence goes on from CM059186.1 coordinate 175,687,718, forward strand.
GACATCTTACTCATTCGCACCATTGTACTGTTATCTCGCACAAAAATAGTTAGCCTTACTTTGCTTGTCAAACCTTATTACTACTTGATCTGTACATAGCCGACTGACTGTTATTGTATGTTACTTGTTGCCGCGGGCGCTGAATAAATTCCGCTTTATACCCAGTTCCCTTGTCGTGTCGTAAATTCCATTTGAGCACTATAAACTGCCATTTGATGAGGTCATGAATGAGCAGAAGAAAATGCCGGAATATACTTTAGGGGAGAATGAAGAAAAAAATTATTTACTCATGGATAATCTTTATTCTATGATAACTCCTTCACGAAAAGATATGTATCCTCGACTCGTCTTGTAATTAAAATAGCACATACTTAAGTAGGTCATATGGCTGTCTAAAACACTGAGAGGACTACAGGAACATTTTCATTGGCCTAGTATAGCTGCAGATGTCCACAAAGGATTGCCAATTGTCCAAATTGTGTACTTAACTGTAGCAGCCACACACATGCATATCCACAGTCGATGCCATTACCGGTTGCACATGGTATCATAATTGCTGGGGATCTTTCTGGTCCATACCCAGTTAGTACTAGTGGAAATAGATATTTATTGTCTATTATTAATCATTGTAGTGGTTGGGTAGAATATAAGTCATTGCCAGATAAGTCATCGAAAAGGGTTCATGATTATATATTCAATGATTATATTCCTCACCATTCAATTCCTTGCATGTTTATTTCTGATAATGGGTTAGAATTTTTAAAAAGAATGATTATGGATCATTTTAAAGAACTTGGAGTAGAAGTAAGACATACGACAATCCAGTCAAATGGAATGGTAGAACATTACCAAAGAACACTAAAAAGCATTTTGAGGAAATTGGTTAATTCTCGTCCTAGTTTATGATGTGATATATGCGTATCGCACTGTACCTTCTGATAGTACATGTTTTTCACCTTTCTTTCTAACTTATGGTAGACATCCAGGTCCAAAACATGGTTCTTTACTGTATCGATCTACAGGTAGAACAGATTCGAACTTAGCTCATCAAATAGACGATTTGTCTATGGCTTTAAGTAAGGCCGTCGATAATCGACGGGAGAGTAATAAATATAATGTTGCTTGTCTTTATAAGAAGGCGAATGCAATTAAATTAACTCTGGGTGATAAAGTTGTTTTGTTAGTCAATGAATCTGGACCGTTGGAGAGGAAATACGATCCAGGATACATTGTAGTTAGATCACGAGGGTCAGTAGTGACCGTGGTAGGGCCTAAGAACGATCGAAAGATTGTTGATCGAGAAAAGGTTCGAATAATTGATTCTAATATTTTTTTAGATGATTTGGCACCTAGATTAACTCGTACAAAGAGGGTAAAAGGTACAGCACAACCTTTGCCGTTCGGTCCTATCATTTCTGCCCAGGATAAACAAACTAATGTATTTTTGATGAATAAAACAAAACAAAAACCTAAAATAATATATTCTTGTGAAGTTCGTACTGGAGCTTTTATGCGCCAGCAGGCACGTAAAATAGATTCGCTAATTGGTAGTTGTAATTTATTCAACAGGATTGACCAATCACAGCAAAGAACGCCGTGGAAGGATCGAAGATGCGGACGGTGGAGTGCTTCGACTCAGCCGAGAAAAAAAATATCTTTGTTCTGCGCCACTAATTGGGAATGATTGCGCCATACCTAACCATTGCGCTAATACGAAGCATGAACTAAAAATAGTGCAAGTCGACAGCTTTAAAACTGATCGACAGGTGTGCGAGGTTGAGTCATAAGAAATATTTATATTCCTAACTAAACTTGCACCACACATGACGCGTAGCAACGTAAGTTGCACCACTAATGAATGTTACTAATTCAATAGAATTACAGAAATGTTGGAGATGGGATAGACTCCACAGTAGCATTGCTATAGTAAGATTATAGACACTTTTACTTACAAATGCTTCTGCTTACATTTCAGGTTGGATGATTTGTATGAAATGGAAAAATTAGTATGAACATGGTAGGATTTGTATAGACATTGTCATGTACATCCATGTACAAATTAATCTTGTTATTCTATCGCGACATAGACTGAAAAACGTATGCCTGTTGGGGACAAGATGTCACACTAACAAATAACAGATCAATTCTTTCCCATTGACTTTCTGTTTATCTAGGCTAATTGTTTGTAGCTAGGGCGAGTACGAGCATGCACTTGGCGTATTACGTAACGTGGCAGACTTGAGGTCTTACTCAGCTGAGCGAGCTGAAACTGTTTATCTACTGAAAAAAGCTATGACCTGTCACACGAATGATGGAAATGCTATGTATTGTTAAAACTGTACACCGTAAAGCTCTGTTAATACTTTTGAGCTCTGGATTTGTTTTCTGGGTAGACTAAGCAGGTTTAAGAAGTGATACTCTGGATGGGGGGAGGAATGTAAGAAATCAAAGACATTGCATGCTAGTGTTTGGTACGCACCATTGAGAATGTATTGACATTTCAAGTTCCAAAAATCTTACTCTATGGATCCGTGGAGGACCAAAACCACATAACACACCTTGATTCTTGTACTACCGTAATAATCATAGTGAATTCTCAGATCCTGAAAATTTATTTCAGACTACTAATATAGGAACTCTTTTCGTACTTGACGTACTCACCGGGAAAAAAGTGAATGCGAAGAGTCGACACAGTTCTTCTATTCGGGAATGGATAACCTTTTCCCGAGTATACAGCAACATCGATAAATAATCAGACGCGTGACACGGGAGTCTATTTCTTATCGGGTGCCGACGGCCATGCATGAAGCGATTAAACATTTTTATTCGGCTTGACTGAAGCTGTATTTACGGATAATTTGCCACAGCGTGAAGCAAAATTGGACAAAACATGAAGGTTTTGTCACGCATGCGATTATTTTTGTTCTGAATGACAAAATATCAGCGTGGGCAGGACATCATCGGTCAGAACTATGATAGAGTTCCATACATATGTTTATATTCTTATGAAAGCATAACTAAATACCTATGATACTTAGAAACATGAAATAAAATAACTACGTTATCTAGAGGATCTATTCTATATTACTATATGTCTTACAAAACATATAAATAAATATAAAAGTATGAAATAACACTAATTAAGTTGACTTTTTAAAACACTTTCATTTTCTATAAAGAGATTTATTATATATTACTTAATAATATAATATGTTATAGAGAAATTATTTATTTAATCGAAGATATATAAAATTAATATTTTTTTAAGGATTTTACAGATTAAACATAGGCAGAGAGTAATACCAGTAGAAAACAGGCAATGAACAAAAAGGGAACGCTGTCTGTTTCCCTATGATCCGGGCCAGTAATTGATCATTCTGTTTCCCTATGTTCTGGGCCAGACACGGTTGGTATCGTTGTTCGATTGTAATGGTCGAACGTATAGGTACTCTTGTCAACGTTCATATCTGAACAGAAAATCTTAAAAAATATTCCTCTAAGTGAAGGCAATAGATGACGCCTCCCCTGGGGAGGCATAGGTAATGCCTAGGGCATGAAGAAGTCTATCATTTTCATAAAGTGTCTGTTCGTTGGGAGGTCGGCTGAAATGATTAGAAAGATTCTTCCTTTTCTTTCCTATTGTTCGCTGGGCGAGACATTGACATGCTTTCTACTGCTTATTAAGCAGAGAAGATGCATGGGAGGCATGGGTAATGCCTAGGGCATTGAATGAACTTAATCATTTTTCACAAAAGCGACTGTTCGTTGGGAGGTCAGCTGAAATGATTATAGGGATTTCCTATTTTTTTTAAATATTATTTCACTTTAAGGGAGCGAGACTGTAATAGACAGCTCAGCTAAAAGGTGAGATGATATACACTTTTTTTTTATATGATCTACAATTTTTTTTTTTTTACACATATATATTCACTTTTCGCAAGCAAGCTGTGTGGAACAGTTGGGCCAGAAAAGATGATTATATTTTGTTAATACATATGCATATTCACTTTTCGGAGGCAAGCTGTGTGGAACAGTTGGGCCAGAAATGATCAATATTTTTGGGGGGGGATACATATTCACTTTTCCGAAGCAAGCTGTGTGGAACAGTTGGGCCAGAAAGGATGGTTATAATTTTTGTTTACCTACATATTCGCTTGTCGGAGGTGAGCTGTGGGGGACAGCTGGGTTGGGGAATTGATTATGTGTGATGATTTCCTATTTTTTATATATATTATTTCACTTTACAAGAGCAGGACTGTGCTAAAGGCTCAGCTAAAAAGGGAGATGATATAATTTGAGATGATATAATTTTGGGATCATAAGCAATTTTTTTAAATACATCATACAATTTTCTTTACTTAAACGGTGCAACTACGGAGCTATGTGGGCTTTACAAACCTATATTACACTACAAAACTGTGTACCGTAAATGATGACTAGATTACTAAAATTGTTCTTTGGATCTGGCCAAGAAATCTTGTACAATAATATTTTTTCACTTGAAAATTCTTGAACATAAAATGTTGAATATTATCATTTATTCATGAAAAGGTTGGTTCATTTGAAAAGTCATAGATATAAAAATGTGTCGAATGTTATCATTTTGTCATGAAAAGGTTGGTTCACTTGAAAATTCATGGACATAAAATGTTGAATATTGCCATTTATTATTAAACAAATTATTAACTTATGCTGTCATTGACTTTATTGACATTGTTCTATGAAAGAAATTAATTGTCTTTGAGCTTGGAAAATACTGGAGGAAATGTATTATTCAAATACTTTATTAAATAAAAATCAGATATAACACGGAGAAAGGTAACTTTCTGCGAAATGATGCTGGTATTGATAGCGACTTCAAGATTGGATCGATATCATCAATATCGCAACGCGACTGCAGTAGTTCGGAGGAGAACACTGGCATATATATAATTTAAAGGAAAAATTGACATTTCGCCGATGGAAACAATTAACATTGAAAACAGATGGCAACAGCTGAAGATGTGTAGGGATACCGCTATGGCATATGTAGAACTTGAGCTAAAAGCTAGAAATCTATTATTTAATAATATAGATGCGGCCATTGTAATGCTTAAGTTTGAATTGAACCGCTCTCGTTGCTTTGTTTACCTTTTGACGCTGAGTTAACCCTGTGGGTATACAACTTTCTGTTGTTCGTGTTCATTTTGTTAAAACTGATATTTGATGTTTGATACTTGTACATGTGGTACAAAAAGACATTTTGATTCTATTTCTACCTTTATTTCGACTCAAAGCGACTTATTTTTGGTTAAAACAAAGAATTTGGTTGGTTTTGAAAGAAAAGAGTCGTGAAACTAGGTCATCAATTCAAACCGCTTAAGCGTTGTTTTCTCATAGAGCTGAGATCCGCAATGTTAACTCTATGAAGACCTGTCGAGCAACCATGTGTCTACCATCGACGTCTTCGGGTTTCTTCTAGTGTTCATAGCCGGAAAGACGAAATGGGTGGGCCAAGCATATCGATGTGAGACTAAATGGTAGTAACGCCCCCAAATCCGATTTGTACTAATGTTAGGTCAATGCAGTGAGATGGAAATGTACCTCTAGAGTGTCACAAGGACCTCTGAACTGTCTGAAGTGAAAAAGGGAAAAATGATCGCAAATTGTTCATATGCATCTTTTAACATATTAGATATCAGAAATGAGATATATTCTTCATAACTGATTTAAAATGGTGATTATAAAAATAAAACAAAAATTATTTTTTATTTATTTGTATTCAAAGTCAGAAACCTTATCCATTAAAAACGTTAGATTTTAAGATATTATTCAGTATTGGTTAATGGATACGATATGGTAAAATGAGTACAACATAGTGATGTCAATTTCTTTCCTCGTTATTACGGCAGGTGGTAAGAAGTGGAGAGGCGGGGTATGGTGTAAAATATTCCGATAATGATGCATCGGTGGGGGAATGCAAATGTTCTATTTGTGAAACAGGTATATAGGGCCAGGTGCATAGATGTGTTTATGTAGTTGCTGGTGGTGCTTGATTCACTGGTAAATAGACATTGTGGTGCTAGTGAGATAGTGTGTAAGGGGCACTCAGAGCTCCACCCACTACCCCCTCCCCCCTCTGCTAGTCATGGATCACCACACACTCAGCTCAGGGCAGGTGGTGGCCGAGGGAGCCACACCGCTTGGTGGTGGTGGGCAGATCACTGTAACCATGGGGACTAGAAATGCTTGTTTTTCATTGGTGGAGCTAGAAATGCTTGATTCTCATTGGGAGAATGTGGTGAGGTGATACACTATACTGGATCCATGTACCATATAAATAATAAACCTGAGGGCTTGTCTCTCTCTCATCTGTGTGTGATGTGCTGGTGTCGTGCTGATGGTGTTGTGGTGTGGTGTGGTGTGATGGTGTTGGTTGCAGTGTCACGGGTTGAGACAATCTACATCTGTGTGTGATGTGATGGTGTCGTGGTGATGGTGTCGTGGTGTGATGTGATGGTGGTGTTGGTTGCAGTGTCACTGATTGAGGTAGTATAAATCTGTGTGTGATGTGCTGGTGTCGTGGTGGTGGTGGTGGTGGTGGTGATGGTGATGGGAGGGGGCCGAATGAAGCACGGAAATGTGCCTCTGTGAAACTGGCAGAAGATGAGGCAAGAGCAAAGTATCAAAGTGAGGCATGCATTAGGTTATTGCTGGAAAACACTAGTAGTTGGCGCCCTTTGATCAACCCGCGCCGCCAAGATAAATTTGAAGCAGCACAAACCCGACTCACTGAGAGCGTGCAGAGAAGTTGTGCGGGGGTGGGGGGGGTGCTCTCAGTCTCATGAGCGAATTAATCACCACAAGCACATCTCAGCTGGGCTAAGACTCATTGAGCCCCCTTCACTAACTAATGATATGATTTCTCCTGATGCACAAAAACGGACATTGATGAAACCGAAGACACCAGTACTGGCAGGGTCTCTGGGGACTGCTCCTGACGTCACTTCTGGGATCCACACATGCGCCCCAATTAATTCTCTGGGGAGACGCCGTCTCGTCAATTAAACCGAAAGTGAAAATTGGAAGGAGGATTATTGAAGAGGATGTGAACCAAACCGGAAGTGAGTCAAGCAAGATGGTCAGATATAGTGACCGGACATGGGGACTTAATCAGTAGAGCGCAGGCTTCCCCTGCAGAAGGCCGTGAGTTCGATTCCCAGTTGAGTCAAACCAATGACTTACAAAACTGATACTTGTCGCTACTTAGCATGGTTCAAGAAAGATTTTATTGATTACCGTTAAGCAAACAAAATTATGCCTTACAGTTACAAGAAAAAAGTTGAAATAAACCTGAAAAAAAAAGGTTTGTCAATTTTTATGTAAATGTGTAAATTTTCACATTTTCATTTTTAGCACCAAATCATATAAATATACCTTTGATATATTTTGTGGGATAGATTAAATACATATAGTATTGCTACTGTAGTAGTCTCTACATGAGCTCCAAAAGCACTCAGTGGCAGCAGATACTAAGCCACACACCTACGCAGTTACACTGAACTGCGCTAGGTGGCGGCACTCTAACCACCGGGCAGGGCCCTGACTGGGCTGCCCTCTACTGCCTGTGGCTAGCACACCCCCACCCACCTATAGAGGCGGCATAGGACCTAGCGAGTTAGGGGTCAAGTCACTTGACTGTTGGCCCCGCGGAGAGCAGATAGGTTTTGTAATAAACCAGTGGAAGCGTACTGTCACTAAATCTTGGCGTTCTTCCATGTGTGCATGGCAGAGTGAAAGACCGTGGATCGTTGAACATCGTGGACTACCACACTACCATACTTAATAAACAGAGGCAATCATAATGATTTGACTTGCTATTTAAAAAAAGAAGAAGAAAAAGATGTCCATTGTAGCAAGGGCTCCAAATATGTGCTCGGTACCCAGCTTCAGAGAACGACCCATATACAGTACAACCCCGTTAAACCAAGCTCGGTTAAACCAACCGATCGGTTAACCCAAACTTTTTTCGGCGGCCCGGCAAAATACTACCATTTATCATATAAAAAAGTTGGTTAAACCAAAGTCGGTTAATCCAAATTATGGGTTAATCCAAACAAAATTGTCGGACCCCAGGCCAGTCCCGTATGGTTAAACCAAACTTTCATGTGGTTATAAGGTCATCTGAGACTTTTTTTATATAATAAATGGTAGTATTTTGCCGAGCCGCTGAAAAAAGTTTGGATTAACCGATCATTTGGTTTAACTGAGGTTGATTTAATGTCTAATATATTAGACATTTAAAAAAAACAATAATCAGTGTCCACATACATCGTATATTACATGTGCAATACACGCTTCCTCAAAGTCAAAGTCAAAGCCAAAGCCCGGTTAAACCAATGATCAGTTAATCCAAACAAATTTCTATGGGCCCTTCAAGTTTGGTTTAACGGGGTTATACTGTATATAATGTACACACATTTGTCTAGTTTGAGCGAAATCGGTATGGCTATGTGTGCGCGTGTGCGTGTGCGTGCACGTGTATGTGTGAATTGTACGTGAAACAGGCCGCTGTCACTCACCACTGCATACACGCCGTGTTTAATCAGTGCCTTCTAAATGTTTCCAAAGTCGATCACTCCGCGGGGAAAGGCTAGAGCTGACAGCCGACACCTACTGACTACAACTTACAAGCCCTCCCCTCACCAGAGTGCCGGTGTAGCACGTTCAGAACACTACCCCGTTCAAAACACTACGGTAGTGTTTTGAAGCCAGGGGGCCACGGGGAGATGCCCTACCGTAGTGTTTTGAAATTAAGTTCAAAACACTACAGTTAAGTTCAAAACACTACCCCTACGTACGTTCAAAACACTACCCAAGTTCAAAGCACTATGATGACAGAGAGGTGGGGGCTGTGGTGCCTCAAAATGTAACCTACTGCATACTGCCCCGCTTTACTGCATTCTTCCCCACCTTACTACATAGGGCCCACCCTATTACATTATGCCCCGTCCTCTTTCATACAGCCCCGCCCTGATAGTGCTGCAGCTTTTAACAACGCATTAGTATTATACCTTGACAGCGTTGCGGCGTCTGCACCATATATTAGTATATGCTGATATAGATACAAGATTCACCCTGTACTGCTGCAGTAGGGGTGCAAACCAACCCTATGTAAAAGCTGTCGAAAAAACCGGTCAATGAATTGAGAGCCTAATTTCACAATCTAAGAAGCAACATTTATTCTTTACATACGTCTTATTGATAGCCTGCTACCTTTGAGTTGAAAAATATAATATATCTAGTTTAATAAGATATAAAAGTGAAATCGACGGCGTTCTGCGGCCGCCATCTTGTCTTTTTGCATTCTCTCCCATTTCACCAACTCTGTGCCTATATGGATAGCTATTTGATACTGGAGCCACAGTTTCTACTTCACGTTCCATACTAAACCTATTTTTGCCCGTATTTACACCACGTTGTCCTTCACCCGTGTACTACAAGTACCGGGTGAATCTTTTATCTAATGCTGATAGTGCTGCGGCGTTTAACAACCTGTTAGTAGTATACGCTGATAGTGCTGCGGCATATGCACCACGTATTAGTATACGCTCATAGCGCTGCTGTGTCTGCATTATTCCCCACCTTACTACATAGGGCATACTGCCCCACCCTACTACATCCTGCCCCATCCTCCTTCATACAGCCCCACCCTGATAGTGTTGACGCGTTTAACAATGTGTTAGTAGTATACGCTGATAGTGATAGTGCTGTGGCAGCTGCACCACGTATTAGTATACGCTGATAGTACTGCTGCGTATAACGATGTATTAGTATATGCTGATAGCGCTGCAGCGTTTAACGACATATTATTAAACACTGATAGTGCTGCGGTGCTTAACAACATATTAGTATAGACTGATAGTGCTGTGGCTTTTAACAAAATATTAGTATATACTGATAGTGCTGCGACGTTTATATAACAATGTGTTAGCATACACCGACAGTGCTGCAGCATTTAACAAGGTATTAGTATACACTAATAGTGCTGCAACTTTTAACAACATATTAGTATACACTGATAGTGCTGCAGCTTTTAACAACATATTAGTATATACTGATAGTGCTGTGATGTTTACCAACGTGTTAGTAGTATACACTGATAGCGCTATGGCATTTGCACCATGTATAGGTATACGCTGATAGTGCTGCAGAATTTAACAACGTATTAGTATATGCTGATAGTGCTGCAGCATTTAACAACGTTTTAGTATACATTGATAGTGCTGCAGCATTTGAACAATGTATTAGTAGGGCCTATACGCTGACTGTTCTGCAGAATTGCAGAGTGTGGACTGATAGTGATGTGGCATCTAACAACATATTATTATACACTGATAGTGCAGCAGCGTTTAACAATGTATTAGTAGATGTTGATAGTGCTGCAGCATTTGAACAACGTATTAGTAGGGCATATACGCTGATCATGCTGCGGAATTGCAGAGCATGGGCCTCACGTGCAGAAGGTCGGGAGTTCGGTTCCCGGTAGAATCAAACCAATGACACTGTTACAAGTCGGTACCCAACCTGATATGACCTTAGATGTTGTTAGGATGCAAAACAACAAGCAAGAACAACACGTACTGCTCGAGCTTACTACATACTGCCCCACGCTACTGCACACTGCCTTATCCTACAAATGAAAATGAATATGCATTTTTTTAGAGTAGTGTTTTGAACTTAAGGATAGTGTTTTGAGGGTGGCCACAGTACTGTTTTGAACCTACCTTCACTTCAACTAGGTTGAAAAGACTACCGTAGTGTTTTTAACCTAGGTTAAAAACACTACTGTAGTGTTTTTTTGGGGTAGTGTTTTGAACTTACTACACCGGGCGTCCAGCCACCCTCGGCCGCCTCACGTGTGAGCCGATGGTCCCACAGCGCATGCTCCGTAGCCGGGAACTAATCCAACTTCCTGTCCGGGAGCACTCGGGGTGCCATTGAAGAACAGATAATAATGACTGAACATGTGTCCCCTATTCCCCCACCTGTTTATCCAGCTAGAGATGATGCCTGCGCTGTGGCCATTTTATAATACTTTCTCCCCGTCTCTGCGGAGGGTTGATGTCCCTATATTATGTACTTGTAAAGCTAGGAACACACAGGACGCGGGCGTCGCCCGGGTGGCAAGTACAAGCGGACGGCATGCGGTTCTCACGTGGAAATAGCGAACACACTGGACGCGGATGGCACGCTGCAAAAATCTATGATATATATATTTACTCGACTTGATTCGAGTTGGGTAGAGTCGAGTTGGGTAGAGTCGAGTCAGGTATAGTCGAGTCGAGTTGGGTGGAGTCGAGTTGAGTTTGGTAGAGTCGAGTCGGATAAAGTAGACTCGGGTAGAGTCGGGTATAGTCGAGTAAAGTCGAGTAGAGTCGAGTCGGGTTGGGTAGAGTCGACCTGACTCTATCCGACTTCACTCTACCCGACCTCACTCTACCCGAACTCACTCTACCCGACCTCACTCTACCCGACCTCACTCTACCCGACTTCATTTTACACGACCTGACTTACCCGACCCGACATTAACTGACCTCACTCTACCCGACCTCACTCTACGTCAAGTCGTGTAAAGTGAGGTTGGGTAAATTCAGGTCGGGTAAATTCAAGTCATGTAAAGTCAAGTTGTGTAAAGTCAAGTTGTGTAAAGTCAAGTTGTGTAAAGTCAAGTTGTGTAAAGTCAAGTTGTGTAAAGTCAAGTTGTGTAAAGTCAAGTCGGGGAAAGTCAAGTCGGGTAAAGTCAGGCGGGGTAAATTCAGGTGGGGTAAAGTCAGGTCGTGTAAAGTCAAGTCGTGTAAAGACCTGACTCTACCCGACCTCACTTTACATGACCTGATTTTACCTGACCTCACTCTACCTGACCTGACTACCCGACCTCACTCTACCCGACCTCACTCTACCAGACCTTACTCTACATCAATTCTTGTAAAGTCATGCTGTGTAAAGTCAAGCCGTGTAAAGTCAAGCCGTGTAAAGTCAAGCCGTGTAAAGTCAGTTCTGGTAATTTCAGGCCGTGTAAAGTCAAGTCGCGTAAAGTCAAGTCGCGTAAAGTCAGGTCCTGTAAGTCAAGTCGTGTAAAGTCAAGTCATGTAGAGTCAAGTCGGGTAAAGTCAAGTCGTGTAAAGTCAAGTTGGGAAAAGTCGAGCAAAGTCGAGAAGAGTCAGGCAAAGTCAATCAAAAGCCAAGCGGCACCATGCGTCAAGCGGCAAAAATCACTCCAAAAGCGATCCTATCTTGCCACGGGACGCCCGCGCGAGAACCGCCCACGCCAGTGTGTTCGGCTTCTCTTTGTTACATACATTTCGATTTTTGCCGCGTGACGTCCTCGCGAGAACCGCTTGACGCCCGCATCCAGTGTGTTCGCAGGAGGAAGGAAGAGCAATTTTGGTTGCATATGTTTGCTTGTTTGTTGTTGGTTGGTTGTTGGAGTTTTACGTCCTGGTAACATCTAAGGTCATATCAAGACGGGTTTGTTTGTTTGAGTTTTATGTCCTGGCAACATATAAGGTCATCCCCGTCCTGATATGACCTTAGATGTTGCTAGGATGTAAAACAACAACAAACAAACATTTAAGGTTATATCAGGATGGTGACCGACTTGTGACAGCGCACACTCATGGTGACTTTATAGTTCTGCCCGACTAGGAAATCAGGCCACCAGCACCATTACCTGATATCCTACTCAGTCATATTATCCTGACACTAAGCCAACAAGTCCTTGCCCTATCCTAATAATGCCAAACGCCTGGCTAGGAAGTGACAAGTATCAAGTTCTAAGTCATTGGTTTGACTCGACCAGGTTCTAACCAGTGGATTCGAATCCCACGATCTACCAAAACGGGAGACAGAAGCTCAACTCATTCGGCCATCCCGTCTGATGTTGCTAGGACGTAACCCCCCCCCCCCCCCAACAAACAACCCAAGCATCACGTGCATATGCATAGGTGAGCTCGGCCACTGTGGCATCACCCCTCTTTGCATTGCAATTACGCGCACCAATGCCATTTGACAAGAGTAGCTGCCTCAGCAGTGCAGTACTCAGGTGCCCGCCCGCGGCGCCATCCGAGCTGCCGGCTAGCGCCGCCAGGGGGCCACGCGGAGACGCCGCATCCTTCATTCTATTTCCGGGTTCGCTTCGTGGCCAGGCGTAGAGGTCAGGGTGGGGAGTGAACAGATCGCAGCCCCGTAATGCAGCGCATCGCGCGTCGGTAATAGCCCTGTCACACTACGATGTATCTCGCCAACACGCAAAAAAGTCGAGAAACCTCAAACTTTTCGGCGCGGTGAGAAAAGGTTTGACGTCAGCGGAACGTCTTGGTAGCGTGCGGCCGACATTGTGGTAATGTATATCGACGCGTGAGAAAAATAAAAAGTTTGGCGCGCCGTCCTGATATGACCTTAGATGTAGCTAGGACTTAAAACAACAAAGCGACATTTTGACGCAATGTTTGGGGATGACCCTAACGCGTGCGCGACGTGTGCTTGGTGTTCGCATAACGTTATTCCAGCGCGTCCAACGGATCCCGACGTGCGCCTAACGTCCCCATAATGTTGGCACCCACACGTTGGCACACGTCGAAAGTTTTGTGCAAGCACAAAACTTTTGACGCGCCATGACGCGTGCCGCCGATCCTCACCGACCGTCGCCATCCATCAACGTGTACCAACGCGGGCGTAATGCTTCCAGACGTCTCCGGACGTTTCATAACAAAATTACACACGTCGACGCACGTTGGCGAGAAAAGTTGTAATGTGACAGTACCATAATATGGGGCATGCCTACCCGCGTCCTGCCGGCGTCCTGCCCGTGTCCTGCCAGCATCCTACCAGTGTCCTGCCAGCATCCTACCCGTGTCCTGCCCGCGTCCTGCCCGCGTCCTGCCCGCGTCCTGCCTGTGTCCTACCGACGTCTTGCCCGCGTCCTGCCCGCGTCCTGCCTGCGTCCTACCGACGTCTTGCCCGCGTCCTGCCCGCGTCCTGCCTGTGTCCTACCGACGTCTTTCCCGCATCCTGTTCGCATCATGCCCGCGTCCTACCAGTGTCCTGCCCGCGTCCTGCCTGCAATTTCCGGTACTATATTAATAAGGGTCCCGCGTCACTAACGGATCATCGACAGTCGCTGAACTGGGACGCAGTGTATTTCAAAGTCAGCGAGAGCCATAACAGCCAGGTGGGTCAAGGTCAGAGGCAGATACCATCCGCAGGCGAGGCCCGTGCTTCGGCCACTGCGCTCGGTTGTGGGACTTGTAGTTGTCCTGATTTGCTAGGTGTGTTCACAACATAGCAGAATGTTCCTGTGGCATTCCTGGAACTATCAACCTATCTATCTAAATGTGGCGGGGCATGCTCATGGAACTAAAAAAGTATGCTTTATTTAACGACGCCTCCAGAGCACATACATTTTTATCATCGGCTATTGGACGTCTAACATATGGTAATTCTGAGCTATTTCTTTGCAGGAAACCTGCTGCCGCCACAGAGGCTACTCTTTCCGATAAGCTTGATTGATTGATTGGTGGTTGTTTAACGCCGTGTCGGCAGCATAGGCCATATTCACGGCGAGAAATGTTAGTTTTTTGTTCAAACCATCGCTTTTACATGTAAAAGCAGACAATCAATTATGTCCCAATAGACACTCATTAAATTAGAAAGCTCACAATCATATATTTGTGGTCAAGGGAAACAAATTCCCATAGAAAAAGAAAAGTTTTATTAATAATTGATAGCATCTATTTAGTAAACTATATGAGGTGGTACAGTCCAGCTACTCTTTCCGATAAGCAGCAAGGGGTCTTTTATATGCACTTTCCCACAGAGAGGACAGCACGTACCGCAGCCTTTGCTGAACCAGTTGTGGACCACTGGTTGGAACGGAAAATAGCCCAAACTGCAAATGTGTCCACTGCGCAGGATCAATCAAATGATCCAAACCTTCACAGGTGTACACTCTACTGCCCTCATGGAACTAAATGCATCAGATTTGCCTGAAATCCTGCTTATATCAAAGCATTTCGCAATTTAGATAATAATCTCGCTTGGAAACATTCTTCTGCTAAATTGGACTTCGAGTCGCGTTGGTAGGTGGAGCTCGCGTGAATGTCGCAAACTCGTCAGGTGTCCGGTTACCCGTTAGCAGCCCGCCTGGAGCACCGGCGCACCACCTGGCGGGCAGGTCTGTATGTGCAAAAATAACGTTTGGATAACGTTGGCTTTCCTGATCTATAACCTTTGGACTGGTGTGTGTGGTGGGAGCGGGGGGTGTAGGTGGGGGTGTTTCCGTGTATCTTTGTATCGGGAGTTCGGTTAAACCAATAACTTTTAAATTGATACTTGTCGTTTCCTAGCCTGGCGCTCGGGCAAGGACTGGTTAGCTCAGTGTCAGGATAATGTGACGGAGTGGGATATCAGGTCATGATGCCATCGGCCTGTTTCCCAGTGGGGCAGCCTTATAAAGTCACCATGAGTGGACACTGTCACACGTCGGTACCCGTCCTGATATGACCTTAGATGTTGCGTATATATGTGTATCTGTGCATGGTGGGGTGGGTACTAATGCCAAATGTAGACCCTGCACACACCTCGCACTGTGCATGGCTGGGTGGGTACTAATGCCAAATGTAGACCCTGTACACACCTCGCACTGTGCATGGCGGGGTGGGTACTAATGCCAAATGTAGACCCTGCACACACCTCGCAATGTGTGTGGTGGGGTGGGTACTAATCCCAAATGTAGACCCTGCACAAACATTGCACTGTGCGTGGTGGGGTGGGTACCAATGCCAAATGTAGACCTTGCACACACCTCACACTGTGCATGGTGGGGTGGGTACTAATGCCAAATGTAGACCCTGCACACACCTCGCACTGTGCATGGTGGGGTGGGTACTAATGCCAAATGCAGACCCTGCACACACCTCGCAATGTGTGTGGTGGGGTGGGTACTAATGCCAAATGTAGACCCTGTACACACCTCGCACTGTGCATGGCGGGGTGGGTACTAATGCCAAATGTAGACCCAGCACAAACCTCACACTGTGCGTGGTGGGGTGGGTACTACTGCCAAATGTAGACCCTGCACAAACCTCACACTGTGCGTGGTGGGTGGGTACTAATGCCAAATGTAGACCCTGCACAAACCTTGCACGGTGTGTGGTGGATACTAATGCCAAATGTAGACCCTGCACAAACCTCGCACTGTGCGTGGTGGGGTGAGAACCAATGCCAAATGTAGACCCTGCACACACCTCGCACTGTGCATGGCGGGGTGGGTACTAATGCCAAATGTAGACCCTGCACACACCTCGCACTGTGCATGGTGGGGTGGGTAGTAATGCCAAATGTAGACCCTGCACACACCTCGCAATGTGTGTGGTGGGGTGGGTACTAATGCCAAATGTAGACCCTGCACAAACCTCACACTGTGCGTGGTGGGGTGGGTACTAATGCCAAATGTAGACCCTGCACAAACCTCACACTGTGCGTGGTGGGGTGGGTACTAATGCCAAATGTAGACCCTGCACAAACCTTGTACGGTGTATGGTGGATACTAATGCCAAATGTAGACCCTGCACAAACCTCGCACTGTGTGTGGTGGGGTGAGAACCAATGCCAAATGTAGACCCTGCACACACATGGCACTGTGCGTGGTGGGGTGGGTACTAATGCCAAATGTAGACCCTGCACACACCTCACACTGTGCGTGGTGGGGTGGGTACCAATGCCAAATGTAGACCCTGCACACACCTCGCAATGTGCGTGGTGGGGTGGGTACTAATGCCAAATGTAGACCCTGCACACACCTCGCAATGTGCATGGTGGGGTGGGTACTAAGGCCAAATGTAGACCCTGCACACACCTCGCACTGTGCATGGTGGGGTGGGTACTAATGCCAAATGTAGACCCTGCACACACCTCGCATTGTGCATGGTGGGGTGGGTACTAATGCCAAATGTAGACCCTGCACACACCTCGTAGGTCTGAGACCGAACAGTCAGTGTTGTCACTGACTGCCTAGTTTATAAAACGCATGTGACTTAAAGTTTAAAGTTGCATAGTCCGATGGTGTTGACTTTCTGTAATTTTTCTGAGATAAATATAATAAATTGATCGTTATAATCTACCTTACTTTAATTTGAAGTAACTTTTATTTTAAAAGGCTAACTTCAAGAGTTCAAACATGTCAAATTAATGTTGGCAAGCACCCCAAAACTCGGACACCATAGGCTTCTGCAGCAAGAGGCTCTATTAAATTGACTCAGTCTGGCAACAACTGCTTAGTAAATGCATCACTATCTAAGTTAGATATGTTGAATCAAACATACATAATTGCTTCGGTTTTGAAAATGTGATACTTTCATCAGACTATGCAGCTTTAAGACAGGGAGCCATCTGCTCGGCCGAATGACACTAGCACCATATGATATCACTCAAATGTAGTACTTATCAGTTTGTTGCAGCTTTACGTCCTCGCAACATCTAAGGTCATATCACGACGGGGAGATGTAGTACTGGAGAGAATAGTAAAGTAGCTCTCAACTTGCACAATGAAAAGGACATTATATATATACTTGCAGGCATCACAATAGTCCTGATTGATTGGCAGTGACTGCAGACGTCCTCGGCCTTCAGCTTCCGGCCGTCTGAAATCACTCAGATATCTACACCTGTGAAAAACCATGTCTTTCAATTATAATGTACCACATCGTGGACTTTGGAATGAGTAAGTCACCTCTGGTAGTCCAGACTACGCTATTCAGAGGAATACATTTGTGTCGAGGGAGGTGTTAGGGTGAAGATGGAGGGGAATACCCCAGACTGTAGTATATTACATTTAGCATCCACCACCTGGGTGCTGCACCTAAATAATACCCCAAGCTGGGGCCTTCGTTCGCACCACTCATTCAGGTGCCGCTTTGTGTCGTAGAGCCTCAGTTTGGACTCATTACAGATGCATATTTTAGTCTGTTGAAACTACCCCGGAATGTGTTGTAGGAAGACGGCTAAAATCTAGCTCTGGGTTACTAGAATATAACTAGTTGGTTGTTGGGATTTTTACGTCCTGAAAACATCTACGGTCATATCAGGACGGGTACCGACATACATTCAGAGTGCAAAATTAGCCAGCCTATTCCATGTCCTGTTGTTTTAATTATATTTGTTAGTTACTACAGCACTCATGGGGAATTCATAGTGCTGCCCCACTGGGAAACCAGGCCGCCAGCACCATGATCTGATATCTCACTCAGTCATATTATCCTGGCACTGAGCCAACCAATGCTTGCCATATCCTAATAATGCTAATCCCCTGGCTAGGAAGCGACAAGTATCAATTATTAAGTCATTGGTTTGACTCGACCAGGGTTTGAACCCATAGGTTCGAATCCCACAATCTAGCAAAGCAGAAGACGGACGCTCAACTCATTCAGCCATCCTGTCTGGTCCTCCGGGTTACTAAAATCTAACTAGTTGGAAATGCGCATAAACCGTCAACTAAAAGCTGTGTGGCACTTGACCAACTCAGTGGTTGGACATTAGCCTTAAAGGTGCGATTCCATTAGTATGTGGTGCAACACAAACAAAAACATATTAGAATTTGCACAAACGCATGTGCACATGTACACATACACAAACTTCTAGAATCAACTCCATAGACTGGTGACTGTTTCGATACGCGTGTCGCAATGGGCACAGGTTTGGTTGTCAATGGAATGTCTGCTTTACAGAGTTGGTTGTTGGAGTTTTAAGTCCTGTCAGCATCTATGGTAATATCCGGATGGGTAGCAACTTGTGACAGTGCGCACTCATGGCAACTTTATAATGCTGCCCCACTGGGAAATGAGGCTGCCAGCACCATGACTCGATATCCCACTCAGTCACATTATCCTGACACTGAGCTACGCGGTCCTTGCCCTATCCTATTAATGTCCAGTGCCATGCTAGGAAGTGACAAGTATCAATTTTATAAGTCATTGGTTTGACTCGACCGGGAACCAAACTCCCGATCTCCCCCACGCGAGGCCCGCGCTCTACCGATTCGGCCACCGCGCCCCAAGCCTACCGACCGATTCGGCCACCGCGCCCGGTGCTTTATGGGGGGGAACTGGCTTCGGACCACGGTGGGGGTCCCTGCACGGTGTGAGTAGTATATGGGTGTGGGGGATTTGAGATGGCACCTTCACTTAATCCACGCTGCACTGAGTGTAAACGTCATTAGTCACGTGACCGTGGCCGGCCGGGCGTGGCACTTGCAGTGATGTAACTAGGTGTTTTCACAAAATAGCAGAATGTTCGTGTGGCATATTCCTGGAACATATATTTATCTATTTATCTATCTATATATTTATATACCGGGATTGGTGGCCGAATCGGTAGAGCGCGGGCCTCGCGTGCGGGAGATCGGGAGTTTGGTTCGCGGTCAAGTCAAACTAATGACTTATCAAATTGATATTTGCCGCTTCCTAGCCAGACACTCAAAATTATTAGGATAAGGCAAGGATTGGTAATCTCAGTGTCAGGATAATATGACTGGCTTTGATAGCAGGTCATGGTGGTGGCAGTCTGGTTTCCCAGTGGGGCAGCACTATAACGTCGCCATGAGTGTGCACTGTCACAAGTTGATACCTGTCCTGATAGGAGCTTATATGTTGCCATGACGTAAAACTCAAACAACCAACTATCTATATATCTATCTATGTGAGCCCAAGAACCCACGGGCGCAGCGGTAGTCAGTCAGTGAGAATGTAACCACGGGTGTTTTTTGGATGGCTTTAGATTATTCACTTAATTTCATTGTCAAGAAGTCTAATTCACTTAAACTTAAAGCTACATAGTCTGATGAATATATTACATTTTCAAAACAAAAACACTTATCTAGATTCGAGTCGACATATCTAACTTAGATACTGATGCATACTATTAAGCATTTGTTGCCACATAGAACATTAGAAGGGAATACTAAGTAAATTTAATAGAACCGAAGAGTTAGCCATTTAAAATCAACGTTACTTCAAGCTGAAGTAAGATTGATTATAATCAACCAAATAATATATTTATCTCAGAAAGTGACTAAATGCACAAATGATACTTTAAGGAACTACCAGGGGCGTAGCTAGGCATACGCGCGTATGCCAAAACGTCCATATCGTTTTGTCAAAAAAAATTAAATTAAAAAATAATAAAGAGAGAGAGAGAGAGAGCGAGAGAGAGAGAGAGAGAGAGAGAGAGAGAGAGAGCGAGAGAGAGAGAGCGAGAGGGAGAGAGGAGGCATGTAGTAGTCCGGAGTGTCAAAAACTCAAGTCTAAAATGTGTAAAATCCGCCAGCTTAAGCTTAAACGGCCCCCTAAATCCCCTGCCGAAATTAGGAGTACACATCGTTAAAGGTCTAGCTACGCCCCTGACTACCATATACGTAGTGCAATGTCATGCCCACACTAGGTCTAGCTTATACATAACATGTAAATGATGATGGGTACAGGTAGTTCATGAACATGCCATGGTTGGCGCCAAGATAGAATATCTTCACTTCGTTTTATACGATGAATACAAGTCGTCAGCGCAATCAGCACTAGTTAGTATACGGCCACCGCCTCAGGACCTGGATATACCCATGAGGGCTTCGTCTTCACTTCAATCAATCTCATCCAAATTAGATACATGTAGATGATGTACACGTATGTGCCGAGCAGAGAAAACAGCAAAATTGCCTGGAGGAGTCGTTACTGACAACGAAGCAGGACCATCACCGTCATTAAGATAGCAGAGCACCCGCCCACATCACTCACCCACACACCCACACAGTCGTGCCCCGCAGCCACCCGCCCGCGCATACCTAACGAGGCCACCTACCCGCCCGGGCACTCCCCGCCCACCCGTCCACCCGCATACATAATCACCGGCCCGCCGCCGTCCGAAACATAAATATCCCCGCAATAATAACTCCCCGCGCCCCCGCCACCACGCCGCCCCGCCCCGCCACCACGCCGCCCCGCCGTCGGCCCACCACCGCCCCCACCGCCGCGCCCCGCCACCACGCCGCCCCGCCCCGCCCCGCCGTCGGCCCACCACCGCCCCCACCGCCCCGCCCCGCCGCCGCAGCCCCGCCCTGGTAATTATCCCGGGATGCTTTTTATTTTTTTGTCGCGGGGTCGTCGCGGAGGTGACACGGTCAGCTGGAAATTAGGCTTAATTTGCGTCCTGCCGGGTGACGAGCATCAGATTGGTTTTGCCGCCTCGGCCGCTGATTGGCCAGCGCGAGGCGGCGGGAGGAGGCGCGAGGTGGCGCGAGCACCGGGCGCGCCAGGCAGGTAATTGTGGTCGGTGAGCAGCTAGTCGCGCTATCTGCAGGCCGGGCGCCGCGTCGCCGGGCACCCCGTGACTAACTAGCGCACACACAAGTGGGTTCCTGTTTTTACTAACAAATCATAGTTGGTATTTTAGTGTTTTGGTGTTTTTTTTAAAAACAAATATTTGTAGTTGTGGCCGCATTGATTAAAAGCGCTTTGGTGAGAGGTAGCTCACTAACTATGCAGCGTGAGACATCCCAGAGGAGTACTAGAATAGCAGAACACTGCAGCAAGCCCTTCCCTGGACCCCTCATCCCCCACCTCCCCCATCCCCATCCCTATCCGCCACACCCCGCCCCGCCCCGCCCCGCCCCTCCCCAACCCACACCACCCTCCCTCGCCCAACACGCTCCGCGTAGTGTCTACTGATCAGAAACTTGGCAAGTTTTCTCCTGGTGTCCTCTGATTGAACTAGGACCCGTCCTGATATGACCTTAGATGTTGCAAGGACCTAAAACCAACCACCATATACAGTAGCCGTAATAAACAGGACACGGTCGGGATTTCTTCACTGAAACTTTGAGGGGACGGGAGGGGAGCAGAGGGGAGGGGAGCAGAGGGAAGGGGAAGCAAAGGGGAGGGGAGGGGAGGGGGAGGAGAGGGGAGGGGAGGGAGGGGGGAGGGAGGGGAGGGGAGGGGAAGGGAGGGTAGGGGAGGGAGGGGGACGGAGGGGGGTAGGGGGAGTAAGGTCATCGCTAACTGCGTCTGTGATTAGCAGACGACATTCAGACCGGACCCCAGTGGAGGCGGTGTGAAGCCACGCGTCTGCTTGTCAGGCTTCTCGCCAGTTCTTTGCCGCTGTTGGAGCGTTTAGTCGCACGTGACCATTCCGGGCCGCGCATGCGTCGTGCGATTATCACAGCGTGTGACTGACAGTGCGCGGTGTGTGGTGTGAGGCGTGAGGCGTGAGGTGTGAGGCGTGAGGTGTAAGGCGTGAGGTGTGAGGTGTGAGGTGTGAGACGTGGAGAGTAGGTGTGGATGGTTTGTTTGTTGTTCTTTTAAATCCTAGCAACATCTAAGGTCATATCACGATGGGTACCGACTTGTGACTGGGCACTCATGTCGACATGGAGACTAGGCCACTGGCACCATGACCCAATTTCTCACAGTCATATTACCCTGGTACTGTGCTAACCAGTCCTTGTCCTATCCTATTAATGCTGAGCACCGGGCTAAGTATCAATTTTATAAGTCATTGGTATGACTCTGCTGGGATTCGAACTCCCGACCATGTGGATGGTGGGTGAATGCAAGTTGAATATGTTGTGCGTGAGCGGTGTGGACGTGAGGTGTGTAGCGCAAAATGCAGGTGTGGAATATGGACAGCATGTGTGAACATGACCATGTTGAGGTGTGAAGTGTGGGTTTTGATTATAGCAGTGTGTGAGTATGTGGTGTATGTGTGTAGGTGTATACAAAGACCTGATAATACTAAGACGGCTCACTCAGCCTGTACTGTGTAATCAAAATGATCAAACCCACCACTTGGTACGCTGGCTGTTCTCTTGGTTAAACAGGTGCTATATTATATGTATAAATGTATATATGAATGTGAAAGATGTGTGATGATGGCGATGCTGATGATGATGCTGATGATGATGGGTATTTGTTCATAGCAATTTCATATTGATGTGTATTCATACTTACCTATCTCATGTATAATATAATTGTATGTGTTTACATGTGAAACACCAACCAGCAGCCGGGCTGATCAAACCCACCACAAGGTGGCACTGCGAAATTTACATTACCATGGGAGAGATAGGGAGTGAGCCGTCTTAGTATTAGAGGGTCTTTTGGTGTGTAGGGTGTATGGTTGTGGGTGTGAGGTAGATGGGTCGGTGGGTGAGGGGGGGGGGGGGGGGTCGGGTGGATAAGGGGAATAGAGAGTTGAAATATGAGGCGCAGGAGCGTGTGAGATATAAGTGTGAACCTGAGGTGCGAGGAGGAGAGCATTTTCTCAGGCTGAGCGTGTGTGTGTATATGTGTGTGTGGGGGGGGGGGGGAGGAGGCATCGGTGGTGGTAGACGACAAGAAGGGCATAGGGCCACATTATAATGGAAAGAGCTGCCACTAGGGAACGAGGAGTAGGCAGCTTAGACAGATTTAAAGCTTTCCGGAAAATGGTGATAATGAGGAGGGAGAGGGGACTGGGGGTCGGGCGGGTGGTACGTCGTCAGCCCCTCAGTGTGGGAAGGGCGGGGTGAGTGGCGGGCAGGAGAGGTTGTCGTGTTACAGAGCAGGGATGCGGTCAGCTAGACTTCTAAGTTCTAAGTTCTAGAAGAACCATTGACCTTTCCCTCTAAAGGCCCAGTCACATACACGTTAGTGAACGTAGTTGAACGTAGTGGAGGCTAACCTGGTTGAACGTAGTTGAATGTACCGGCATCCGTACTTCTCCATGATGAGAGAGTGATAAGAATGTGTGTGGGCCGTGAGTTCCGATTTAAGATTTGGACATGTTCAAACGAGAGGTACGTTTGAGGCAGACGTGGCCTCTGTGATGATAACATACTCTAGCGTACTCTAGCGTACTCTAGCGTACTTCTTAATGTACTCTAGCATACTCTCGCATTCATTGACATGCACAAAACCTGGCCGTTCTGCCATGGTCACATAGCCGTTAGTGGACATAGTTGAACATAGTGGAGGGTAACTTAGCTCAACGTAGTTGAACGTAGTTGGACGTACCGGAATCCGTACCGTAACGTTCCGGGATCTGTACCGTAACGTATTTATCCGTACTATTAGGTGCCGTACCTTAACATAGTTTAACGTAGTGATAGCACGTTTCACCCACGTTAATCTATCCTACGTTCAACTAAGTTCACTAACGTGTATGTGCCCAGGGCTTCACAGTCTCCGATATTCAGCCACCCGTGTAACTAGCAAGTATAGAAGCGAGAGGCAGCGAGCCTCGCATCAATCACCCTGGTGAACAGCATTGTGTAGGTTGTCTTTTAGTCTCTTTTACCATTCACTGTTTATTATTAGCGGCTATTGAAAAGGAAAATATACCGATAATGGAAGCACGCACTATTAGGCTTACAGTCTGATTTCATGCACAGTCTTAAAGAAGGTACACCATCACGTCGTTTGGAGAGAAGTGGTCATTGCGCGCTATTGGTAACGATGATAGACGCCCAATCACTACTACCTGGTTGTTGGCGTTTTACGTCCTGGCAACCTCTAAGGTCATATCAGGACGGGTACTGACTTGTGACAGTGCACACTCATGGTAACTTTATTGTGCTGCCCCACTGGAGAAATCAAGCCACTGCCACCATGACCCGATATTCCACTCATTCACATTATCCTGACACTGAGATAACTAGTCCATGTCCTATCCTCATAATGCCGAGCGCCTGGCAAGGAAGCGACAAGTATCAATTTTATAAGTCATCGGTTTGACTGGACCAGGAACCGAACTTCCGCACGCGAGGCCACTCGCTCTACTGATGCGGCTATCGTGGCCAGTGAGAGAGGCGGTGGTCACTCGCTTATTGGTAACGATGACAGACGCCCAACTACTAGTACTACCACCAATAGCTTTACCATTAAGCACCACAACAGTTTGACTCTCCAATCATTGCCACTGAGTTTCCCACTACTACATCCAATATCGCCACTATTAAGTGTCAGATCATTACCACTCTCCAATCATTGCCACTGAGTGTCCCAATACATCCAGTATCGGCACTATTAAATCTCAAACCATTACCACTCTCCAATCATTGCCACTGAGTATCCCAATACTAATCCAATATAGCCACTATTAAGTCTCAGATCACTACCACTCTCCAATCATTGCCAGAGTGTCCTACTACTACATCCAATATCGCCACTATTAAGTCTCAGATCATTACCACTCTCCAATCATTGCCACTGAGTGTCCCAATACTAGATCCAATATTTCCACTATTAAGTCTCAGATCATTATCACTCTTCAATCATTGCCACTGAGTGTCCAAATACTACCTCTAATATCGCCAGTATTAAGTCTCAGACCCATTACCCATGGTTAGCACAGTATCAGGATAATGTGACTGAGTGGGATATCGGGTCATGGTGCTGGCGGCCTGGTCTCCCAGTGGGGCAGCACTATAAAAGTCGCCATGAGTGTGTACTGTCACAAGTCGGTAGCTGTCCTGATATGACCTTAGATGTTGCTAGGACGTAAACAAAAACAACAAAACAAACAAAGTATCAGATCATTACCACTGAGTGCTTGATAGTGACGACATTAAAGGTAGCAGTGGGACGCCTAGAGACAATGAATGGAGAGTGTCAATGATCTGGTGATTGATGGTTGCGACATTAGAGATAGTCGTGGGACACCCAGAGGCAATGCTTGGAGAGTGGTAATGATCTGGTGCATAATAAGGTAGCAGTGCAAATAACTGGAAAAGGAGCAGTTGATGATAATTGATTGTTGGTTGGTTGTTGGAGCTTTACGTCCTGGCAACATATAAGATCATATCAGGAAGCAAGCTAAGAAGCAACAAGGATCAATTTTGCAAGCCATTGGTTCACTTGACTGGGAATTTAACTCTACCAATTTGGCCACCGTGCCCAGTTGGTGATAATTGTAGGAGATAGTATTCAATGGTAACAACAATGTGAGTATCAGTGATCAAGCATTCATAAGACAAAGAAAAAGTTTGTTTTATTTAACAACGCTTCTAGAGCACATTGATTTTTATCATCGACTATTGGACATCAAACGTACATGGTCATTCTGACATATTTCTTTGGAGGAAACCCACTACCACCAAGTAGGCTACTCTTTCCGATAAGCATCATCATCATCATGCTGTCGGTCGTGATGTGACAAAGACTCCTTTCATTACTTGACTGCTGCTCTCCATTTAGCTCTCTGCTGTGAGAGTGATGTCCATGAGTCGGTCTTAATGTCTCTCAGCTTCAGGTTTCTCTTGATGGTATCCTTGAACCGGAGTCGAGGGCACCCTCTCTTTCTGTAACCAGAAGACAGTTGAGAATAGAGGACCTGCTTTGGTAGCCTATCTGATGACATCCTCATGAGGTGTCCAGTCCACCGGAGATTCTTTTTGATCAGAAGATCTTCTATAGAGGGCAGCCCCGTCCGTTCGAGTATTTCCTTATTTGTCAGTTTGTCCTTCCAGGTTAGCCTCATGATTGAACGCAGATGTCGCATCATGAAGGCATGCAGCTTTTTCACCTGTCGTCTGTACACTGTCCAGGCCTCGGCTCCATATAGTAGGGTGGAGGGCACGATTGCACGGTAGATCTTGCCTTTGACCCGCATGGACACATGGTGGTTCTTCCAGAGTCTCTGGCGTAGTCGGCCGAAAGATGTGCTAGCCTTGGCCATCCTCCTCTGTATTTCAGCATCAATGCGTCCATCACTTGATATAGTGCTTCTGAGGCAGGTGAATTCCAGAACAGAGTTCAGCTTGTTTCCATCAACCATGATATCCTCCTCTCGGGTTCTTGTAGAGTTGGGTTGGTACAGCACCTCCGTCTTCTTGATGTTAATCTTCACGCCGAACTTCTTTGATGCATCGGAGAAAGCATCCACTATTTTCTGGATCTCTTCAGCAGAGTGGGCAACCAGTGCACTGTCATCTGCGAATAGCAGCTCTCTCACCAGTATCCGGGTAGTCTTGGTCTTCGCTCTGAAGTGTGCGAAATTGAATAGGTCAGCGCTCTGTCTGGACTGTATATAGATGCCATCCCCTATGTTTCGGAAAGCCTCGTCGAGCATTGCTGATAGGAAGATGGAGATGAGCGTGGGGGCCAGTACACAACCTTGCTTGACCCCATTGGTAACCCCGAACGATTCCGAGACTTCCCCTCCAACACTAACATTCGCCATCATTCCTGTATGTAGAGCCTCGATCATATTTGTGAACTTCTCTGGGAATCCATACTTCCTCAGTAGCTGCCATAGCCCGGTCCTCCCGACTGAATCAAACGCCTTAGTGAAATCGACAAATACCATGAACAGTGGACGGACGGTCTTGCTCAATGCACTTTTCTTGTAGCTGTCGGAGACAAAATATCATATCCAAGGTGCTCCCGTTACCTCTGAAGCCACACTGTGACTCCGGAACTACATCAGGTGACATTTCATGAAAGCTGCCTGCAAAAGTGTTGAAGTGCTGCTGGCTTTTGCAAGTTACCAGTGGCACTCTCTCGGGGAGCAAATAGAGGTTTCAAACCAGCAAGAACATGTCAAGACAGGTGCAAAACTATAAGCAAGAGGCCTTTTATATGCACTTTCCCAAAGACAGGACAGCTATTGATGAACTAGTTGTGGACCACTGGTTGGAACAGAAAATAACCCAAACTGCAAATGTGTCTACTGATCGATAGCATGACCCACTCCATCACAGGTGGATACTGTACCGCTTGAGCTATGTCCCGCTGCCCCAAGCATTCATATGAAATAATATGGAAGAGTCAGTCGTTACAACGCTACAGAAGCTGAAGTCGAGAAAGTATAAATAAAAGTGGCAGCAAGACTAAGTGGGGAGTCGAGCCCCACGTGGCTACATCATACATGTTGGCTCACCTGAGCTGGCCCTGGTGTTAATTTCAAGTGTCAGCTTCCCACGCTCTCCAACACCACTTCCATAGAAACCTACATACGTCATGGCGGTCAATGGAATTGTTAATAATCATTCATTATCAGTCAGTATTTAGTAGGGAAAGCCCCCATGGTTGTTTGAGACTGGGCTTCGAGTTGGTCCATATTAAGTGAACAGTAAACCAGGCGCGATGGCCGAATCGGTAGAGCGTGGGCCTCATGTGTGGGAGATCGGGAGTTTGGTTCCCAGTGGAGTCAAACCAAGGACCTGTCAAATATATACTTGTCGCTTCCTAGCCTGGCGCTCGGCATTAATAGGATAGTGCAAGGACTGGTCAGCTCAGTGTCAGGATAATGTGACTGATTGGGATATCGGGTCATGGTGACAGCAGGCTGGTTTCCCATTGGGGCAGCACTATAAAGTTGGCATGAGTGCGCACTTTCACAAGTCGGTACCTGTCATGATATGACCTTAGATGTTGCCCGGACGGAAAACTCCGACAATCAACCAACCAACACTGTATACATAGATACATACATATATACTTACATACATGTATACATGTATACATGTATACATGTATACATGTATACAGACAGACAGACAGACACACGTGCATGCAGTTCCCCTGACCACCAACCACTACTTACCGTGCACCAGCACCCATCACCCTTATTGAGCTATACAAACGGAGGGCACCAGCGCCATCAGGTGTCAAGTGCTGTGCATGAGGGTCACGTGAAGCGGACGGGCCGCACACATGTCATGGTCACTGTGTCGCCGCCTGTCCCGCCCCTGGCCCCGCCCCGCCCTGCCCCCGGACCCGCCATTCTCCTGCCCCTTCCTCTTCCTCTTCCCCGGCCCCGTCCCACGCCCCGACCCCGGCCCGTTTCCGGTCCCGCGCCGGTGTGGCGGTTTCAGCGTGTTCCCGTGCTCAGCCGTCTCCCGTTGCTTCTGCGCATGCGCGGATTTCGCATCAACTCGGATCACCCGAGACACTTATTGGCGCATGCGCACATCCTACAAACTTGGGTCGAATAATCGAATACGCTTCTCCGTGCTCGGGTGGACAATTTTTTTTTTTTTTTTAATAACCGATAAAAAATACAGCAAAATAGGATTTAAAGTATTTTATGATGGCCTAGTTTACCTATATTTCCATTTAATTAATCTAAGTTATTCTTTTTTTGCACACGGCACGTGTATTTGTCGACTCCACTCGCCGTGTTCTATTTGAAATTCTGACGACTGGGATGACCCGAGTCACCCGGGTAGTGTTAATCGATTACGGCCATGTTTATTAGATTCTGACGCATGCGCAGAAGCGAGGTACACGTCTGAGCACGGGAACACGCTGAAACCGCCACACCGGGTCACCCCTGCCCCCCCACCCCTTCCCCTTCCCCCGCCCCGCCCCAGCCATAGCCATCTGTCCGCCGGACATTAAGCACCCGTGACACGGCCGGACCAGATTACCACCCGCTCCCAGCACCTGCAACCGGCCCGGTGTCGCCCTTCGGCGCCGGAAAGAAGGAGGAGGGAGAGATGTGCAGAAGTAGATGAGGGGTGGGGGTTTGGGTGGAGTGGGGGATGGGGGGGGGGGAAGTTGGTTGCAGCCTCCGAGCTTTACAACAACAACAGACACTTAAAATTCAGACGGAATGCCTCATCACTAGCTATCCGGGCCGCACTTCGTCCACACCTTTTCTTCTCTCCGTTTGGAGAATCATGGCCGGCTTGTCCAAACATCTGACTAAAGCTAAGATTCCTTACACGCGGTATGCGGTATGCGGTATGCGAATGCGGCAAAAAATCGAAACGCCTTGAAGTCAATGGGCTACATCCCTTACATGCGGTATGCGAATGCGAATGCGACAACTCGATCGGTCCCTGTAGCGATCGGTGCGGCATGCGGTATGCGAATAGAAACGTCAGTCGCACTTGTCCATTAGGTTTACACTAGGAGAGGTGACTGATCATTACGGAACGGTCACACACAGGGGTGCTGAGTGGAAACATATGGTAGTGGTGGTGGGGGGTAGACGCTTGCCGCTTACCACGTAGAAGGAATCCTCCCATTCGCATACCGCGTAGAAGGAATCTTAGCTTTAGGCTTAACGTTTGAATGTGTAAATAAACTACGCCATATTAACATAAAATGGACGTCGGTTATTTGCAAGGATATAATAACAGTTACGAGCAGACGATAAACCATATTACCTTGGCGCCATAACCACTGCCGCCGGTTCCCGGTGACTTCGGTCTTTCCCCTCAGCGTTTAAATGCGTGGCGTCTCGCATCCAGTCACCCACTTCCGGTGTACTAGAATGGTTGGTTAGTTCTTGGAGCTTTACGTCCAGGCAACATCTAAGGTCATATCAGGACGGGTATTAGAACGGTGCCACCTGCAGTGTGTCCCGGCACCACCTAGCAATAGGCATCGGTAAATTGGTTGGTTGTTGACGTGTTACGTCTTGGCAACATCTAAGATCATATCAGGACGGGCATCGACTTGTGACAGTGCACAGCCATGGTGACTTTATAGTGCTGTCCAACTGGTAAATCTGGCTGCCGGCACCATGACCCGATATGCAACTCATTCACATTATCCTAACACTGAGCTAACCAGTCCTTGTCCTATCCTATTAATGCCGAGCGGCAGGCTAGGAAGCGACAAGTATCAATTTTAAAGACATTGATTTGACTCGACCGGGAATCTAACTCCCGACCTTCCGCACGTGAGGTCCACGCTCTACCGATTAGGCCACTGCGCCCGCTACCTCGGTAAATAGGATACTGTTTATGTCGATGTTGGCAGAATGAAAACATGACAAAACAACAACAACAAACACCAAACAAATCCGGTTTTATCTGACAAGTCATCTATCTACTTGATGAGTGCTTCATCCAAAACAGGAGTATTTCTTGTCGGAATTGCCATCGAATTGTGTGTGACCCGGGTCCAGTGTGGTACAGAATCCTTACAGACCTACAATCCTCTTTCTAAGACCTGCCTCAACCGCAAGCAGAATACCGAAGGATGGTGGCGGGGTGGGATGGTGCGTGGTGGGTGGTGGATGGTGGGTGGTGGATGGTGGGTGGTGGGTGGTAGATGGTGGGTGGTGGTTGGTGGGTGGTAGATGGGGGATGGAGGTTGGTAGATGGTGGGTGGTAGATGGTGGGTGGTGGTTGGTGGGTGGTAGATGGGGGATGGAGGGTGGTGGATGGTGGTTGGTGGATGGTGGGTGGTAGATGGGGGGTGGAGGGTGGTGGATGGTGAGTGGTAGATGGGGGATGGTGGGTGGTGGAAGGTGTGTGGTGGAAGGTGTGTGGTGGATGGTGGGTGGTGACTGTATGGTGGATGGCGGGGTGAGATCGACCCATCAGCCTGAGATAACCCCCCATAGAATACAAATAAGCATCCGTACTGATTTAATACGTTTGCACTGAAGGCGAGCTGGTTCAAAGACCACTCGAGCCGCACAGTACGGTTATCAGCAATGGTGTTGACACGACGCCATCTAACGCGGGGTTATATTGGTAGAGAGCATTATTGTCTTGGGTGACGGAGTGGGGACAAGGTTATGTAATCTAAGAAGCAATGATGCCCTACTCACAGTATGACATGATATAAACTGTGTGAGATATATGTGCATACATGGTGCCTAAGATTAATGAAGAGATGTGGTATATCAGAAGTAGTTCAAGGTGGATGAAATGTTCCTCTCTGTATTCATAAAGAATGCAATTGGAGAAAAGGGACATTTTAATATATATATATATATATATTTGTAACTGTTACAACTGCCTGTCACCATGGTGCCGATGGCCCAGCACACCAGCTTAATCAACATATACACTGAGGCACCGCCTGCAGCTGGGATGAGTCACCACCACCCCACTGGGTGGGGCCACCCTCCCAGGCTGTGGGGGGTGTTTTGATTGGCGGGCTGTGGGATGGCCAGTCACCCTCCCCTCGGGCCCCTGACCACACTAGCAGCAATTATTATTAATTATGCAGACCGATGCTCCAGTCACACTGGACAGCGGCACTTTACTCCTGGCTCTTGAGTGAGGCAGACCTACTCTTGAGCAAGACCCCAGACACTCTGTCTGATGCCAACAAAATTCACATATCCAAATTGAGTGTGTGCAACAACCCTGGGGCTCTGGTGCCATGGGTTGTAGGCACTGATTTTGAGACTGACCATAGAGACCAATAGGCTGCTGTGTGGGCAGAACAGGAGGGGTTAGGGTGATAGGTCACTGATAGGTGAGCAGGAGTTGATGCCAATAAAGCACAACATCCTCACTGTCTATCTTGTGACTTGTCTTCCTTTCTTCTTTAGGTATGGTTAATGTGTTAGTATTCTGGGTTTGAATAACAGCATCACAGGTGAAATGAAGGGGAAGAGTTTTGTAGTCTCATGGGGTGCTCACCGCGGCCGAGCACTTTCCTGTTTCTATAATTGGGGTGCTCACCGCGGCCGAGCACTTTCCTGTTTCTATAATTGGCGACCACGACGTAGGAAGCGACAAGTATAAATTTTATAAGTCATTGATTTGACTCGAACGGGAACCAAACTCCTGATCTCCCGCACGCGAGGCCCACGCTCTACCGATTCGGGCACCGAGCTTCGTTATCAGAATAATTATGATATGAACAAAGAACTCACTTCTTAAATGTATCTAAAATTCTTAATATGTTTTCCCAGGTGTTTTTGTTAACTGCTTATTTTCTTTTTACGACAACTCATGATTTGGATCCAAGGAGAATACTGATACTGACAACTACAGTAAGTTAGCCGAGTTTGTTTTATTAATTTATTATATACTTGATTATGTAATTACCAGAATCGGTATGAGCCTATTTAGATAGTGCTAGCAGATTAAACCAGGTACGAGTACCTTCAGATTGACGCGAGTACCTTCACATTGAGGTGAGTACCTTCACATTGAGGTGAGTACCTTAACATGCAGATGAGTACCTTCACATGAAGGTGAGTACCTTCACATGGTGGTGAGTACCTTCACATTGAGGTGAGTACCTTCACATGGAGGTGAGTACCTTCACATGGAGGTGAGTACCTTCACATGGAGGTGAGTACCTTCACATGGAGGTGAGTACTTTCACATTGAGGTGAGTACCTTCACATGGAGATGAGTACCTTCACATTGAGGCGAGTACCTTCACATTGAGGTGAGTACCTTCACATGGAGGTGAGTACATTCACATCGAGGTGAGTACCTTCACATTGAGGTGAGTACCTGCACATGGAGTGTGAGTACCTTCACATCGAGGTGAGTACCTTCACATTGAGGTGAGTACCTTCACGTGGAGATGAGTACCTTCACATGGAGGTGAGTACATTCACATGGAGGTGAGTACCTTCACATGGAGGTGAGTACCTTCACCTGGAGTTGAGTACCTTCACATTGAGGTGAGTACCTTCACATTGAGGTGAGTACCTTCACATGGAGGTGAGTACCTTCACATGGAGGTGAGTACCTTCACATGGAGGTGAGTACTTTCACATTGAGGTGAGTACCTTCACATGGAGATGAGTACCTTCACATTGAGGTGAGTACCTTCACATGGAGGTGAGTACATTCACATCGAGGTGAGTATCTTCACATTGAGGTGAGTACCTTCACATGGAGTGTGAGTACCTTCACATGGAGGTGATTACCTTCACATTGAGGTGAGTACCTTCACATGGAGATGAGTACATTCACATGGAGGTGAGTACCTTCACATGGAGGTGAGTACTTTCACATGGAGGTGAGTACCTTCACCTGGAGTTGAGTACCTTCACATTGAGGTGAGTACCTTCACCTGGAGTTGAGTACCTTCACATTGAGGTGAGTACCTTCACATGGAGGTGAGTACCTTCACATGGAGGTGAGTACCTTCATGTAGAAGTGAGTACCTTCACATTGAGGTGAGTACCTTTACATTGAGGTGAGTACCTTCACATTGAGGTGAGTACCTACACATGGAGTGTGAGTACCTTCACATGGAGGTGATTACCTTCACATTGAGGTGAGTACCTTCACATGGAGATGAGTACCTTCACATGGAGGTGAGTACCTTCACATGGAGGTGAGTACTTTCACATGGAGGTGAGTACCTTCACCTAGAGTTGAGTACCTTCACATTGAGGTGAGTACCTTCACCTGGAGTTGAGTACCTTCACATTGAGGTGAGTACCTTCACATGGAGGTGAGTACCTTCACATGGAGGTGAGTACCTTCATGTAGAAGTGAGTACCTTCACATTGAGGTGAGTACCTTTACATTGAGGTGAGTACCTTCACATTGAGGTGAGTACCTTCACATGGAGGTGAGTACCTTCACATGGAGGTGAGTACCTTCACATGGAGGTGAGTACCTTCACATGGAGGTGAATACCTTCATGTAGAAGTGAGTACCTTCACAGGGAGGTGAGTACCTTCACATGGAGGTGAGTACCTTCACATGGAGGTGAGAACTAATGTCGTCCCCCACCACAAACAGACATTTAGTAAGAGAATATGGTGGATGGCAAGTCGGGTAGGCCAAACTGGCTTGGCTTTGGATTTCCCGCTCTGTAGTTCGGACGATAGAGGGCTACCTAGACACAATCCAGTCATCTGGAGTTTCATTCCAATGTTGCACAGAACCCGTCGTACAAACAATTCAACAAGCACTTTCAGATACATACAAAGGATCAAAGTTAGAATTTTGAGCATCTACCGGGTCTAGTAGGAAAGGCTTAACACATGCTCTATACGGACAAAAGAATGCATGCATGTGGTTCAAGAAGCTGCACTACTAGCTTAGAGTTAGCCTGCCACTGAAGGCCAGATTTGGTGTGTGATGCTAAACAATGGCGACCTGCAGACCAGACGGGATGGCTGAATGAGCTGAGCATCCGTCTCACGTTTTTGTAGATCATGAGATTCTGGTCGTGTCAAACCAATGACATAAAAGTTTATACTTGTCGCTTCCTAGCCAGGTGCTCGGCATTATTAGGATAGAGCAAGGACCAGTTCGCTCAGTGTCAGGATAAGGTGACTAAGTGGGATATCAGGTCACGGTGGTGGCGGTGTGGTCTCCCAGTGGGGCAGCATTATAAAATCACCATGAGTGTGCACTGTAACAAGACGTTACCCGTCCTGATATGACCTCAACTGTTGCCAGAACATAAAAGTCCAACAACCAACATGTCCGGAGAGGGTGGACCGCACTCAGAGGCATACATCACCCCGCTGACTTGGGACATGTGACAGCACCCCTGTGAGGTGCAAGCGCCATATGCCCGCAAAGGCTGCCCCAGCCACTAGACACTAAAACCACCGCTCGCCAGTGACCTGGCTTCATAAACAAGTCACCAACATTATACACACACACACAAAGCAAGCAAAGTTAACACAAAGGGTTTCCTTTCTCAGCAAATACAACTCTTCCCAATCTCTATTTAAGATACATTCTATTAAACAAGGAAAGTGACCCTCCTCCCACCATCAACCCCAAATCCCCCAAAATGTCTTTTCGAGATACCTACCATTTCTCCCCATATATATATTAATTTTTAATTAAAAATATATTTTATTTGCACAAAAGATATATCTCAAATTTGAACAATTTAGCTCTGTGGTTTTGTTCCTACTGCTGCAACCCAACTGAGGACAATGTCGCAAAAACATGGATTTTCACATTTCCTTTTATATATCTAGCCCATATAATTTAGTAAATTTATACTTTATCCATTGCAAGTTATAAGCATGGTTATCATAAAAATACAGATAATCATTCAGGCAGTTCACGGTGTATTACAATGACCCAATACCTCTCTTTGCGATAAATTGCATTCTTTCAATTGCTGACTTAATTTAATATTGCATTCATCTTCCTAACAAAAAAGCTTCATACCGAAATCACATGGGACATGCGGCCACCGAAAATTTTGATTTTGATTTTTTTTTATTACTGTAAGCTGTTTGTGGTACGCAACCAGCAGGCACCGTTCCCATTAAACATACATAAAAGACAACCATGGACAAATAGTGTGCTATAAAAGCGATCAAATTTTCGCGGTGACTTAATGCTCCCCCAATCCATTAATAAACCTTTGTATTTGCAACGGGTTTTCAACAGGAGTATTCTGCGTTTCACAATTCTCAGAGTGCAAATCGTCGTTTTGCTGAAATCCCATTTCCTACTTTTCTCACCAAGTAACTCCGGAGAAAGAGAGGGCGCCCCCGTCTCCGGTTCAGGGATACCATCAAGAGAAACCTGAAGCTGAGAGACATTAAGACCGACTCATGGACGCAACTCTCACAGCAGAGAGCTAAATGGAGAGCGGCAGTCAAGTAATGAAAGCAGTCTTTGTCGCATCGCGACCGACAGCATGATGATGATGATGAACTCCGGAGAGAATGGTGGAGCATGATGCACCATTGGGAATGTCTCGGGGGAAGTTTTAACTACAGCCCCATCTATCGGGGAGGTAATCCATGCCCCACCCAACCACCCACCCCACCACCCACCCCACCACCCACCCCACCACCCACCACCCACGCTCCCTAGGCATCTTGGGCAATGGGCCATAGATGGAGATATTCTTATGGTTTCATTTCTAAATGAGGAAGGCATAACTGATTGTCCAGCATCCAAATGTGAGTGTGTGGGTGAGTGTGTGGGTAAGTGTGTGGGTGGGTAAGTTTGTTTGTTTGTTGTTGATTCAGCAATATCTAAGGTCATATCAGGACGGGTACTGACTTGTGACAGTGCGCACTCATGTCCACTTTATAGTAGGTATCCCAAGTGCCTCGCTAATCCACCAGGTCTCTACCGAGGTCTATCGAGCAAGGGATGAAAGTGGTCTCCAACAAAAAACGTGGAAATTAAGCTGAGATTATTACACCGGCGGCGAATTCCGTGAAAACACGGATCCCCCCCCCCCACCCCCATATGATTAGCACTGTCACAATGTCAGGGAATCACAGAAAAATACCGGAAGTCAGTTTTCAACTATTCTTGTTGTTCCTATATTATCACTCATATTTAACTTGTCCTTGTTTGGGTTTTAAAATTGTTATGTTCTAGCAATATCTAAGGTAATAAGAACGGGATTCGAACTACCCAAGTGTTGGCATTTTGGTTAATGTAAGTCGGTATATATAGACAAAAATCGCGGAAATCGCGGAGATCTTTCATCCCTGAATTAAGCGTTATACAGAACAGTACTGGCAAGGGGTTTGCTACATACATACAGGACACCGTGTCTACGTGCCAAGACTTTTTCAAGACTTGCTGAATGAGTTGAGCATCCGTATCCCGTTTTGTTAGATCGTGGGATTCGAACCCATGGGTTCGAACCCTGGTTGAGTCAAACCAATAAGTTGAATGCTACCCCACTGGGAAATCAGGCCGTCTGCATCACATGACACGATATCCCACTCAATCACATTATCCTGACACTGGGCTAACCAGTCATTGCCCTATCCTATTAATGCCGAGCGCCATGCTAGGATGTGACAAATATAAATTTGATAAGTCATTGGTTTGACTGGACCGGGAACCCAACTCCCCATCTCCCGCACGCGAGGCCCGGGTTCTACCGATTCGGCCACGGCGCCCTGTCCTTCCCCAAGTAACTTGTGACCTCAAGCCCATATCCCCACCGCTTCCGTGCCCCCCCCCCCCCACACACACACCCACTCTACATACAGCAGCAGACAATTAAAAGGACCGAGTGCCAATTCAAATGTCCACCCACCCACCCTCAAACAACAATTTTATTACATTCTACATCATAACTATATTTCACATAATCCAGCTTGCCCCAGGGACTAATTAAAGCTGAATAAATTACTCCCCCCCCCCCTGCCGTTTGTGAATCATGCATTATTTAGCATAGATGCAAATAAAAGTGTACTAGCCTGAAGGGACATAATTATTTGCTTGTGGCTATTTTGTTGTAGCTACCTAATGATACTGCCACGCATACTTCTACCAGGCGGTGTGGGGGCCGGGTGGGTGGTGCTTTATTCCATTTGTTTGTTTGTTTGTTTGTTTGTTTGTTTGTTTAACGACCTTCCAGCCCCAAAAGTAAACATCGGCTATTGGAGGTTTGCTTATTCCAATGGCAGTGGATGGCCGAATGAGTTAGAGCGTCCGTCTGCCGTGTTGGTAGATCGTGGGTTCGAACCCTGGTCGAGTCAAACCAATGACTTAAAAATTGATACTTGTCGTTTCATAGCCTGGCGCTCGGCATTATTAGAATAGGACAAGGACTGGTTGGCTCAGTTTCAGGATAATGTCATGGTGCTGGCGGCCTGTTCTTCCAGTGAGGCAGCACTATAAAGTTGCCATGAGTGCGCACTGTCACAAGTCGGTACCCGTCCTGATATGACCCTAGATGTTGCTAGGACGTAAAACAATAAACAAACAAACAAACCAGTGACAGTGTGGTACTTAGGAAAGTTTCCTGGCTTCCCATAACCCTTCTCCCCATTTTTTTAAAAACCAAAAAAGAGCTTAACCTTTTTTCCTTCTTTATTTATTTTTGTTTTGCTGAGGAATAGAAATTGTTCCAAAAACGATACCGTGTACCACGTGACACCCCCGCCCCCCTTTTCCACAAGTTTCTTTACATGCTTCCTGTGGTAAAGATATAGTGGTTAAAACCTTCTTGGTTTTCATGGGTAGGGCTGATATTGTCGCGCCAACACGACTTTACTCACAACTTCATCCGGAAACCCCACTAACTCAATCTTGACTACTCCCCTGTAGGATTTGTCTATGGTGTTCACGTGACGGGAAAGTAGACCATTCTAGAGAAGCATGTATTCCAGGTGGTAGAATAATTACTCGGGGTGATACGGATATATATGAACTGTCAGGACTCATCAGCAAAAGAAATAAGTGTCCTTCCACATAGAACGTCAGCGGATCACGTGTGTTGAGTGTGGGTGTGGGTAGGTGAGCGTGTGGATGAGTGTGTGGGTGAGTGTGTGGGTGGGTAAGTTTGTTTGTTTGTTGATCCAGCAATATATCTAAGGTCATATCAGGACGGGTACTGCGCACTTATGTCCACTTTATAGTAGGTATCCCA
This sequence comes from Branchipolynoe longqiensis, assembly GCA_030323885.1. Taxonomy (NCBI): domain Eukaryota; kingdom Metazoa; phylum Annelida; class Polychaeta; order Phyllodocida; family Polynoidae; genus Branchipolynoe; species Branchipolynoe longqiensis. The sequence continues at coordinate 175,726,774 of CM059186.1, forward strand.
AGTGCCTCGCTAATGCACCAATAATCTATGCTTGGAGCTTTAAAATTCATCATTTTCAATCTGCTGGTATGTTCTAAGTTGTTCATCAATTCAAATAAAAAATGAATCAACATACAGCTTTATGTTTTTTTCTTTCCAATAGTATTATCCGCATTAGCATATGATTTAGATAACCTAAAGAAAACCAATGCTTTGTCAACTCTATTTATTCAGAAAATCATCATTTGTTTCAACTAAAATATCCATGAAATTATGTATTGCTCCCTTCAAACCACTCACACCCATTCACTAGAGCTACCATCATCAAACAAATGGGATCATTTTGTAGCCAATACTACTGACCATAGCTTAGTATCTTGTCCTTGAATAAATTCTTTGGCTATCTATTTCAAATTTCAAATAAAAATTTTCAATTGACCACCATTTCGGAACGGAATAATAGAGAATTTAGAAATTTACATGAATATAAAGATATTGTTATTACGAAACCGACCATATTCATCATTACTCTTAGCGACAAACCGCGTAAAGGTGTGAATGTGGGGCAAAATAAATGTTAGCTCTACTGAAGAGTTGCAAACATGGCGTCATCGAGCAGCGGAGTTCAGGTCACTGAGAATAATCAACTTTCTGATGACTCCGATGCCAAACTAAACACGATATTCGTCGAAATAAGTAAGTAAAGTGTTTCAGAACAAATGTAAGAAGCTATTTATGCAGTTATTTTGTGTTTCTATTGCTTATATTTCCTGAGATTGAAACATTTAATGACCTGTAATTATTGTGGTTCGACCATGAAAATTGTTGTTCGCTAGGTTGTTTTAAATTTAGCTAATTTTAGTACTCTCTCATTATTAAGTCACGCTCATAAATAACAGAATTTGATATTATCAGTTTATGGTCACGCTCATGAATTAGACAAGTATTTAATCTGAAGTCGATCTGTGCTTTCTTTTTGGTTGTTTTTGTTTTATTAATGCTTGCTCACATTGTGACACATGTGTTTACTGCAATGCTGACAGTGAATGCCATTGGGCATGATTTGCTCAGTGTTATCATTTTTACCATCACATAGGGATGTGAAATCTTTTAAGAATGCATGCTATCTCAGTAGAACTTGTTCCTTTGAAAAGACCTTGAATTGAGTTTAACCATGATAGTCATATAATTTTTCTAAAGTGAACATCAAGAAAGTTATGTTGAATTGAACTTAGAAGAATCTTAACAATTATAATTATCTGAAACGCTGTTTTCGACCTATTGTCACGTCGTTTAGCATGGTCATAAACAGATTCCCATCTTAGCAGGGCATAGTCATGCTCATTATTTAGATTAGAATTTGATCTAAAAGATTGAATAGCCAAGCTGTGCTTTCTTTTGGTTTATTAATGCTTGCTTGTGATGCTGACAGTGATTAGGTATGTCACCTATGTGCGCATTGCGATGTTTACCCGACTTTCGCTCCAACGAAATCGTGATTACCGGCCGGAGCGTCATGGTACCCACTGTGCTTTCTCATGTGTTACTTTTGACTTTGCTGTGGGTACAATATTAAAGTTATTAACAAGCTGTCTTTTGCACAAAGTATATCAAATGTTCTTCTTCATCTGCGTCCTCAAATCTTTTGACTGTGTCAAGTACAAGACTAATGGAAATTGCTCTGAATTCTTTTTTTTCTGTTTTTCTAAAACCTTTGCAAATCACTAACATTTGAGGACACTCGTTTTTTAAACTACCATAGTCATTTCCATATTCCTGTTTTCTATCTATTTACCAATTTTCATGAAGATAGGGTGATGATCAGATGCATTTTGAAGAAGCACAGTAGTTGATGTCACCAAGGTCACCCACTCCAGCCACTGATTTCACTCACTTCATCCCCCATTTGCTCGATTTTGGGTCACATCTTTTACCAGTTTTACTATAGACCAAAGGGCCAAAATGGCACAGATGTTCCCAACTTCAAATCGATATAACTTTCTTGCTATTCACTTTAGTAAAATTTTATGGCTACCATGATAAAGTTTAGTTCAAGCTCCTTCCATTGATATATGTTCTATTGAGATCAAATACATTCTTAAAAAGATCACATGCCTGCAGTGATTGGCGCTTGCATGTCTTTGCGGGCCTTTTAAAAAAAAAGATTTAATGGTCACTGAAAGGAAGAATTCAATTTTGGCACTCTCATTATCAATTATTGCTCATAAATACCAGAATTTGATCTGAAGTAGTAAATAGTCTATCTGTGCTTTTTGTTGGTCTTTTTTTCTTATCAAATTTATTTTCAATCTACAGATGATGATGTACAAAAGCGGTTACAAGCCATGTTTTCGGACGTCAGGACGAGGAAGACCACCATTTCTCCCGAAAGTCAAGTGCATTGTATTATAATGTAAACAGAAAGAGAATATTGAGGATACTACAAAATACTGAAAATGTCATACAATTAGGGTGTTTTTCTGTGCCATTTTAAACTTGCTTGAAAGTGGGGATTTTAATCCCAGATTTTATCATAATCACTATAAAATAATTGACATGTATCAATGTGTATTGTATTTCATACTACATGAAAGAGCATATTGTGAATATTACAGCCTGAAAATCTGATGCAATTATCTTGTACGGATGATTTTCTGTGATATTTCAAACGTGCTAAAAATAGGCATTTTTTTTGCCAGATTTCATCATAATCATTGTAAAATAAAATACTTCACATGTATCAAAGTGTATTGTATATAATATGAACTCAAAGGGCATACTACGAATAATACAGCCTGAAAATCTCATGCAATTATCTTGTATGGGTGATTTTCTGTGGCAATTCAAACTTGCTCAAAATTTGCCACTTTTTAAGAGGATTTTATCACTTGCCAAATTGGGCTCTGGAGCATTTGTGACCTTCTTTTTAAAACTTTTCCAAAGAGAATGTAGTCCTGAAAAAAATATAGCGATGATAAAACTCACAAATAGGTCAGGGAAAAATCTGAAAAATTCAAGTAGGGTGCCAATTTCTTCCCCCCCCCCCCCCCCAAGCTAAATTAGAAAATTTGTGAATTTAAGAAAATCATTATTTTGAGCATTTATGAATATCTATATCTTGAAATATAACCACCTTATACCCCTGAATGTCTTTATTCTCTTTGTACTGGCCGTGGACTTTCAGGAAACATGCTTAGAAGTGAGATAGGCTGATTAGTTTTAATTTTGGGGACCATCAAAAATGCAAATGTTTTGGTTTTGGGTGGGTTTGATAACGTAGCAACCTAAAAAAGTACATATCTTCTTATTAGAGTGATTTTGACAAATGAAGTGTTATTTCGTGTCAAAGTAAATATTCTAACAGATGGAATCCTTGAAACCAAACACAAACCTATTTTTTTTAATCACTTCGGATACCTATTTATAGTGCTGCACCACTGGGAGACCAGGTTGCCAGCACCATGACCTGATATCCCACTCAGTCACATTATCGTGACACTGAGATAACCAGTCCTTGCCATATCCTAATATTAGTAATAATGCGGAGCACCTGGCTAGGAAGGGACAAGTATACATTTTTAAGTCATTTCTTTGACTCAATCAGGGTTCCCACAATCTACCAAAACGGGAGACGGACACTCAATTCATTCAGCCATCCCTCTAATCTACACCATCAACCAACCGAATAAACCATATATGTGCCTGTGTTGGGTTTAATGAATATGATCATACCACCATAACACAGCATCTGTGTTGGGTTTAATTACTATGATCACAACCCCATAACACAGTATCTGTGTTGGGTTTAAAGAATATGATCATACCCCCATAACACAGTGTCTGTGCTGGGTTTAATGAATATGATCATACCCCCATAACACAGGCTCTGTGTTGGGTTTAATGAATATGATCATACCATCTGGGTTGAGTTTAATGAAGATGATCATACCGTCATAACAAAGCATCTGTGTTGGGTTTAATGAATATGATCCTTCTACCATTGTGTATATACCGACTCTGAAAGCCAGCACTCTGTCTGCTGTAATGTAATCCTATTTTAGCACCATCTACTCCCATTGCACGGCGTGCCCCTCTGGCTGCTGAATTATACATATCCAAGATCCAATACAAACTGCCACTCCTAATATAGAGCTTGATAATGAATGCGTCGTCATCGTTTTATTCCGACTATCCCGCGTTGCCCGTTCCAACGCGCAGTGAGAGTTTGTTACTATGGTGACACGCACTGCATATAGTATTAAGAAGGCGTGACAGGATAATGTGACTGAGTGGGATACCAGGTCACGGTCCTGGCAGCCATGAATGTGCACTGTCACAAGTCAGTACCCGCCCTGATATGACCTTCGATGTTGCCAGGATGAAAAACTCCAACAACCAACCAAAGCAACTAGAGTAGAGGAGTGGCTAATAAAGTTATCTGACTGTTGGGGTGGAGGGGGGCGCGTCTCTTGGGGTGTAAAGAGTACAAGTGGAGGAACTGCTCAACTGCTATTTCGTGCGGTTGTACATTTCATAAAAAGCTGCATGCAAAATGTGGAAATGTGGCTGGCTTTTGCAAGTTACTAGCGGCACTCTCTCGGGGAGCAAATAAAGGTCTCACACTGCCAAGAACACGTCAAGACAGGCACAAACTATTTGTCCCTGCAGTGGTTGGTCAGGAGATGTTAGGAGTTCCATTCATCACCGCCCTTAATGCTGCCATGGTCACATGGTTTTCTATTAGGGTTTGATCCCTTAGCCTTTGGTTCTATCAAGAACCTGTACCCTGGTACCACAAGGCAGTGGTTTACAACTTTGCAAGGCAGGATGTGTCAAACTCCCTGAGGTATTTTAGCATCTAAGGTATCAGAGGTATGCAATACCCTCATACACCTTACATACAGTGATATAAATTAGCTAAATTGTTCACTTGTCCACAGGACAAGTCGGGTGAAATTTTCCCTTGTCCGTCTGAATTTCCACTTGTCCTGGACAAGCGGAAAAGTTCTTATTTAGAACGCTGTTATATTATACAGTAAAACCTCTCTATACCGACCCCTCCCCAGATCGACCACTCCTCTATATCGATCGCTTTATTTGTGTCCCAACAATACCATTGTAAGGATATTCTAACTCTCTAAACCGACCACCTCCCTAAATGGACCACTTAAAGTCGGCCCCATGGTCGGTCGAGTTAGACAGGTTTTACTGTATATATATATATGTTATATACAGTAAACCCTCCCATACCGACCACCTCCACAGATCGACCACTCCCCTATATCGATCGCCTTATTTGGGACCCAACAATACTGTAGTAGTCTGTTCATGAGCCCTACTACCACGCGGTAGCAGCGGAGACTACACCGCACACCTACGCAGTTACACTGAACTGCACTAGGTGGCAGAAAGCCCCGACTGGGCTGCCCTCTACTGTGTGTGGCTAGCTCGCCCCCCCCACCCACCCACCCACCTATAGAGTCGATGTGGGATCTGGCGAGTGAGGGGTCAGGTCAGTTGACTGTGGACGCCGCGGAGAGCAGATAGGTTTAATAAACCAAGTTGAAGCGTACTTACATTGGATCTTGGCGTTCTTCCGTGTGCGCGTGGCAGTGTGAGGAGGAAGGCCGTGGGTCATTACAATACCATTTTCACCATATTCTAATTCCCTAAACCGACCACCTCCCTAAATGGACCACTTAAAGTCGGTCCCAAGGTCGGTCGATTTAGAGAGGTTTTACTGTATATGTTATATATACAGTGATAGAAATAAGCCTATTTTTTTCACTTATCTACCAGACAAGTCTGGTGTTATTTTCACTTGTCCGTCTGAATTTTCACTTGTCCCAGACAAGCGGACCCGCTTTTATTTCGAATGCTGATATACACCCTGTAAAGGAGCTTGCACATTATGACGCATCGTGCAAACGTAAGCCGACGTAACTGATTTGTGGCCGCTACGTTGGGATACGTCATTATGCGGTACGCGTGCGCGAGGTGCTCGTTGGTATACGTCAATGTCCATCGAGGTTCATCGAAATACGACGTTGTGCATTCGGGGGTCGTGCAAGTTTCATGCATGCACAAAACTTTCAACACATGGGTGATTACGTTACGCATATGTTAGCCGTACGTCGAGATAATGCATACGCGAATTGGAGGAACGTTCTTCTTACGTTGTCTTTCGTTCCTCTGACGGAAAGCGTTCAGTCCACTCGGTTGCAAACTTAACGGCAACGTATGACAACGTTGTTCTAACGTATGCATAACATATGGCCTACGCACAGTTGGCGTTTCTCCACCATGTCTCAACGTATAGGGCACGCATCTGGTGCTCGCTTAACGTATTTAACGTTCGCCGGCGTTCTGCGAATGCGCTGTGAGCGTTTTGCACATGGGTGGGTCGGGTGCCACCCACACATTGGCATGTGTTACTCACATGTTACGCCAATGTCGTGCACGCTGGGTCACGCTGGTGCTACACTGAAATGTGCTGGACTGTCGTTTGACATGTGTCGCTCATGCGCTGGCACTACGCTCTCATACATTGTGCAACACATTTAACGGTCGCTAGCAGAACGTTGGGAGGGCATTAGGCCAAAGCTAGGTAAATGCCATACGCACGAGAGGCACATTAGCCACACGTTGTGCCAAACTTTTATTGGTTACGTTCTCATGTGTTGACATACGTTACCACTATGTCGGACCGACGCTACGCTTATGGCCACTACATTGTGCTGACATCCAACTTTGCCCCCTGCACTGAAAAGTTTGACGCTTCTCTACGCTAAAAAGTGAGTTTACGCATTGGCTGTGCACTTGCGAGATACGTCGTAATGTGACAGGGCCTTAATATACACACTATATGCGCTACTCACATGAGTATGCAGGTATTGCATGTATAGCAATACCTCAGGGAGTTTGACGCCCCTGCCCTGCAGAGTTGTAAACCACTGCCTTGTGGTACAGGTTCTTGACAGAACCGAAGGCTAAGGGAGCAAACCCTAACAGAAAACCATGTCACTGTGGCAGCATTAAGGGTGGTTGATGTATGGAACTCGCAACATCTCCCGACCAGCCACTGCAGGACAAATAGTTTTGCGCCTGTCTTGACATGTTCTTGCCGGTGTGAAACCTCTATTTGCTCCCCGAGAGAGTGCCGCTGGTAACTTGCAAAAGCCAGCAGCACTTCACCACTTTTGCAGGCAGCTTTCATGAAATGTACAACCGCACAATGGAGAGCGGCAGTCAAGTAATGAAAGCAGTCTTTGTCGCATCACGACCGACAGCATGATGATGATGATGATGATGATGATATGCGCTACTTACACATAACGTAAAACTCAAACACACAAACAGGGTCCGGCCGGGGCGTGGGTAGTTGGCAGTTGACAGTGGGCAGTGGGGCAGGCGGTCGCAGTGACAGAAACTGCGTGCTTTACACATAAAGGCCTCCGTGGCGGTGCCCTCATTACAATCAGAGCGTTAGGACGCCGACACCAGGGGGCGTTGATTAACGAGACGCGGTATCGGCGCACCCTGTCGGCAGGGTTAACAACGGGCCGCACGCTTTGTTATGACGCTACCCGAGGCGCAGGCGCTGACAGCGCCCCCTGACGTCCCTTCACATCCCTTGACGTCCCCTGGCGTCCCGTGATATCCCCTAACGTCCCCGGCGGCCTGCCCCGGGTGAAAAGGTTAGCCTGTTCGTGAGTGGAATTACACTACCGGCCCGGGGATACGGCGCCTGCCTCTACTTTAAAGGCCAGCCGAACCTTTCGCAGCCCTTGTGTTTCGCGGTGTGTGTGTGTGTGTGTGTGTGTGTGTGTGTGTGTGTGTGTATGTATGTATGTGGTGTGTGTGTGTATGTGGGTGGGTGTATATGTGTTTGTATGTGTGTTGTGTATGTGTGTGTGTATGTGTGTGGGTGTGTATGTGTATGTGGGTATGTATGTGTGTGGGTGTGTATGTGGGTATGTATGTGTGGTGTGTATGTGTGTGTGGTGTGTGTATGTGTGTGTGGTGTGTGTGTTTGTGTGTGTGGTGTGTGTTTGTGTGCGTGTGTGTATGTGTCTGTGTGGTGTGTGTATGTGTCTGTGTGGTGTGTGTATGTGTATGGTGTGTGTGTGGTGTGTGTGTCTGTGTGGGTATTTATATGTGTATGTGGGTGTGTGGTGTGGGTGTTTGTGTATGTGGGTGTGTATGTGTGTGTATGTGGGTATGTATGTGTTTGTGGTGTGTATGTGTGTGGGTGTGTATGTGTGTATGGTGTGTGTGTGGTGTGTGTGTATGTGTGAGTATGTGGGTGTGTATGTGGGTGTCAATGTCAGCAGCGAGTGTTGTGTTCTACAGAAGACTTGCTTAAACTTACAACATATATCTTTGGTAGTTTTTTGTTTGTTCTTTTATGTCCTAGCAACATCTAAGGTCATATCAGGACAGGTACCGACTTGTGACAGTGCGCACTCATGGTGACTTTATAGTGCTGTCCCACTGGGAAACCAGGACACCAGCACCATGACCTGATATCCTACTCAGTCACATTATCCTGACACTGAGCCAACCAGTCCTTGTCCTATCCTAATAATGCCGAGCACCAGGCTAGGAAGTGACAAGTATCAATTTTTAAGTCATTGGCTTGACTCGACCAGGATTCGAACCCACGACCCACCAGCACGGGAGACGGACTCTGTAACTCATTTCGACCATCTCGTCTGGTCATATCTTTGGTAGTACAATCCCGAGACCACCACCACCATCACCACCACCATCACTACCCTCCATCACCAGCACCTCCACCATCACCATCACCACCACCACCACTATCACCACCATCACCACCACCACAATCACCACCAGGGATGAAAGTGGTCTCAGGCCAAAAAAAAACAGTGGAAATCAAGCTGAGATTTATTTTACACTGACAGTGAATTTCCATGAAAATGCGGATCCCCCCCCCCCCCCCATAGAATTAGCACTGTCAGGGAATCGTGGGAAAGTGCCCGAAGTCAGGTTTCAACTATCATTGTTGTGCCTATATTATTGCCCATACATAACTCATTCTTGTTTGGTTTTTATGTTTTAGCATCATCTAAGGTCATATAAAAACAATTGTTATCATATAGATCCTGATTTCTTGCCATATTGCTAAATTTAACATTAATCGATAAATATAAAAAATCGCAGAAATCCGCAAAATCGCAGGGTCCTTTCATCCCTGCACCACACACAAACACAAATCAATTACGTGAGTAGAATATACAGTAATGCGCTCTATGCCAATATGAGGAGCAGTTCAGCCAGAGGGATGGTTGGTTGGTTGTTGGAGCATTACGTCCTGGAAACATCTAAGGTCATATCAGGACGGGTACCAACTTGTGACTGTGCACTCATGGCGACTTTATAGTTCTGCCCTAATGGGAGACCAGGCCACCAGCACCATGAACTGATATCACACTCAATCACATCTGAGCTAACCAGTCCTTTCCCTATCATAATAATGTCGGGCGGCTGGCTCGGAAGGAACAGTTATAAATCTTTAACTCATTGCTTTGACTTGACCGTGGTTTGAACCTGTGGATTCAAATCCCACTATCTACCAAACCGGAAGACCGACGCTCAACTGATTCACCACCCACCCCGTCTGGTCACTCAGTCCGAGGGTGAGCGAGCACATCACTGCTATGCGCTACAAGTTCAACTAGATAACCACGTCAAACATCCCTTAGGAGGTCGAACAATGCTATTCAGACATTATTACAGCGAACCAATTAGACAGCTAGTGTTTAAAGGCGATTCAGCCCGGCTCTGATCATTCATTATCTGTTGCGTTTCATCATTAATTCCGCATCATTTAGGCTGATTTGATAATTAAATATGAGGCATTTGCATGCCTTTGAAGCGCAAGCTTGGGGCTGGTCCAGGCATGAGGCGAACATAGCGTGACGTCATAGCGCATATTCCACAAAGGGTATTTCCGGTCGTCATCGTGGAACTTGGCACTCCCGGTGTAACGATTTCAATTTCCCCCCTTTCCAAGTTCCTCACGGGAATCTGAAAACATTTTTAATTTCCCTCCAGTGAAATTGAAAACGTTTTCAGATTATACAGCAGCCATATAACAATTGGGCATGTGTTGTGCGGTGCTCAATAGACCCTAACAGTTAAAGTACTGACATCTATCGGCAGAACCCGGAACCACTCTATTCGGGTACTTTCCCCTTAACTTATTGGCTGGTTGGTTGGTTGGTTGTTGGTTGTTGGAGTTTTAGGTCCTGGCAACATCTAAGGTCATATCAGGACAGGTACCGAAGTGTGACAGTGCACACTTATGGCGACTTAATAGTGCTGCGTGACTGAGAGACCAGGCCACCAGCACCATGACTTGATATCCCACTCAAGTCACATTATCCTGACACCGAGACAACCAGTCCTTGCCCTATCTAAATACTGCCGAGCGCCTGGCTAGGAAGCAACAAGTATCAATTTTAAAGTCATTGGTTTCACTCGACCAGGGTTCAAACCCCACAATCTACCAAACCCGGAGACGGACGCTCAAACTCATTCGACCATCCCGTCTGGTGGTGGTGCTCAAAGCTGCTTAGTCCGATAAAATTCAGAAATTTTATAGAGCAAAACACGTATCTAGATTTGAATCTATAACTATATAAATTGTCAGCGGTACAGTGGGTTGCGGTTACAGTGTGAATCGGGTAGTGGCGCCACCATCGGAGCTGAGGTTAGGGAGGCTGGAGCAGTAGATGACTAATCCAAACTCCATCAGTCCACAAAACAGTGAGTGCTGGGGGAAAGGGGGGATATTCTGGGTTATTATACTCGTATAATTCTTATACAGCATATAATTGAGATACTTTTATTTTTCTTGGCATATATGTGTTTCATTTTTTCTACTCTTACTACTAGGCTAGCCTGCTCCTATTTACATATCATAGGCTTATACGTAGCTGTGTGGTGTGCTATCTGGCTACTTTTGTGCTATCTGGCTACTTTTGGCATGGTGACCTTCCATTGGGCGTCCCCCTGGTGGGCCATGACATATCACATGCCCCTTTGCAGTGCAGCTTACTGGGGGTTTCCTCGCCTTATCTTGCACAGATATTTTTTGTATGTTTTTAGGTCAGGAATTTGTCGTTCCTTTACCATTTGGGCATTCCACACCTTGGCAGCCATTTCCAGCGTGCTTCTCTCATGAGCTTTTATTTGGCTTCTGGTCTGCTTTAGGAGTGGCGCATTGTTTGCTCTAGTAGCCCTTTGTGGTTTTGTTAGGAGTTTATTGTTTTGACTATAGCTGTATGCTAAAGTTTTCAAATGAATTATTCTCCTATTTTCTAGTATTTTACTTCGGTTCCTTTGTGTATGTCATAAGTGAGGTGCAGCTTGTCTACTCTGAGGCAGATTTTTAGGGCTCTGTTCTGCAGTATTTGCAGTTTTTTTAGAAGTTCTTTTTTCGCACATCACACTGCACATAGAGTCATTGCTGAAGGCTATGAAGTCAGAGTTTTGATAAGCATGCCAAAATTACATTTGCTTACACTTCAAATATCTCATATTCTTAAGTTAACCATTTTAAAGCAAACTTACTACAAACTAAAGTAAGGTAGATTATAGCGATCAACCTAATATAATTTATCTCAGAAAAATTACAGAAACTCAAAACCATTGGATTGCGCAACTTTAACAACGGTATTTAAATTTGCTAAACATGTCTCCTTTTAGATGACCATTAAAATAGACCGACTTGCCATGAATATAACCTTTGTTGTCGACATGGCGCTAAATTACCATCATTCACTCATTAAATAAGACAGTTCCACCAACTGGGTCGGCAGAACTATCGACTGCGAACCAGTCGGGGACGTTACTTAACATTCAGTAACACTGAAGAAAACTATTTATTTTCTGTTTAAACAACAGTGTTTTTATGAGTAAGATATTGTAATAATCTGCAGACATCCTAGGCAAGGATGACTGCAGATTAGAGCCGACATAGGCCCCCTGATGTTATCAATCTATCCACAGCTAGGTGTGGATAGATTGATAACATCAGGGAGCCTATGTGGTGTAATGGTTAACAGAGTAGCCTCGGAATGGCAAGAAATGTGGGTTCGAATCTGTTCAAGGCTCAATATTTCCAATTTTTACAAGCTACATGTTGTATGGTTGTTGAACCCACCCTATGCACGTGCATTGCCTGTATGTATGTAATTGTTAGCATTATAAACGAATTATGGACATAAACCATTCAAAAGACTTATAATAACTAGTTGGTACCAGATGAGATGGCTGAATGAGTTGAGCGTCTGTCTCCCATTTTGGTAGATCATGGGATTCGAACCCACAGGTTCAAAGACTGGTCGAGTCAAACCCATTGACTTAAAAATGTCTTATATACTTGTCGTTTCCTAGCCTGCGCTCGGAAATAATAGGATAGGACAAGGACTGATTAGTTCAGTGTCAGGATAATATGACTGAGTGAGATATCGGGTCATGGTGCTGGCAGCTTGATTTCCCAGTGGGGCAGCACTATAAAGTCGCCATGAATGCGCCCTGTCACAAGTCGGTACCCATCCTGATATGCCCTTAGATATCGCTTCCTAGCCTGGTGCTCGGCTTTAATAGGATAGGGCAAGGACTGGTTAGCTCAGTGACCGGATAATGTGACTGGGTGGGATATTAGGTCATGCCGCCAGTAGCCTGATTCATGAATGCGCACTGTCACAAGTCGGTACCCATCCTGATATGCCCTTAGATGTTGCTAGGACGTGAAACAACAACAAACAAAATTAATGAACATGAAGCACAATTCGTTGTGTACCTTCATCTCTGGCCGTTCTTACGTGACAGTATTTTAATTACCTTAATCACGAGTAATCTGCGTTCCATAAATTGCAATGCTGAAGGCCCTTTATATTCATGAACTCTTTATTTATAGATTCAGTGGTTGCATTCGGATAACATGAAAACCTGCAGCAATATACCACAGCACCCCACCCCACCCCACCACACCATGACACTGTGAAGAATTTCTGCTGGACTCCTGCACTGGTCCCCGAGTCCAGAATGCTCTAAAGGGTCCTGGCAACTGTCTTCCAGTCTCCCCCCCCCCCCCCCCCGTCCCCCACTAAATACCAAAACACAACTCATAAGAAAGAAAGGGAGACAAATCAAGCAAGATTGACAGTGATAAGGTTGTACCTTATTGCTACAACTCTTGTTCACCTACTAGTGACCTGCCACCCTGACTCACTTACAACCCGCTGACAGACCCACAGAACTTCTGCTTGTTCAGTCATGAGGTGGTCTTACCCACAGCTCAGTGGTGAGCTGCTTCCTTTGGTATCTCTAGAGTGAGTGTGTGGTCTGTCCAGCAAGTGCAAGGAGTACAAGGGTGACTGGGCTCACACAGCCAGCCAATCAGATACCTCTGCAGCCTGGGAGGGGTGGCACCCAAGAGGGGGCACCTGGCACTCAACCCCAGGGCAGGTGGTGTCCCTAATGTATGCAGAATACTGGGTGTGCTTACCCAGTGGTCCCTTGGTAGCAAGTAGTCGTCATACAGTTACAGTAAACAATAATCTATACCCCTCTCCATTTGCACTCTTCCTGGTGCATTGAGGGACAATTTCTGTAATTAGTATCCGTATCTTAATATACGGACATCATACCGTAATCCCGGTCACCGTGTGTCATAACATTTACACATAGTTATTTATGTCACACAGCGAGTGGGCACACATTGCATCACTATTATATAACAATGGTCCCCAACATCATTGCCCGAGATATTGATGTGATTCCAAGCTCGGGTATCACGACCGAAAGACAGTATATTTTTACAACTGCGTGCCCGGCTGCCATCACAGCACGCCACTTCCCAAACCATAAAATGCACCCAGTTTTCTCATCGAATTGAAATTAAAAGTCAAGGGTCACTTAATTCCCCAGAACTCAAACTGGCCTATTTTAAATTAGGATCACAGGGCGTTTAATCAGAGGGGAAAAAACGCCCACCATGAGTGGGCGCCTCTTTAGAGCATTCTGGACTCGGGGACCAGTGCAGAAATGTCTAACTAAATACAGTATACCCTCGTTAAACTAAACTTAAAGGGTCCCTAGAAATTTGTTTGGATTAACCGATCATTGGTTTAACCGAGCTTTGGCTTCAACTTTGAAATGCTTTGGCAAAAACATGGGTGCATTATGAATGTAATATACAATGCATGTGGACACTTTGATTATTGTTTTTTTTTATGTATGTACAGTATAACCCTGTTAAACCAAGCTCGGTTAAACCAAAGGAACAGTTAATCCAAACGATCAGTTAATCCAAACTTTTTTCGGCGGCCCCCAAAATACTACCATTTATCATATAAAAAAGTTGATGGGGTCTCAGATGTCCTTATAACCACATGAAAGTTTGATTTAACCATACCGGAAGTGGCCAGGAGCGACTGTTTTATATTATAAATGGTAGTATTTTGCGGGCCGCTGAAAAAAGTTTGGATTAACCGATCGTTTGGTTTAACCTGGCTTGGTTTAACGGGGTTGTACTGTATAAAGAATAGCATCTGGTTAATTTATAATTTACTAGTGTTCGGTCACCTTTTCCAGTATTGTTTAGTGTTATTGTAGATGGGTTACTTTGAGACGTTAATTGTTATGCTTGGGTTATTGGTTTATTGGGGTTTTACGTCCTAGCAGCATTTGGAGTTATATCAGATACTTATGGCGACTTTATAGTGCGAAATAGTCGACATACCCATTGATAAATAACCACCTTATAGAAACATGAGTAGTGATGTCATAACCTGCCCTACATAGTTATTACTTGGACTTCAGATAGTAGAGGTATAGATGGTTAGGTGACGTCATGAAAGCGTGATAATTGGCCATTTTGAAAGTATGATAATTGTCCAAGTCATTCATATGCCAGGCTTCTTTGGTGGTTTTACTTTCTATTAAACCGACATGGTTCATGATGCCTTAGAAATGCAGTCAGAACAATTTTGAAAAAGATTGACGTCCCGATTAGTTGTACCACAGCTAGTAGAGGGATACATGGTTAAGTGAAATCATGAATGTTGCCCATATCATTGCCCATTATCACGCTTTCAATATAGCGGCCGTATTTTCGGATTGCACGCTAGAAGAGCCTCAAACAGCCTTGCTTTGGCATCCTTATATAAAACCCTTGCATAGAATGCACTATTTCTTTGAACACATACACAAAAATGGATATGTAACATAATATTTGTGTGTCTGAGGGTGTCTGTATAAACTCAATATTTGATATTTAAATTAAGTGATATTTGTAGTATAAAAGGTGGTTTTAGGGCAGATGTTAAACTACATCCCAATAAACTAGATTCTTTCAGTAAGGGTGGGTCCGAGAATGTACAGACACATTCCGAGTATAGTCAGGGAGATTAGTGAAATTACCGTTACTGGGCGGATAAAAGCACCATATTTGGCACAAGGCTCCCTTAGAGCCTATTAATTAATGTTAGCCTAGGAGCCCTCCGGAGTTTAAAAAAAAAAATCAAGATGGCCGACATCTATGACAAAATATCACATTTCTCGAGTACTGGGAATCATAAGAAGTTCAGAGTGGTTGCAAAATATTGGTTTTTGTCACTCTCTTGACCCTACACAATCTCCAGACGGAGGCTTTCATGCTCAGCGAGGGCCCCAAAGATGAAGAGTCTGCCACAGCTTGGAGAGACGACATGCAGAAGAAGAGTTTTTTTTACACATTGTAGTCCAACTCAACTCCATGCAATGGCCTCGTCTCCATGGTGTGAGATGGTAAGGAAAATTGAGAACTACTTGGTGGCCTACGAATAAAGCATTGATGTTATTTGCTTGAAAATTGAGTTTTTTCTATACAATTCAAATGTAGTTATTCTAATAAATGCCCTTAACATTTTTAATTTCATCGTGACTAGTACAAGGCCACTTATTGAAATACATGATTCACTATTATTCACTTTATTGGGTGATAACGGGTATGCAGGTATTGCAATACCTCAGCGAGTTTGACGCCCCTGCCCTGCAGAGTAGTAAACCACTGCCTTGTGGTACAGGTTCTTGACAGAACCGAAGGCTAAGGGAGCAAACCCTAAACAGAAAACCATGTCACTGTGGTAGCATCAAGGGCGGTTGATGTATGGAACCCCCAACATCTCCCGACCAGCCACTGCAGGGACAAATAGTTTTGCATCTGTCTGGACATGTTCTTGCCGGTGTGAAACCTCTACTTGCTCCCCGAGAGAGTGCCGCTGGTAACTTGCAATAGCCAGCAGCACTTCAATACGTTTGCAGGCAGCTTTCATGAAATGTACTTAGCTAAATGGAGAGCGGCAGTCAAGTAATGAAAGCAGACTTTGTCACATCACGACCAACAGCATGATGATGATGATGATGGTGGGTGATAACCTTTCCCTTTCAACCAGAAGAGAGTGTATGTTATTGGAAATTTGCCATTTATTGGAATAATGACAGTATTTATCATATTTGTTAAATGTATTGGTACTATTATAATGTCCAAAGTAACATTCAACTACCTAAAAATCACAAATTTGTCAACCACCCTGGGCTTTTAATGACTCCCAAGACTCGAGAAAAGTGATATTTTGTCATAGATGTCGGCCATCTTGAATTTGTTTAAACTCTGGGAGGGCTTCTAGGCTAATATTAATTAATAAGCCCTGAGGGAGCCTCGTACCAAATATGATATTTTTATCCGCCCAGTAACGGTAATAATTAAATATAACGCTAAGCCACCTGACAAGTAGGGCCTACAGCTCCAAATGGTTGGTTGGTTGCTGGAGTTTGACATCCTGGCAACATCTGAGGTCATATCAGGATGGGTACCGACGTGTGACTGCACTCATGCCGACTTTATAGTGCCGCCCCACTTTGAAATCAGGCCGTTGGCACCATGACCCAATATCCCACTCAGTCACATTATCCTGACACTGAGCTAACCAGTCCTTGCCATATCCTATTAATGCTTAGCGCCAGGCTAGGAAGCGACAAGTATCAATTTCATTGGTTTGACACGACCGGGAACCGTACTCCCAACCTTCCACGCGTGAGGCCCGCGCTCTACCATTTAGAGCCAGTGGGTCCCAAATAGAACATCACGTTTAAAGATAAAGCACCGATATATATAAAACAGAAAAAGGATTAGATAGCCTTTAAGATCGATCAGCAAATGCACATCACATTGGCAGCTATCACAGCAGGGAGGGCACTAGGCCGAATCAACTAGCCAATCAGAGCATCCAATACAACATGTTTTAGCAGGCTGAACCAATCCTGCATAACTGACGAAAATAACAATACCACTAAGCTCGGTCCCAGTTGAAGGCGATAAAAAATAACTTGACATTTTTCTTCTCTTTAAAAAAAAAAGATAATACCTATATGACAGCCTCGCAGTGGCCTTGACGACGCAGCAACATTTAAGCTGACTGCAGACTGACCTCAATGTAATGGACCCAATCAGAGCTGGCCTCAAATTGACAGCAGAGTGCGATTAGATGCCCAAATCCACCGTTGGTGGTTGTTGTTGTACAATTTGAGTGTTAACTACATAAAATCAGCCGGTCAGGTATGATCGGTTGGTTGTTGGAGTTTTATGTCCTTCCAACAACTAAGGTCATATCAGGACGGTTACCGACTTGTGACAGGGCACTCATGGTTACTTTATAGTGCTGCCCCATTGGGAAATCAAGCCACCGGCACCATGACATGATATCCCACTCAGTCACATTATCCTGACACTGAACTAACCAGTCCTTGCCCTAAGTTCTCTGTGGCGTAGTGGTTAGAGTCTCTGACTTTTTTTCGAATTCGGACCCCATATCTAAAGGTTGATGGTTCAATTCCCTGTGCCCCCAACTCTGCCAATTTGGATTTCCACCGCTGTGTATAACTTACAGCATCATCAAAGGCTGGTTGCTCTCATACCATGTCTACGTGGTGTGGGAGGTTAAAAATCCCTTGGGTCGGTAAAAGTGTAGGCCCAGGCTTTCTATCAACAAACTGTCAAATGGTGAAAACAAGTCTATTCAGACTTATCCATAATAGGCAGTATAAATCTTCAAGAAAAAATCCTATTAATGCCGAGCGGTAAAATCCACACGTTGTCGAACGTTGCCATACGTCAAAAGTTTTGTGCATGCACAAAACTTTGCCGACCCCCTGACACGCGACAACATATCTCAACGAACGATGACATACATTGCTGTATACCAACAAGCCCCTAATGCACACATAATGCATAACGACGTATCCCGACGTAGCAGTCAAACATGACATATGTCGGCGTACGTTGGTGCGATGCGTCGTAATGTGACAGCCCCATTACATCATTAACGCAGACAGCCACCGTCAAACTATTGGACCACGACTGTAACAAACTGCCAAGCATAACGCTGACGTGATTCTTTTTGTGCCGTGTTTATTGTGGGAGACGACGACGACGACCCCCCCCCCCCCCTTCTGTCCCACTCCCACTCCCCGTCCTCTCCTCTCCCGCCACCTGACGGCTGACTGACAATTTCCGCTTCATTTAGTGATGCGCGCGCAACTCTACAGATCTTTAAACAGACCCAGCCACCCGAAAGCGACGGCAGTCAAGACGACAGAGCGGAGAGCGGAGAGAGCTTTTTTTTAAAAAGGCATTAAGACAGCGCTGCGTGGATTTGGGAAGCAAATGTATTGCAAGTTGTTAGTAAGTGTGGTGTGTGTGGAAGCGCCCAGCGACGAGGCCGCGGCTAAATTTACGCGGCGCGCCGGGCTGGTCGGGCGTGTTGATCCGGCGGTTCCCGGGCCGGTGTGGCGGTTTCAGCGTGTTCCCGTGCTCAGACGTGTACCTCGCTTCTGCGCATGCGTCAGAATCTAATAAACATGGCCGTAATCGATTAACACTACCCGGGTGACTCGGGTCATCCCAGTCGTCAGAATTTCAAATAGAACACGGCGAGTGGAGTCGACAAATACACGTGCCGTGTGCAAAAAAAGAATAACTTAGATTAATTAAATGGAAATATAGGTAAACTAGGCCATCATAAAATACTTTAAATCCTATTTTGCTGTATTTTTTATCGGTTATTAAAAAAAAAAAAAAAATTGTCCACCCGAGCGCGGAGAAGCGTATTCGATTATTCGACCCGAGTTTGTAGGATGTGCGCATGCGCCAATAAGTGTCTCGGGTGATCCGAGTTGATGCGAAATCCGTGCATGCGCAGAAGCAACGGGACACGGCTGAGCACGGGAACACGCTGAAACCGCCACACCGGCCCCGGGCGGCGCAGCGCCGGTTATTTCGGTGTTGTCACCGAGCGGTCATGCACCGTTCACGGGGCATGGGCGCCGGTGTCGCAGTTTCAGCGCCCGGTCAGTTTCAGCTGCCTGTCAGTTTCATGCACCTGCGTCAAAATCTAACATCATCGTCACTAACCTTATAAATTTAATATAATGTTTTTGGTAAAGATGTTTTCTACATGTGTACAAAGCGATTTGTTTCTAGATGGTGTGGTTTTAGAGATATATCACTTTTCCGGTATTTTCTGTATGAAGATTGCTAGCGACCATTCACAATGCCTTGAGTTTGACGGTATGCGCAGTGCAAAACCTTAGTTTTATTCAAAATTAATACAAATCAAGAACCCTAACCTTATAAATTTAATACAGTCTTTTTGGTAAAGATGTTTTCTATATGTGCACCAAGCGATTTGTTAATAGGTGGTGTAGTTTAAGAGATATTTCACTTTTGCTGTATTTTTTGTATGAAGATTGCTCACGACCATTGACAATGCCTTGAGTTTGAGTCTATACGGGCGGTGGAAACTGACCGGGTGCTGAAACTGCGACACCGGGGCCGGGGTACAGCGGCCATAAGTAGCTCTATTAGTATTAGGCGCCTCCAAGTGGGATTCAGTTGGTTGTTGGAGTTTTACTTCCTGGCAACATTTTGTTTTTATAGATAGAATCATCCGTTATTTACACTAAATTACTTGGCGGAAAACTAGTGCGTTGCTATGGTGAAGACTGAAAGGTGGCTATAATAGGCATGTATGGCCGGTACACACCTACCGTTTACGATTCGCGCACTAAAACTCGCGACGACCTTACGACTGAGAACGGGCCGATTCATTTTTCGAATCGCGAATCGTATTCGCAAGCAAGCAGTTTTAGCCTTCAGAAGTCGCGAATCGCAATCGGTAGGTGTGCGCGGGGGGCGCACACCTAGCGATTTTTGTGCGCGAAACGGGCAGTTTTCGATCGTAAACGGGAGGTGTGCGCGCACAAACGGTAGGTGTGTACCGGCCATAAGAGTTGATCATTATAATCTCTCTTACTTTAGTTTAAAGTAACTTTTATTTTAAATGGCTAACTTTTGAGACATTTGAAGTGCAAACATGCCAAAACTCTGACACAATAGACTTCAGTAGTAATAGGTCCTAGTAAATTTACTTATTAATTCAGGGATGAAAGTGATCTCCGGGAAAAAAACCGGAAATGCTGATATTCTCCCATAGGTTTAACACTGTCAGGAAATCACGGAAGATTTCCGGAAATCGTGTTTCATATATATTGGTATACGCTGATAAGTGCTGCGCCGTTTGAAGCATGCATAGTAGTAGCATATGCTGAGAGTGCTGCGGCGTTTGGAGCATTTATTAGTGGTATACGCTGCTAGTGCTGCGACGTCAGCACCACGTATTAGTATAGATCTACGCTGATTGTGCTGCGGGATTGAAAAATCCCGGAAATCCGCGCAAACGCGGAGATCTTTCATCCCTGATGTATGCCCTTCTATGCAGCAACAAATGCTTAATAAGTGCAGCAGTATCTAAGTTAGATATGTAGAATCAAATCTAGGTCAGTATTTTGGTTTTGAAAATGTGATGCTTTCATCGGGCTATGCAACTTTAAAGAAGCGGAGTATTCGCTAATCGATAGTTGTGGTTAAAGATAAGTTGGTGCTTGCTACTGTATGGGGTGGGGGTGGGGGGGGGGTCCCAGTTGGTTGGTTGGTTGTTGGAATTTTATGTCCTAGCAACATCTAAGATCATATCAGGAGTGGTACCTACTTGTGACAGGGCGCCCTCATGGCGACTTTATAGTGCTGCCTCACCGGGAGACCAGTCTGCCAGCACCATGGCCTGATATCCCACTCAGTCACATGATCCTCACACTGAGCTAACTATTCCTTGCCATATCATGTTAATGCAGATCGCCAGGTTAGGAAGCCACAAGTATCAATTTCGAAAGTCATCGGTTTGACTGGACTGAGAATGAACTCCCGATCTCCCGCATACGAGGCCTGCGCTCTACCGATTCGGCCACGGCGCTCGGTAGTTGGATTCAGTAATGGGCACGCACCCCATAGCGTGAGAATCCCGTCGCCTGGCCTTCTCGAATATGTCTGCGTAAATTCATAAATGGAGTTTTATTAAATAAAAAATAAATTTCAAAAGAAAACTGTAAAATAAATAAAAACCTCTCTCCCTGTGTTTTTCTTTTGGTAACCCCATTTGTTTATCAGCATTAGGTCTGCACTCAGCGTTGAACTTTTGGCCAGTAACATTCTTTTTTAGGTTATTTACACCTTTTCTTTTAAAAATAATATAAATTGAATCAGTGTTAATAGGCATATATAACAGTTGATTAAAGAAGCGGAGTATTCGCTAATCGAGTTGGTATTTTACGTCTTGGCAACATCTAAGGTCATATCAGGATGGGTACCGACTTGTGACAGTGCCCACTCATGGTGACTTCATAGTGCTTCCCCACTGGGTTTGGTTGGTTTTTGGAGTTTTACATCCTGGCAACATCTAAGGTCATATCAGGATAGGTACCGACTTGTGATAGTGCACACTCATGGTGACTTAATAGTGCTGCCCCACTGGGACACCAGGCCACCAGCACCATGACCATCCAACTCAGTCACATTATCCTGACACTAAGCCAACCAGTCCTTGCCCTATTCTAATAATACCGAGTGCCTGGCTTATCTTAAGTAATTGGTTTGTTTGACTCAACCAGGGTTCGAACCCATGCGTTCGAATCCCACGATCTACCAAAACAGAAGACGGACGTTCAACTCATTTGGCCATCACGTCTGGTAAAAAACGGGAGGAGGGGGCAGGGGTGTCTGCTTCACTCCTCTTTTTGTAAAGGATGTGACAATTTGTAAAATATTTGGGAATTTTCGGGTGGTTTATATTTCATGCTCTGAAGACAAGGACCTGCCGGGTACAGGCCAGGTCACCTGACTGGTACCTGGTTGCATTGGTACTCTGCAGGCAAGGGCCTGCCGGGTACAGGCTGGGTCACCTGGCTGGTACCTGGTTGCATTGATACTCTGCAGCCAAGGGCCTGCTGGGTACAGGCTGGGTCACCTGACTGGTACCTGGATTTTAACCTATAAATAAGGGTGCATGGCAAGTGCACGCTCTCTCTCACCACCGCCACCAGCCAGCCCAGACTATGTGCATGTGCCTGTAGCAACTTTAGTTTTGGGATTAAACCATGTGAGTACAATATTGTGTTTTTCTTGTGTGATATTTTAGTTACTGAGCCCAACAAGTGATTTTGGAAGTAGATAGTTGGTATATCTAAAGGATATGTGTAGAAATTCTCTGACAACTATTTCAATTTAATCTAACAGCATAGACTTTAATACCATCAAATTTCTGAGATAAACAAACTTTTCAGTGGTGACCATGACGATTTTAACTCCAACTTCTGGGCTGTGGTGACTGTGGTTGGGCCTACTGGTGAAGAAAGACGGTTGAACAGAAGACATATTAAGAAATGTGATCCGGATATAGATTGGGCTGGTATCAACTATAGACGGACGAGAACACAGAGACAACAGAGTGTTGTCCCAGGGATTGGGGTGCAGTATGGGAAACAAAGACAACGGGTAGAGTGTAGGGGCACAAGTAGTATTCCTTTTTATAGAGGAGTATGTAAACAGCCATTCACATGCATGCCCAAAACAAGAAATGTGTGCAAACATGTATTGATGCCACATAACCAACCACAAGGGTCTGGTCAGTCAGGGACTGCCAGAGAGTATTGCGATCACATATTGAAATGAAGACACTGGTGCCGGGTCTTTAGCATATGGCTAAAAGTGTGCACAGTTAACAAGAGGAATATTAGGTCGTACTAGTGGTGAAACAGGGATAGGCAAGCAGTGCACATAATTGTAGAAAATATAAATTATACAAATTCTGCAGTTAGTGTTGTATTTAGACTAGACAATTGTCTTTAAAATTTCACAATGTCAGGTGCTAGTGTATATTCCAGTCTGGTGTCCAGGAGCATTCTCTCCTCCCCACCTCCTCTACACGGTGAGCCAACTCTCACTGTGCTCACTTTCAATACACACATACATATATATAGATGTAGGTACGTAATCAACTCACATTATACTTGTTTAATCTAGAAATCTTTGATCGAACCAAAACATCCATCAAGTCTGCCATAGATGTTATCCCTCTACAATAAAAATTGGCCATCTAACAATCTCACTAATCCGGCATTGGGTGCTTGGCTCAAAGTAGTCTAAATTAACGAGAATTACCTATATATATATATATATATTATATAGGTGTGTGTGTGTATATGGAACAGTTATACATATACATTAAAACCTCTCTAATCGACGGACCGTGGGACCGAATTTAAGTGGTCCATTTAGGGAGGTGATGGGTTTAGGGAGTAAGAATATGGTTACAATGGTATTATTGTTGGGACCCAAATAAATGATCGATATAGGAGAGTGATCGATCTGTCGAGTTGGTCAGTTAGGGAGGTTTTACTGTATAAGCATATATATATATAATCTCTGCCTATAACGGATCTCTCTCTATGACGGCATCTTGCTCCAGTCCCATGGGTGTCCATTATAGACAGAGTAAACTGTGTGTGTATATATATATATATATAATAATATATATATATATATATAATATATATAAAACATATATATATATATATATAAACAATATATATATATATATATATATATAATATATATATATATATATATATTTATATATATAGGCAAATTATACACGACAATGGTCTTTATCCTAAAAAAGAGGACCTGCGTTGCACACGTCATTGTGTATGGATTGTCTTCAGAGCGCTGGCCGCGCTTCACTGCGGTTAGGTGCAGACGGAGGTGTTGTGTGGTGGTGGGTGTGTGGGTGGTTCTGGCACCCAACTCTCATCTGAATTAACTTAATGAGCGCATTTAATTAGAACACATACTATTTATTCAAAGCAACAGGTAGTAGGGAATAAACACAATTTAAATTACTGTGCTTTAGTTTAAAGTATATATATATATATATTAGTGTGAGTGTAGGGTGTTTTGTTGGGGGTTCAGTAGTTGCGACCTGAACTCTTGATAAAATACAATTGATTTGAAATAAGCATGATGGTAGTGACAGTTGGAGAATACTTTCTGCCTGGTGTTGGTCATCTTGTATGGGCTAGATGGTGTCTGTACTACAAGCCTATTTGAGGGAGATGGTATTTAGTAACACAATAAGGGGAAACATGAACCATTGAAACTATGTGGAAAGTGTTAACATCACCAGTTGGGATTGCGGGGTCTTGGGCATCTTGGTTATCTGGGTTTGTGACACTAGGACAATTAATCTGGAGCAGGTAATGGGAAATGATAAAAGGTGGCCAGGAGCTTGGTGTCAAAATCAGAGTTACTAATGTTGAAGAGTACTGTATTACTAAGAGGGTTAGGAAAATTGCATTGTATTTGATATATAAAGATAGAGTATGTCGGCCTAGGCTAAGGGGGGTTAAGAGGTGACAAATGTCATTATGGCAAGCTCAACAGAAGTACCCAGCCAGGAATAAAAATTGTGTAAGGCAGGCAGGCAGTATACAAGTAAACCCAACTCAGAATGTTGATTTGAATCTACAGAGGTGACTAGGATGGAGATATTATAGCTACTGATATGAGACTAGCACCATACTAGCGCAATCTGGGTGACCTAACCTTATATACTGTCAAGAAATATGGCGAAGAGAAAAGATGCCTATGATTAAGTTGGGGCGTGTAGGGTGATAATGGGTGTTGCCGTTGCACACAGTAGTGACTGACCATTGAATACTAACATTTATTGACTCTAACCATGACTTGATATCAAGGGAATAACTCAATATCTGATATGGCAAGATCAAAAGTGATCTTGAGTTTTGGGTGTTCCCATGAGTATACATAGTCATGTGTAGAGACGAGTACAAGGACTGGATAGGTAGCCATGTTTTGTGTTTTGTGTGTCTGCCTAATAACCCTGTCATTAAGAGAGATATTATTATCTTAGTATAAGTATTAACCTTAGCATAACTATTGCAATGTTGGTCAGCTTGGCTGTGTACAAGGGAAGTACTACCAGATCAGATGTACAGGAACAAGATAGTTCCAAAACATGGACATTCCAATAAGTATGCCATGTTATCAATGTTTTGTATTACTGTTATACAGTATTTGTGTACAAAGTGGGTATATGTGGTTGCAGTAACAAAGCAAACAAATTATGAACAACACATGGTTCATATCTTGTGACAGCACCAAATCTACCCAAAAACAATACACAATACACACTGTATGTTGGTTTTAATATATTTTGCAAATGTGGTTTTCTGATGCATAAAAATGGAGGTCATTGCCAGTCATACATAATGCTGAAATAACAACATACATGTCTGGTTTAATTAATTGTGCCTGGTTTGAGTAATGTAAACATATTGTATATAAGTATGGTGATCTGATATATAGTAATGAATATCACTACCAGTCATACATAATATAAATATGGTAAACATACATTAACCGATTGTTGAAGGAGGAATAGTATCAGTAATGGGAAAGATTGATAGTAGCATAATCTGGCAAATATCAGCAAAGATTAATCCCAGCTGAAAAGTAATGAACATGAAACATACTGGCCATAAGCTGGGATGCATAAATATATAACCATATTAAACATGTTGTAAATATTAGTTAATACGAGAATAGATTGTCATTTAACAATGTGCTTAGCTTAAGTATTTGAAAATTGAAAAAAAACACAAAAAAAACTCATGGTTTTCAAACTCATGTTTTTTTTTCTTTTGTTATTTTCAAGGGGCGTATTATTTAATGAGTATATTCCACAGGATGAAGGGAACTTGCTATGTGTCATGATAATTAAAAGAATATGTATTTTAATTAATACACAGGTTCACAGACAATGAGCTGATCAGATGTTTACCGCCATAAACATGGAATCTCACCAGAGATGTCCAGATCAGCAGAGTGATGCATGCCAAACTGACAAGGTCTTCATTGGAACCAACAGCTAAACAGATTTCCGATGACATCACACCACAGCATTGTTGTTTAAGTGAACCAGTCAAGAAATTATGCTATGTATTAAGACAATACAAAGAGTGATTACGGTTTTATGAGGTACTAAACTAATTATTCAGGTGCAAAGTAATTGGTGGGTGGGAAACTTGGTGACCATATATATATATTGAAGAGGAATGGTCTCAGTATGAACAATTGAAGTGGAGCGAGAGAACCGAAGACGTGGGATGATGGTCAAGGACTGGTCATAGGGCATCGAATGTGGTATCAGCAGCAACACAAGTCTGCCTGTAAGCAGCTATTGAGGATAGCACAGGTATGCCTTGCACAAGAAGCAGCCACATGACTGAGGGGGTGGTAAGGCCCAGAGACATTCACCTATGGGACGTGGCCAATAAAACCCCCTTGGGTAACAGGGCTGGGGCGAAGCTGGTGAAGACAATGTTCCAAGATTCCACAACCGAACCGGTCCAGGTCTACAAGTGGTGTCATGAATAGGTTCTCCAAGGATTACCACTCGTACCATAAAAACATTCGAGAAGGGAACCAGGTACGTCAAGGTGGACCAGCAGACCAGATATCAATATAAAGTGATCGTTAAAGATGATTGAGAGGACCATACAGTGGATGAGGAATATATGATGGAAACCAAGAATTCTTCCAAATTTAGCAGGAGTAAGGGTAGCTAACACAATCCTAATATATTGTGGGGAGCCTCATATCACCGTATGATAACTTTGTAGTTCTAGTTCAATTTTTTTATAGCTGTGCACAGGGCACTCTATTATTGTAAACAAAGAATAAGATGACGAGCCAAGTTATTATGTAAACATTTTTATATGATATTTTCCGACTCTATTTGTTAGAATCATGGCTGCGCTGGATGGTACTGGAATGAGGAAAAGCGTCTACGGTAGACATCCATAATTCTAGGGGCGATTTATCGCTGTAAAATATTTGGGAATTTTCGGGTGGTTTATATTTCATGCTCTAAAGACAAGGACCTGCCGGGTACAGGCCAGGTACCTGACTGGTACCTGGTTGTATTGGTACTCTGCAGGCAAGGGCCTGCCGGGTACAGGCTGGGTCACCTGGCTGGTACCTGGTTGCATTGATACTCTGCAGCCAAGGGCCTGCTGGGTACAGGCTGGGTGACCTGACTGGTACCTGGATTTTAATCTATAAATAAGGGTGCATGGCATGTGCACGCCCTCTCTCACCACCGCCACCAGCCAGCCCAGACTATGTGCATGTGCCTGTAGCAACGTTATTTTTGGGATTAAACCATGTGAGTACAATATTGTGTTTTTCTTGTGTGATATTTTAGTTACTGAGCCCAACAAGTGATTTTGGAAGTAGATAGTTGATATATCTAAAGAATATGTGTAGAAGTTCTCTGACAACTATTTGAATTTAATCTAACATCATATACTTTAATACCATCAACAATTTCTGAGATACACAAACTTTTCAGTGGTGACCACGATGATTTTAACTCCAACTTCTGGGCTGTGGTGACTGTGGTTGGGCCTACTGGTGAAGAAAGACGGTTGAACAGAAGACATATTAAGAAATGTGATCCGGATATAGAGTGGGCTGGTATCAACTATAGACGGACGAGAACACAGAGACAACAGAGTGTTGTCCCAGGGATTGGGGTGCAGTATGGGAAACAAAGACAACGGGTAGAGTGTAGGGGCACAAGTAGTATTCCTTTTTATAGAGGTGTGTAAGTAAACAGCCATTCACATGCATGCCCAAAACAAGAAATGTGTGCAAACATGTATTGATGCCACATAACCAACCACAAGGGTCTGGTCAGTCAGGGACTGCCAGAGAGTATTGCGATCACATATTGAAATGAAGACACTGGTGCCGGGTCTTTAGCATATGGTTAAAAGTGTGCGCAGTTAACAAGAGGAATATTAGGTCATACTAGTGGTGAAACAGGGATAGGCAAGCAGTGCACATAATTGTAGAAAATATAAATTATACAAATTCTGCAGTTAGTATTGTATTTAGACTAGACAATTGTCTTTAAAATTTCACAATGTCAGGTGCTAGTGTATATTCCAGTCTGGTGTCCAGGA